>CAMTDV010000006.1:46677588-46716194 GCA_947069175.1 Scalesia atractyloides
GCTCTAATCATTCCAACTCGATCTAATACGATGACATAGGCAACAGACATATGCACCAACAGACTCCCCCTTGGATGTTGCCGTAGTCATCAGATTTCAAATAAGCTCCCGATTCTTCAATATTCTTGATCTTTAGTCTTGAATAACTTTAACGTCTTTGATCTTCAATCCTTCTCTTTTTTCTTGAACTTGTCTTGATAAAACTTTAATCACCATGCTCCCCCTTGCTTTGAGCTTTCTATGATCTTTAATCAACATTTTATCTTGCTCCCCCTAAAACTTTACTTCCTGTTTCAAAATTCTCAGACATTCAAATAAACATTTCAGATTCAAACTTTGAAATTTTTATAACATCAACATTTAAAATTTTAATCTCCACTTTAAACTTTTCAAACCTTTAGTTATTCAAGTTCAAATTAATGACCCATAATACTTTTTACATTTAAGACCTTGATCACCCACATGATTACCAATTATGAAAAGCCACTTAGTTGACCAAGTCCAAGTTAATGACTTTGGTTAACCAATTTGTCTACCGAGTCCAAATTAATGACCTCGGTTTGACTCCTAATGAACAAATTGATGTTTTCTTCAATTTTAAAGTTTCAATTTAATGAACTTCATCATTTTTCATGCATTTTGATTTAACAGATGTTATCAAGATTTTCACCACTCTAGCACTTCACAAGACTTCGAAGATCTGTTTTCCAACATTGGTTCGTAGAAACTAATGCAGAAACAAAATCTTTTTGTATTTTTGAAAGTTTATGCTAAAATACATTGAAAATCTTTTTGTTTTTAATCTGTAAAGCAAGTAAAGAAAGTAAATTATGTACAAACATATTTACAGACATATTTTTCTGAATTCGCGTCTAAGGATCATATCAGTTGTTTGAGACATATCACCAGTATCATTGACCTAGATTGTCGATATGTTTGTCCACTTAAACTTTGACACATTTTTCAATTGTTCCAAGATATCTTAGATAGAATTATGAAACTTGACTTAATTATGGTTCCCATCTCAGAATATACTCCCGTATCAAGATTCCCTAGATTTCATCTTACAGGTGAATATAGCGTAACTGATATCTGTTTCTGGGTTTTGCGAGGCCTTGAGAGCTCAGGTTAGTACTACCGTACAAAAAAGAGATGAAGGCTCATCTTTAAGGTGTGTTCCTCTTAAGGAATCTTTTAAGCACTACAATTGATTAGATCTTTCGATTCTTTCAAGTTTGCATGCAGTTTTGGGGTTTTTAGCAAAAGCATTATCGAAGTTCTATGCTATTGCTTTCGCAAAATCAGAAGAACTTGTATAATACCCCATATATCAATCATCTATAAAGACCTCGTATCTCAGAATCATGCAATCTCTCAAACGAAATTTCAGAGTCCTAAGTCCATATATCCGAGAGATGTTAATCCACAAGTTTAAGCATTTGTAAAATTTAGTTTATATCCTGGAAACAATTTATTGAACGTGTAAAGCCTATCGACACATTCACAGTAAGACTTGTTTATCACTTTTTAAACTTTACAATTCTTTAGCGTACTGTGATAGTCCACTGATGTACTATTATTTCCTTTTTGACACAAAATCCTCTTTTTCTATGTTTTTGTACTATTGATTTTTCCAAATGTTTTTGAATTTTCAACTTTTTAATATGTTTTGGATTTTTCAACCTTTTTTATTACTCCCCCTAAAATCAAAAACATATTTTTGGATTTTAGTTTTTAAGAAATTCTATTCTAAACAAAATAACAAACCAATGAGGATCACAAGAACTCGTCGCCGGATCCTTTTTCAACATCTGCATCCGCACCTGTTCAACAGATAAACCATTAAACTCATTAACGTGAAAGAATAAATGGTTTGATATAACAATCAGTGTTTTGTTCAACGGTGTGGATTTTCACAATTTGCTGATCACAAATTTTCTTTTCAACTCTCTCCCCTCAAAATGACAAAGAGTATGACACTTTCAAAATAAGTTAAGTGATATGAAGCTCCGTTATCCAGAATCTACTTTGATAATGTGGATCTTTAGAGCCCCTGCTCATGAAAAGTAACAATGTTGGATTGAACCTATGGAAAGGAACAAATGATACATAGTCAAAACACACCATCCGAGCTTTGATCCAACCATCAGAGGTTCTAACTACTGATAAGTATTTACTGCTTTCAATAAACACATTGATTCCTATCCTCTGACAGAAGAAACTCTCAACCGCTGATAGAAGATCACAGGAGCAGAGGATAGCCAACAGTGCTTAGTCTAGTATTAGTTTAATCAATGTAACAGTGCTATGCACTGATAGTTTAGTCTAAGAAGTGTTTGTAGTTAGTTATTATTGTTAGCTGTCACTATCAACCCTGAGGTCATTGAAAGACGATCAATGGTAAGACAATTAATATAAATAGGCGCTCAATATAACAGTTAACACTTTTCTTCTTAAAAAGATCAATTTCGCATATCTTCTTGATTTCTTACTATCAAACGATCGTTATTGGGCTAAGGGGGAGTTTGTGAATCACATGCAACAGTTTAATTACTTGAAAGCATGATGGTGATGAAAACAAACGACCTATTGATTGTTGTAAAAGTTTTCCATTAATCCACTGCATTTATTTTATGTTTTCAATCATTTTCCATTGCTTGAAACAAAAAAACAATCAATTCAAACTTAGATCCTAACAATTGGTATCAGAGCTTGGTCAATCGATTTTGATTTAAAAGTCAAATTGATTTGAACAGATCAGCTCTTTGTTGCTAATTTCGTTTGATAGGCTTTGCTTGAATACAAAGTTTTATTACTACAAAAGTTTTTAAAACATAAATCTGTTGAAAACAAGAGATATGGCTCAAAACACACCGGAATCCAATATTGGATCTATGTTCAAACCACCTATGTTGAAACGAAATGAGTATTTTATTTGGCAACGTAGGATGGGTCATATTCTCACCCAACAGAACACCAGATGTTGGAGATCCGTTGTATTTGGACCTCACGTCCCCATGGTTCCAAGTACAGAGGATCCCGACACTCAAGTCCCTAAGAAGCTCGAAAATTACTCTAAACAGGATTCCCTTAAAATCGAATTGGATGCTAAGGCCTTTAGCATCGTTGCTTCGGCTTTGCCCAATGAGATTTATGCGGGATTACTTCATTGTAATAGTGCTAAAGAGCTATGGGATACTCTTAAAGAGCAAGTCGGTGATACTGAAGAGGTGATCGAGAATAATAGAGAAGTTTTAAATCAACAGTATGAAACGTTTTGTCACGTTAAGGGTGAGTCGTTAACCCAACAGTTCAAACGATAAAGTTGTCTCATCAGTGAGCTCAAATTGGTAAATGTGGAGTTTCCAAATTTGACTGTTAATAGTCGTTTCTTGAGATCTTTATCTGAGAAATGGGAGACTGTAGCTTATGTCACTCGAACCGCTATTGGTGACAAAGATATGACCTTGACACAACTTCATGGTCGACTTCTCACATATGAGAGAGAGTTGAACCAGAAAAAGAAGTTACAAGAGTCAGGGAAAATGACCGATGACTATACTCTGGGAAACACTGCTCTCTATAGTCACGAGGAGGGGTCTGGCATTGGAAAGGATCAGAGTTTTTGATCATTACATTGACATAACTTCTGGAAACAATTTCAACTCTGATCCCTGTACACCCAATTTTGCCGTTGCTGCAAATGGTGAAAGCCAAACCTCTGAACATTTGAGTATTTAGATGAATGACTTACAACACTTTGAACCCACAGATTTGGAAGAAATGGACATCCTACACCAGTTGGCACTTTTGAGTGTCAGGGCTAGTAAGTTTTACAAAAGAACTAGTAGGAGGTTTCCAGGTTTGCATGGGGGGGTTAAAAGTTGTGTTAGATAAATCAAAGATAAAATGTTTCAAGTGCAATAGGATGGGATAGGGAATGCAGAATTCAAACTGCAGGACCAATTATTACACATCCTGGCCCCAATCCTCAAAGCATTATCCAATATTTCCAGTGTGCCCCTACACAACAAATGCAAAACACTGCTCATTTTGCACGTCCTATAACAACTGTCCCTATCATTATGTCCAAACCTCTGTTCCACAGATTCAATATGTTCAAGCACCACCTCAAGTGCATGTGCAACAAGTTCCACATGTCACTCAAACTATTCAAACCACTGCTACACCAGTAGAGGTAACACAACAAAGCTTCTTTACCCAAGATTTTGTTGACTAGAGTAGTTTGCCTGAGGATTTAACTAATGAAAACTTTGCTCTCCTAGCCAAAAATGATTTTGAAAATGAAAACTTGTGTTTAATGGCTCTTGAGACCATAGTTGAAGGTGATAAGTCTGTGGAACAAGAGTCAAAATCTGATGTGGTTGAATGTTGTGAAGAAGTGGTTACACCAGGAGTTACACCTGTGATTGAAACGAATGCTGTTGATTTGAAAAAGACAATCTATCTGACCCATGGGACACAAAGGTGTTTGAAGAAGAGTGTGACTGTGCTCTTATGGCTGCTTCGAAGGTATCACCTCAGATCCTGAAAGATCTATGTTCTGAAAAATGCATTATTGCTTTTGCAAACATAAAACAAGTGAATGAAAACCTGAGAAACAAAATTTTAGAAGATGAACTTAATTTTGAAAAACTTGTTAAAGGGTGGAAAACAAAGTTAAGTGAAAAAGATTTTGAAATGAGTAGCCTAAGGCATGAATCAAGCATAACCAAAGATCAGCTCCAAACTATGGTAGAAAAATACCAAGTTTGCAAACAGGAGCAAGAATCTACCCATATCACTTGTGAAAAACGGGTAGAGTCTTGTAAAGGTTATGAGCTTATGCTTGATGCTCAAGTTAAAAGCAACATAAAGTTTGGTATAGGCTTTAGGGAATATGACCATACTTGTGAAAATACTGCAAAAATTGACTCTGAGTTTGTTGAAATAGTCCCCACAAACTTGGCTGGTGAAGGAACTAAAATCACTGATAAAGAAGGAAACAAAATTGTTCTTGAAAAACCAGAGGTTTCACCAAAAGAAAAAGAAATGAAAAATATCAGTTTAAACCAACCTGGTCAGATGAATGTGATATTTTGGAAAACTTCAAGCCAATGGACTTTTCAACTCTTGATGGTATAAAAGCACCAAAAGCATTGGTGATCCCTATCAAGGACTTGCCAGCAGAGGTTGCACCATCTGCTCTCAAAAGTCTGATAGGAAAAGGAAAGAAAAGGTTAAACACTTGTTTTGTAAATTTTGTGAAAAGAGAAATCATGAAACGGCAGACTATTTTCTTTTGAAAGCTAATGACATAAACAAAACCTGTGTTATAACTAAATCTCCTAGATGCACCATCTGCAACAAAACAAATCATCCAACTCAAGAGTGTGTTTATCTAAAAAGCTATCATCAAAAGGTAAAAGAGATTAGAGAAAAAGCTCTAGAGAGAGAGAATTCAAATTCTAGCAAACAGAAATTTAAGTCATGTGAAACATCTGTCACCAAAGGTTTAAATCAAACCTCTGTTCACAAAGAAATTCAAGTAACAGATGCACCTCCATTAAACCAGTTTCCAAGAGGTAAAAGCCAGCCTAATTACTTAAAGGTGCCTATGACTTATGAGACTTACAAAAAGCCTTCTAAGCCAAGGGTGAATATGCATCCCCATGGTTACCAACATTGATAGGAGGTAGCTCACAACATGGTTACAAAAGTTTGACCTAACCACTTCTCATCAATCCGAAATTGAGTCTGGGTCATCTGATACCCCATCCAAAGCCATTTTGGCTTTGGAGACCCACCTGAACTAATTATTTCAAAACATGTGCAGGGAGCTTCTACTTTCCTTGACAGTCTTTGGTATGTAGATAGTGGAGGCTCCAGGCACATGACAGGATGTAAAGCCCTGCTCAGAGATTTTAAAGCTCATGGAGGGGGTGATATATCTTTTGGAAATAATTCAAAAGGGAAGATGTTAGGGTAGGATGTGGCTCAGCAGGAAAACTCAAGTTTGAAAATGTGAATCTCATTGACAATCTAAAATTCAATCTCTTAAGTGTTTCACAAATGAGTGATAAGGGTTATGGTTCATTCTTCACAAAGAAAACTTGCCAAATAGTATGGCCAGTTGTCAAAAAGATCGATCAAATCATTGCAGAGAGCAAAGCACAGTTGACTGCTCATAGAGTAGGAAATGTGTATGTGGTTGACATGGTAAAGGATAACCTGTGTCAAATGCATGCTTATTCTCAGTTGCCTCAAGCAAAGAGACAGAGTTATGGCATAAAAGGCTAGGGCACTAAAAACCATCCACTCTCTCAAAACAAAGTCTGGTTAGAGGTTTGCCCCAAAAACAATTTACTTGTGAAGAGCCTTGTGTTTCCTGTTTAAAAGGTAAACAACATAAAAGCTCTTACAAGTCAATTGAGGAGTCCAAAACAAGTCAGTGTCTAAAGTTGCTTCATATGGACTTGTTTAGACCTGTCAAAATCATGAGCTTAAAACACAAAAGATATTGTGTCACACCCTCAATTTCCACTTGCGGAGTTTTACCGCGAGGCGTGTGAACAAACCAGAATCTGAGACACTAGTACGTCGAACGACTCTATATGATTTGATAATACGTTTTCCAAAATCATTTGTTTAACCATTCATAGTAGATTTTATATTGTCTTAGTTAGTTTTCAATGTTTAGCGGAAGCATTAGCTTTTAAAGTTGAGCGGAAGCATAAAAAAATAAAGTAGAGGAACGGGCGCCAACACAAACGCCAAAACTAAAGAAAAACCCAAAACAATGTTTGTAAATGAGACTCGATAAAAAGATGTCTTGATCAATGCAAGTGAGTGCACCTAGAGCTCCTAGCGTCCTGAGAAACATGTAAAGAAACAAGTGTCAACATTTAAGAAGAGTGAGTTCACAGGTTTTCATAAATTCGTTTGTTTGGTTATAAGTTTGTTTTCCCTGTTATCCCTAACCCGGGATAATGATTTAGTTCCATTATTCCCAACCCGGAATAATACTGATAGTTCCATTTCCTTACCCGGAATAATAATGATGTCCCATTATTCTAACCTGGAATAATAACGTTGTTGGTTCCATTATCCCTAACCCGGGATAATATTGTTGATTCCTAATTAAGTTCAATGTTAACATGTAGGTAGCTAGCCTAAAGTTATGTCATGTAAGTGTTCGCGATCGAAACTGACTGTTGTGCCTCCGTGTTGCCAGGCCTATCACTGACCATGGCGAAAGTTAGGCCAAATTATTCATCCGTTGACCATACCCGGTCGGCTAGCGCGACTAGCTCGGATGGGGCTTGTCGGGCCCAGTAGTACTACTTATAATTTCCCCGCTATCTAACCCAATACTAACGATCCGAGAGATTGTCGAGGACTTGTGTGATATAGCTACTTAGTGACCATAACGTACATTAACATTAACTTAGTTACCGAATAGTTTAAGGACGTTAATTTCGTATAACGTAAAGAGATAGAGTTGTAGAGTGTATACATGTTTCTCCCCCTGTTGTTTAAAACCGGATAAAATTAGGGGCCGTGAACTCACCTTTAGTTGCTCGGTTAGTGTAACACAGATGTAGCAAATGATGGGACCGCTAATTGCGTCCTAACAAGTCAATTGATTTAGAGTTAGTGTGTGATCACACTGATACAAGTCCTACACATACTAACACACAATGCGGTACATACAATGATAATTCCTAAGACTCAAATCATGCATGCAAGTATCATCATGCAATATAGTGATCAAAACAATTTATCATGAACACAATCAATCCATACAACACTTTGGTACATACATTCGCAAGTTATCAAGTTTCAGCTTATATACTCATAATTAGGCTGTTTTCGAGGATTTTTATAAAATAGTTTCAACATTCCAAAAATTCCAATTATTTTACAGAATGTGTCAACTATAATGTAGAATTTTATATAATTTTTTCAAGTCCTAACACTTTACCAATTATTCATAAATATTAATATACTAGGCTGCAGTCAGATTCGTCACTTTCTGACTGCAGTCCACGGGAGAATTTATTTAAAAATCACCGTTCGTCCAATTAACAAAATTCCAGTGGGAGTTTCCCGGAAATTTCCATATCTAGTTGCTGTACAAATTTCATGATTCGAATCCCTACAGATTATTAGATCCGACTCGATAAACTACTAACAAATTTTCAGAATTTTCACAGCTTCAGTTACTGAACTTAATTGGCCACTTAAAAATATCAAACGACTTCAGAAAAATATGAATCCAGCGCTTAGAAGCGTTTTTCAAAACTCTACGTTTTAGACTTCAGAAAATCCGTTTTTCAATAAATAATAACCAAGTTACAGCCAGTTGAAGTTGGCTGTAAACACCATTCAGCATCCTGATTTCAGCACTTTATCACAATCTAACCCGCTTAAACTATCGATACATTGAACATAAGCGATCAAGAATAGAATTACCAATCGTATATCATCATATATATCATACCCATGCAAACCCTAATCATAACATATAGTTTTTATTACACAAAACGCAGCCTAATGTTTCTGGATTCCGTTAATCATCTTAACCGCAACTAGCATAAATAAATCGGCTAACAACATAACACTACATTCGAAACATGATCAAGAGTTTATAAATCCAAATATGATTTTGCAAACAATGATAAATCCTAACCTTTAACAATAAGATCAATGAGCCGAGACTTGGATGGGAGCCGATTCGGATATGATGAAGGTCGCGACCGAGAAGGAGAATGGAGAGGGGCTGCCGCGATCAAAGGAAGTGCAAGAAGGCTGTTTGCGATCGAGAGGGAGGGTAGGAAGGGCTGCCGTCGGTTGCTAGGGTTTGTGTGTTTTGTTTGTGAAGCAATGCACATGCATGTATGTGTATAGATAGCGCAAGAGGTAAAGGGAAAAGGGATGGGTTTGCGGTTTGGGGTGCTCGCGGCCGCAAGTGGTTCGGGTGGGTTGGTTTGGGTTTAAAACTTGGTCCTCAAGTTTCGATTAACTACTTGAGTCACAAGGAAGTGAGGTCTATTCGTTTCGCGGCTCGGTTCGATTCATTTATCTATTTATTATATCTACATTTTTCAACTAAAACAAAACACGAAATCGGAACATCACATAATAACGCACCAACTTATAAACGTTTAAGACGTAGCACGTAATTCATTTGACAAGTACACGAAATTATCGTAATTATTTCGAGCGTGCAATTTAAGTCTCCGAATCAATTTAGCGTAGGAACGAATAACCGTGAAGTAGTGCGTTTAAGATATCTGAAAAACCGGGATGTCACATTATCCCCATGTTGAAAGAATTTTCGTCCCGAAAATTGAGTAAACGCAGTTTAGAATGCAGCGTACATGTTTAGAGTGCCACGCACAAAGATTTAGTTCGTTAACAATGGTACGCGAAATTACAAGAAATTCCCAGGTTGTCACATCATCCCCATGTTAAAAGAATTTTCGTCCCGAAAATTTAGTTGGTGGTATCGTTAATTTGTTGCACAGTTGCAAAAAGGTGTGGGTATTTGCTTTTCATTTGGTCCTCTCTTTCCCACGTGAACTCCGGTCCACGCTTAGAGTCCCAACGAACCTTAACGATCGGAATCTTGCTGTGCCTTCGAGTCTTGATCTCACGATCCATGATCTCGATAGGTTGTTCCACAAAGTGCAGTTGTTCATCCACTTGAATCTCATCCAATGGAATGACTAGGGTTTCATCTGATAGACACTTCTTCAGATTTGACACGTGAAACACGTTGTGAACTCCACTGAGTTTGGCAGGAAGGTCTAATTGATAAGCTACGGGTCCGATACGTTTCAAGATCACAAATGGGCCTACGCACCGTGGGTTTAGTTTGCCTCGTTTTCCAAAGCGGATTACACCCTTCCAGGGTGACACCTTCAGTAGGACGCGGTCGCCTACTTGAAATTCGAGCGGTTTGCGTCGTTGATCAGCGTAGTTTTTCTGTCGATCTCGTGCCGCCGCCATGCGGTTTCTGATTTGTACAATCTTTTAAGTAGCCTCAAGTATCAACTCAGGGCCTGTGAGTTGACTGTCACCGACTTCTGCCCAACAGACCGGTGATCTACATTTACGACCGTATAATGCCTCAAACGGTGCTGCCGATATACTCGTATGGTAACTGTTGTTATACGAGAATTCCACTAAAGGCAGGTGGATTTCCCAACTATTCCCAAAGTCTACTACGCATGCCCTAAGCATGTCTTCCAAGGTCTGTATGGTCCTTTCGCTTTGACCATCAGTCTGAGGGTGATAAGCTGTGCTCATATCTAAGCGTGTTCCCAACGCTTTCTGAAGTGACTGCCAAAAGTTGGACGTGAAGCGGGCATCTCTGTCTGAGATGATGGACGTTGGCACTCCGTGCCGAGAAACTACTTCCTTAATGTAGATGCGAGTCAACTTCTCCATCTTATCTGTTTCTTTAATAGCTAGGAAGTGTGCGGACTTAGTTAAACGATCCACAATCACCCAGATGGTATCGCAACCACCCAAAGTTCGCAGGAGTTTAGTGATGAAGTCCATCGAGATCTTATCCCATTTCCACACTGGGATCTCAGGTTGTTGAAGTAACCCCGATGGTTTCTGATACTCTACCTTGACTTTTGCACAAGTCAAACACTTGCTCACGTAGGTGGCTATATCAGCTTTCATGTTGGGCCACCAATACGCAGCTTTATGGTCTTGATACATCTTATCCGAACCAGGATGGACAGAGTATCGGGATTTGTGAGCTTCGTCCATGACTAGCTTTCTAAGGTCTCCGTAGAGAGGTACCCATATACGATTCATGAAATACCGGGCTCCATTGGGTTTTACTTCCCAATCGCGTTCCATCTTTCCCACCGATACGGCCTTGATGTTTTCTTCCTTAACTGCTTCTAGCTGCGCGTCGTGTATCTGTTCGGGTAACCCCGAATGAATGGTGAGCTGTAATGCTCGTACCCGACGAGGTTTCAAGTGTTCCTTCCTACTGAGGGCATCAGCTACCACGTTAGCTTTACCCGGGTGATATCGAATGGCACACTCATAATCGTTTAAGAGTTCGACCCAGCGACGCTGTCGCATGTTCAACTCCTTCTAGTCAAAGATGTGTTGGAGGCTCTTGTGATCTGTATAGATTGTGCACTTCGTTCCATATAGGTAGTGTCTCCAAATCTTAAGTGCAAACACTACTGCTCCCAATTCCAGGTCATGTGTTGTGTAGTTTTTCTCGTGAACCTTCAATTGTTGGGACGCATATGCGATGACCTTATCGCGTTGCATGAGTACGCATCCCAACCCCTGAATGGAAGCATCACAATATACTACAAAATCATCTGTCCCTTCCGGCAAGGACATAATGGGTGCACTGCAAAGTTTCTGTTTCAGCAATTGAAATGCCGCTTCCTGCTTGTCACCCCAAGCATACTTGATGCCTTTCTGGGTGAGGGTAGTAAGCGGTTGTGCGGTCTTTGAAAATCCCTCGATGAAACGTATGTAGTAACCAGCCAAACCCAAAAATTGGCGGATCTCCATCGGTGTCCTGGGTGCTTCCCAGTTTTTGATAGCTTCAATCTTGGCAGGGTCGACGTGGATACCCTTTTCATTTACGATATGCCCGAGGAACTGAACTTCCCGAATCCAGAAATCACACTTTGAAAGCTTGGCATATAGTTTCTCCTGTTGAAGTAATCCTAGCAGTAATCGTAGATGTTCAGCATGTTCGTCTTCACCTTTAGAGTAGATGAGTATGTCATCGATGAACACAATGACAAACTTGTCGAGGTATGGTTTACACATACGGTTCATGAGGTCCATGAACACCGCGGGTGCGTTGGTGAGACCGAAGGGCATGACCAAGAACTCATAATCGCCATACCGAGTACGAAATGCCGTCTTAGCGATATCCTCCTCCCTGACGCGTAACTGGTGGTAACCGGACCGTAGATCAATCTTGGAGTAGTAGCTTGACCCTTGAAGTTGGTCGAAGAGATCATCGATGCGAGGTAACGGGTATCGGTTCTTGACAGTAACCTTGTTGAGTTCCCTGTAGTCGATGCACATGCGGAAGGTCCCGTACTTCTTCTTGACAAAAAGGACTGGAGCTCCCCATGGCGAAGCGCTAGGTCGGATAAATCCTTTTTCTAACAGCTCCTGAAGTTGGGTAGACAGCTCCTGCAGCTCGGCTGGAGCTAGGCGGTATGGGGCCTTGGTGATAGGAGTTGCATGGTTCGCCAATTCAATCTCAAACTCCAATTGTCGATGGGGTGGGAGACCAGGTAACTCCTCTGGGAATACATTGGAAAAATCACGGACGACGGGGATGTCTTCTATACGTTTCTCGTACTTAGGCTGTTCGGTAACCAGTGCGAGTAAAGGGAAAGAGTTCTTCCTCCGAAGATACTTCTGTGCTTGCATGTAAGAGATGATGTTTTTGTGACGGCGCCTGCCTTCTCGCCTTGCACCGTCAAGATTTCGTCGTTAGAGAGCGGAATACGGATAGATTTTTCGAAACAGAGAACTTCAGCTCGGACGTCGGATAGCCAGTCCATTCCGACTACCACGTCAAAACTACCCAGGGTAGTTGTCATCAGATCAATGGTAAAGGTGTGACCCGCGAGTTTGAGTTGACAGCCGGATACTATATGGGTCACATCTACAGATTTACCATCGGCTAGTTCTATGATATAAGGGTCTCTAAGGGTTTAGGCGTGAGATTTAGGTTCTTCTTAAAAGACTCAGATATAAAACTCCTATCCGCACCCGTATCAAAAAGCACAGTAGCAAAATGTTCATTAAGGGGAAACTTACCGGTGATCACGTTCGAGTCGTTTCTGGCCTCTCCACGGCCTAGCGTAAATGCGCGACCTTTGGCACCTCCTGTGCCACCATTTCCATTACTGTTGTTGTTATTGTTGTTGTTGTGGTTATTGTGGTTGTGGTTGTTCCCACCATTGTTGTTGTTTTTACGCAGCTGTGGGCAGTCTCTTTTGAAGTGGGCAGTGCTACCACACTGATAGCATCCCCGGTTAACTCCCTGCTGCTGACCCTGGGGTTGATTTTGGTTTTGTCGGGACATGATTTCCCCGCGACAATCCTTTGCCGCATGTCCCACTTTGCCACATCGTTGGCAGCGATTCCCGGCACAAGGGCCGTGATGATGAAGATTACATCGATTGCACTGCGGCTTTCGACCTACATAGCCGCTTGCGTTCTGGTTGTTGTTGGCGGGCTGATTATTGTGACCCCGGTGGCTGTTGTAATTATTGAACCATTTCTGGTTCCCCTGTTGTGGCTGGGATGACGAAGACTGTCGAGCAGACGAGTCTTCAAACTTTCTTTTATTATCAGGGGCAACTTCAGTCGTACCCCGAGTTGGCAACTTCTATCGGTGAGTTTGTGCGCCAACCTGATTGCTTGATGTTCAGTTGCAGGGTTGCTAGCCATTACCATACCCTGAATCTCAGGGACCAGACCCCCAAGGTAGAACTCGAGTCGTTTCTCCACAGTGTTGGCCAGATCGGGACATAAAAATACCAGGTCGTGATGTTTTGCTGTGTATGCTTCGATTTCAGATCCCACCATCTTGTGGTTCCATAATGTTTGCTCCAACTGTTGAACTCTGTCTCGCGGACAGTACTCTTCTTTGATTAGGGCCTTAAACTCGGCCCAGGCCATTGCATTTGCAGCAATAAGTCCACGCGTTTGGACTTGTGCATTCCACCAAGTTAGTGCCCCATCTTCCAATGTTGAGGCTGCATACTTGACCTTGTTGGCCTCCAGACAGTTGCACATTTCAAACACTGATTCGGATTTTTCGATCCAGCGGACCAGTCCTATGGGTCCTTCTGCCCCCATGAATTTGCTTGGCTTCGCGTCGAGGAACATCTTGTAGGGTTAAGACCCCCTCCTGCTGACAGAGGACAGGTAGTCAGCGAGGAATTTTTACTAGCCCAACTATTAGATTTTTCCATGAAAATTTAATAATGGTTACCTGCCGGTTGGTTCTGAACACCCGCTAGAGCTGCATTCACGTGCTCTTGGATCATTGCAGCTAATTCTTCGGGCGTCATGTTAAGGTTTCCGCGACGTCCAGTTGCCATTTAGATCTTCGTAAGACAACATAAACACACACCGATAAGTCTATATATCAGTTATCCTATTCCATACTTAATAATTCCTCAGATTATGTCAACCCAAATAAATTAAACAGTCAAAAGAAATATTCAATTAAATAAAGTTTCAACGTCTTACAAAGTGCCAACCAAACATATCAGTTTACTATAAAGTTTCAAGTTTAAACATAAGTAGGAAAATAAATAGACTGAAGGAAAGTAAATAAAATAAGCGAGACGTGTCAGTCTTCTACGTCTCCATCCCCCAAATCACTATCGTTACCGTCATCCTCCGTGGCGTTTCCAGCTTCTACAGCTGGGTCCTCCTCCGGATCCTCCTCTGGGTCCTCCTCTGGATCCTCCTCTCGATCCTCTTCTGGATCCTCCTCTGACCCTTCGATCTCCTTATCGGCACTTGAGGGGCCGGTGCTGGTGCGGGTACTGGTGCAGGTGCCTGATTCTGTTCTAGTTCTTGAATTCTCCAGCTAGATTCAAGGACTCTGTCTTCGAGCCAGTCAGCCCTTATCTGCTCAACACGAAGATCTCTAGCTAAAGTGTTACTAGCTATCTTACTCGTATGTTGCTCTTCCTCGAGTGATCCAGTCTTACCTGTCAATTGTCGTATCATCCATCCCTGTGCTAGGATGGTTTCATGCATTCTTTCTAATTGTTCTTGTTGTTTCCTTATCATATCTCTAAGTAGGTCGTTCCCTACTTCTAACGAGTTAACCGGTTCGACCGGCATAGCGATGGTCGGGCGTGAGGACGACTCCTCCCCTAGAGCGAGCCTTTTTCTCGCAGCTGAGCGTGTCTCCACGCCATTAGATGGTGAGGGTTCCACCATAGGTGCCTTTCCCGGCGCCCTTGGTTGCGAAAGTTTGTCGGATGATGATGATGATGACATTGCCTGTTAGGTTGTGTAGTTAGTTACGAGTTGCATTCATTTCTTATTATGCATTCATATTCTACATAACACAGTTGTGGTACATCACATAACAAGATATAACAGTTCGGTGCCAAACTACTTCTAGTGTCGTGTAATCAGCTATAGTTCAGGTCTACTTTTAATGCAAACCTGGTTCTCTATAGCTAGTGGCTCTGATACCAATCTGTCACACCCTCAATTTCCACTTGCGGAGTTTTACCGCGAGGCGTGTGAACAAACCAGAATCTGAGACACTAGTACGTCGAACGACTCTATATGATTTGATAATACATTTTCCAAAATCATTTGTTTAACCATTCATAGTAGTTTTTATATTGTCTTAGTTAGTTTTCAATGTTTAGCGGAAGCATTAGTTTTTAAAGTTGAGCGGAAGCATAAAAAAATAAAGTAGAGGAACGGGCGCCAACACAAACGCCAAAACTAAAGAAAAACCCAAAACAATGTTTGTAAATGAGACTCGATAAAAAGATGTCTTGATCAATGCAAGTGAGTGCACCTAGAGCTCCTAGCATCCAGAGAAACATGTAAAGAAACAAGTGTCAACATTTAAGAAGAGTGAGTTCACAGATTTTCATAAATTCGTTTGTTCGGTTATAAGTTTGTTTCCCCCGTTATCCCTAACCCGGGATAACGATTTAGTTCCATTTTTCCCAACCCGGAATAATACTGATAGTTCCATTATTCCTTACCCGGAATAATAATGATGTCCCATTATTCCTAACCTGGAATAATAACGTTGTTGGTTCCATTATCCCTAACCCGGGATAATATTGTTGATTCGTAATTAAGTTCAATGTTAACATGTAGGTAGCTAGCCTAAAGTTATGTCACATAAGTGTTCGCGATCGAAGCTGACTGTTGTGCCTCCGTGTTGCCAGGCCTATCACTGACCATGGCGAAAGTTAGGCCAAATTATTAATCCGTTGACCATACCCGGTCGGCTAGCGCGACTAGCTCGGATGGGGCTTGTCGGGCCCAGTAGTACTACTTATAATTTCCCCGCTATCTAACCCAATACTAACGATCCGAGAGATTGTCGAGGACTTGTGTGATATAGCTGCTTAGTGACCATAACGTACATTAACATTAACTTAGTTACCGAATAGTTTAAGGACGTTAATTTCGTATAACGTAAAGAGATAGAGTTGTAGAGTGTATACATGTTTCTCCCCCTGTTGTTTAAAACCGGATAAAATTAGGGGTCATGAACTCACCTTTAGTTGCTCGGTTAGTGTAACACAGATGTAGCAAATGATGGGACCGCTAATGCGTCCTAACAAGTCAATTGATTTAGAGTTAGTGTGTGATCACACTGATACAAGTCCTACACATACTAACACACAATGCGGTACATACAATGATAATTCCTAAGACTCAAATCATGCATGCAAGTATCATCATGCAATATAGTGATCAAAACAATTTATCATGAACACAATCAATCCATACAACACTTTGGTACATACATTCGCAAGTTATCAAGTTTCAGCTTAGATACTCATAATTAGGCTGTTTTCGAG
Source organism: Scalesia atractyloides (assembly GCA_947069175.1). Taxonomy (NCBI): domain Eukaryota; kingdom Viridiplantae; phylum Streptophyta; class Magnoliopsida; order Asterales; family Asteraceae; genus Scalesia; species Scalesia atractyloides. The sequence goes on from CAMTDV010000006.1 coordinate 46,694,196, forward strand.
GATTTTTATAAAATAGTTTCAACATTCCAAAAATTCCAATTATTTTAAAGAAGGTGTCAACTATAATGTAGAATGTTATATAAATTTTTCAAGTCCTAACACTTTACCAATTATTCATAAATATTAATATACTAGGCTGCAGTCAGATTCGTCACTTTCTGATTGCAGTCCACGGGAGAATTTATTTAAAAATCACCGTTCGTCCAATTAACAAAATTCCAGTGGGAGTTTCCCGGAAATTTCCATATCTAGTTGCTGTACAAATTTCATGATTCGACTCCCTACAGATTATTAGATCCGACTCGATAAACAACTAACAAATTTTCAGAATTTTCACAGCTTCAGTTACTGAACTTAATTGGCCACTTAAAAATATCAAACGACTTCAGAAAAATATGAATCCAGCGCCATTAGAAGAGTTTTTCAAAACTCTATGTTTTAGACTTCAGAAAATCCGTTTTTCAATAAATAATAACCAAGTTACAGCCAGTTGAAGTTGGCTGTAAACACCATTCACATCCTGATTTCAGCACTTTAACACAATCTAACCCGCTTAAACCATCGATACATTGAACATAAGCGATCAAGAACAGAATTACCAATCGTATATCATCATATATATCATACCCATGCAAACCCTAATCATAACATATAGTTTTTATTACACAAAACGCAGCCTAATGTTTCTGGATTCCGTTAATCATCTTAACCACAACTAGCATAAATAAATCGGCTAACAACATAACACTACATTCAAACATGATCAAGAGTTTATAAATCCAAATATGATTTTGCAAACAATGATAAATCCTAACCTTTAACAATAAGATCAATGAGCCGAGACTTGGATGGGAGCCGATTCGGATATGATGAAGGTCGCGACCGAGAAGGAGAATGGAGAGGGGCTGCCGCGATCAAAGGAAGTGCAAGAAGGCTGTTTGCGATCGAGAGGGAGGGTAGGAAGGGCTGCCGTCGGTTGCTAGGGTTTGTGTGTTTTGTTTGTGAAGCAATGCACATGCATGTATGTGTATATATAGCGCAAGAGGTAAAGGGAAAAGGGATGGGTTTTTCGGTTTGGGGAGCTCGCGGCCGCAAGTGGTTCGGGTGGGTTGGTTTGGGTTTAAAACTTGGTCCTCAAGTTTTGATTAACTACTTGAGTCGCAAGGAAGTGAGGTCTATTCGTTTCGCGGCTCGGTTCGGTTCATTTATCTATTTATTATATCTACATTTTTCAACTAAAACAAAACACGAAATCGGAACATCACATAATAACGCACCAACTCATAAACGTTTAAGACTAGCACGTAATTCATTTGACAAGTACACGAAATTATCGTAATTATTCCGAGCGTGCAATTTAAGTCTTCGAATCAATTTAGCGTAGGAATGAATAACCGTGAAGTAGTGCGTTTAAGATATCTGAAAAACCGGGATGTCACATATTGTCTGGTGATAGTTGATGATTTTTCCAGGTTCACGTGGACTTTCTTTTTACACTCTAAGGATGAAACAACAACATTTTGCAAAACATTGTCAAACAAGTTGAAAAGCAATTTGATCTTCATGTAAAAATCTTTAGGAGTGATAATGGACAGAGTTTAGGAACAAGGAGTTGGATGCTTTCTGTGAGTCAAAAGGGATTGTTAGACAATACAACATCCCTAGAACTCCAGAACAAAATGGGGTTGTTGAAAGGAAAAACAGAACTTTAATTGAATCAGCCAGGACCATGCTTGCAGACTCAGGTTTACCCTTGTCCATTTGGGCAGAGGCTAAAAACACTGCTTGCTATGTCCAGAATAGAGTTTTGATAAACCCTAGGCATCAAAACACTGCCTATGAATTGTTTTATAAAATTAAACCTCTGATCTCTTATTTCAAAGTCTTTGGCTACCCATACTTCATTTTAAACATCAAGGATTCAATATCCAAATTTGCAGCCAAAGTTGATTGTGGTTATTTTCTGGGATACTCAACCACTGCCAAAGCCTATAGAGTTTTTAACTCAAGGACCAAGTGTGTTGAGGAAACTCTAAATGTGAAGTTCAATGAACTCTCATCTTTGAAAATCCCAGCAAATGGACCTGCTGAATTGTTTGATTCATCTAAATTTACATTTGAAGATGTGTCTGTCAAGACTAACCCTGCAGGTACCCCACAATCATCAGTTCAAGAGCAAGGATATGATTGCATTATTCCAAGTTTCAAAATCATTCCTACATGCAGAGGAGCAGATGTTAGTAGCAATGGTGAAAACTCTGCCAGTTCAACAGTGGTTAATACTCAAACCTCTGCCAGCTCTTCAAACCAAACATCTGTTGATAAAAGTCCACAACAAATGGACAAAAGTCAACCCACTTTCACTACCATTCCACCAATCCCTCCACCACCATTCCAATCAGAGGCTGGACCATCAAATTCAGCAACAGAGGTTAGCTCAGATGATACACATTTGCAAGCTTCACCTCAAAATGCCATTCTCCCATATCAAGGTGATTTGATCTTCCTCAAAAGTCATCATTGGATCAAGTTTTTGGCAACATCAATGCGGGTGTGCTCACAAGAAGCCAAGCCCAAAACATTTGTCTTTTTGCTGGTTTTCTATCACAACAGCCTGTCAAGTATCAAGAGGCACTGAAAGACAACAGCTGGGTAGAGGCCATGCAAGAAGAGCTCCTATAATTCAAGAGACAACAAGTATGGGAACTTGTACCACTGCCAAAAGATGTGAGTCCCATCGGCATAAAGTGGGTCTTCAAAAACAAAACTGATGAAAGGGGTATTATTGTCAAGAACAAAGCAATGCTCGTGGTTCAAGGCTACAGACAGGAAGAAGGGATTGACTTTAATGAAACTTTTGCTCCAGTAGCAAGGTTAGAAGCCATTCGCCTGTTCTTAGCTTTTGCTGCTAACCACAACATCAAGGTGTATCAAATGGACATCAAAAGTGCATTCCTGTATGGAAAGATCAAGGAACAAGTATATGTTTGTCAACCTCCTGGATTTGAGGACCACTTTCATCCTGATCATGTTTACAAGTTAAACAAAGCACTGTATGGTCTAAAACAAGCACCAAGAGCCTGGTATGAAAATCTATCCACTTTTCTCTTGTCCATTGGTTTCACCAGAGGTAGGATTGACAAAACCCTGTTTTTAAAATGGAAAAGAAAAGATTTGATGCTTGTCCAAATTTATGTGGATGACATCATTTTTGAATCCACATGCACTGCCATGTGTGAAGAGTTTAGTAAACTCATGGCATCTGAGTTTGAAATGGGTGCAATGGGTGAGTTGCAATGTTTTCTTGGTTTACAAGTCAAACAAATGCAAAACAAACACTTTCATTCATCAAAATAAGCATGTGAAAGAACTACTTAAGAAATTTGATATGGATGATTGTAAACCTTGCAGCACACCCATGGCAACATCCAAGCTTGACACTATAGATGGCAAAGATGACCTTGTTGATCAAACTTTATACAGAAGCATGATTTGGTCTTTATTGTACCTAACTGCCTCAATGCCAGACATTATGTTTGCTACTTTTGTTTGTGCCAGATCACAGTCATTGCCAAGAAAATCAGACCTTATTGCTGTAAAAAAGATATTCAGATACATAAAAGGTGCTCCCATCCTTGGTATCTGGTATCCAGCTAACGGTAACATTGAGCTTGCAGGATATTCTGATAGTGACTTTGCTAGATGTAAAACAACAAGGAAGTCCACATCTGGGGGAGCCCAATTCCTAGGAGATTTCCTAGTGTCTTGGCAAAGCAAAAATCAAGTTGCAGTATCCACATCCACTGCTGAAGCCGAATATATAGCTGCTGCAAGTTGCACTGCTCAAATTTTGTGGCTTCAAAATCAACTCCTGGATTTTGGTGTGACTGCCTTGAGGACTCCTCTCAAAATTGATAGTCAAGCAGCAGAAAACATCATCAAAAATCCAGTTTCACATTCCACCACCAGGCACATTAACATCAGACATCACTTTGTGAGGGATTGCTATGAAAGAGGTTTGATTTCTTTACAACATGTCCATACCAAGGATCAAGTGGTAGATGTGTTGACAAAGGCACTAGATGCTTCCACATTTGAAAGTTTGATATCTAGGCTTGGAATGCTAAACATGGATTAAAACAAGTTCTCCTTGTATTTCATGCGTAAATAGCAATAAAATGTTTTTAGAAAATCAAAAATCCATCCTTAAAAATAGTTAAAATTACATTTTGTCAATAAATCCTTAAAGTCTGTTCAAAGCTCTGATAGCACAAAGACACTATTGTTTAGAAAAATATATCCACTGATGCAAACCTCTGATAGTGTTTAAAATTTGGTCACAACCACTGATAGATTGCTCTAACAGTGGTTAGTCAAACAACTGCTTTCCATTGTCAAACAGAGGTTACACGTGGATAGATGTTACTCGACAGATGTTGCATCAGACGCCACGTCATTTGCACTTTTTGAAAAACCCTATAAAACCCTGTTCTATCCCCAAACAGAGGTTTCACTTTTCTTGTGCGATTTTAAATCTTTCAAAAGCCCTTCTCTCATAAATCTTCCAAAATCATGGCTCCTAAAACCAAATCGAAGAAGAAATCGACACAAGAACAACCCCCATTTATCTTAATCATCAAAACACCACACAATTACACCGCAATTCTTGAAGAAACCGACGCAAACACTCGTTATCATCCAATGATCCGGATTCGGAAAGAATCAAAATTTAAGCACATGTTGGAAGTAAAAGCCCCAGTTTACATCGACTCTTTAAGAGAATTTTGGGCAAATGCTAAAGTAAAATCATCCGCTGATGGTGTGCCCTATTCCATCACTTCCAAAGTTGGTGGCACACGATTGAAAATAAGTCCACAATCTATCTCCCTTTCATTTTAAATGATATGCAACATCCGGTATCATTTCCTTTGAGGGAGATGCAGCATGAGTTTGTTGAACGAGGTTACACCGGACAGTTGAAAGGTATGACAATCTTCAAACCAAATTTTATAGGCAGAGATGAAATTCTTTTTCACACTTTACTTACATGTGTCTCTGCAAAAACATCTGCTTTCAACGAGATTCCATTGAACATGCAGTTTCTGGGATTTGCAATACTAACCGATTCTGATTTTAACCTATCCCAGGTTCTGTTCAATGATCTTGTAAATAATTTTAATAATATTCCTAAAAGAAAAGCTTTCTTGATACATCCAAGATTCTTGAGTGTTTACTTGCAAGATCAGATAAAATCAGATGCAAGTAAACAAGGCGCCGTAACCAACCCTGGCCGCCTCAAACCTTTACATGAATAACAAATCAAGACAAAGTTTCCAAAACAGAAGCAGAGGAGGCTGAGCCTATTTTACAAGAACAAAATGTTCAAGCTCAACCTTCGGCTGCTGAGCCTACTGCTCTAGGTGATCAGGGCATCACAACTGCTGCCCTGAAACCCACACCTAAAATCTCCAAAAAGAAAACATCCAGAGCATCCCGAAAACCCACCAAACCCAAAAAGAGTCCTCTAGAAGATGAGATCCCAGAGGTTAACCCTGTGACAACACCAAAGCCACAAACCACTGCTGCTACTTCTTCACAGAAGATGGTAGAAAGATCTCAAACCGGCTTTGAAACTCTTCCTGCATCCTTACAAAAGGATCAGGTTGAAGTCACAGGAACACCAAATTATGAAGCTCTAGGACCACTTGGTTCTATCTTCCACAGCCCCTCTCCCAGGCAATGTCGCTTTCTACACAGCCATTCTCACCATTGACCTCACTTCCACCAACTATGTTACCTTTCTTGAATGCAATAGATATTGAGCAGACATTATCCAGCACTTCTCACCAACTCATCAATGAGAATATACTCCAACAAGAAGCTGGGTCTGACTTCTTTCTAATTGCTAGCCCATCAGCAAATGAAGAGGCTACATCCCTTGGGTTACATGTAACCCTTGGTGATAGTTCAACAACGGCAGCCACTACAATTACTGAACTCCCAAGTTCTCAATTGGATAGTGGTTACATAGCTAAGACCTTGTTGAAGGCAACCATTGGTGAGGCTACTACGGTAACCTCTATTCCAGTGGGAAGTCCCCAGAACCAAGAACAAGGGGCATCTAAGATTGAAGCAAGTGGAAAAACACATGCTCATGATATCTTAGATAAAACTACCACATTTGGTAGGAGTTCAGATGATCCTATTAAGTTAGGTGATGAGCTAAAATATCAGAAATTGACGAAGAGAGTTACCAATGTTGAAACCATTGTTGATGAAATTAAAGATCTTTTGAAACAGTTGATCATCATTATTCAGAGTCAACCTCCTGTTCCAACCACTGCTGAGCTTTAATCTGCGATAAATCCAATCTTCCAACAAGAAAAACATTTCCTGGAGCAAAAAAATAAACATCAGATGATGGAACTTAGAAATATGGTTGATGCAAGATACAATGATACTGCTGCAGATATTAAGGCAATTAAAGCCCACTTGCTCACCACTACGGTAAATCTCCCCCTACTATCATTTGTGTGAGTCCAGATGAAGCCAAAAGGGGGAGAAACCTTTGGGAAAAGAAAAGCTGAAGATGGATGATACAAAGGCAAGGCCTACAGTGAATATCCCTAATCCAGGTGGCTCAAAGAAACCTGACACAACTGAAGATATCATGGCAAGGGCAAAGATGTCTCATAAGAAGACTGTGTTTGATGAAGGCAAGGTGCTGGTTGAGAAAAAGATTGATCAACAGTTAGAAAAGGGATAGACTGGTACCTCAACAAAGAGGAGATCTTCTACAAAAGCAAGACAACCAGAATCCACATCTCTCAAAACGAAAGATGCTACCAATCAAACCACAAAAACCTTTGTCATCACAAAATCAACAACATCTTCTCACACAACTCCCATATCCACCCCAACAGATGTTACAGCAACTGTTGTGCCAACATCTGTTGACACAGCAGAGGTTGTAATAGATGTTATCACAACCACTGCCATCCTCACCTTTCCCACATCCACACAAATACTACGAACACCACCCAGAATTCCAAGCCAACCATCATCACCATCAATCAGTTTTAAGAGAAGGAAGGTAACAAATGTCATAAATGAAGAAGAGATCTCTGCTCCTATGCCTCTTGCATCTGCACCAATGTTAAATCTAACCTCTGCTTCCCCAACCACAACATCTGCACCTTCAAAAGATATGGTTCCTGCAGCTATAAAGTTTCCTCTTGATTTGCCTGCAGTTAGGAAAGAAATCAAGTCTTTCTACGCTAAAGAAGATCCAGACAAAATACATTTTCCATCTCTTCAAGGTTATCCAAAGCCTGCTAATATTGATAAGTATCTAGAACTCAAAGAAAGGCAGGCAGAGGATATTGCTAAGAAGTTGTCTGAAGGAAAAAGTGATAGAGAGGTGCAGAACCAATACTAGTTTCAGCTGAGCAAAGTCCAATCACTGGAAAGATTTTCAAAAAAATCTATCAAATCAGATCTCTAAAGCAGATGATAAATTTTTGAAAGATAAGTACATCTCTAACATCATGGAATACAAGAAATATGCTGCAACTAGGGCACATTTTAAAGATTGGTCTGTGAGTGAGCTTCAAGAAGAAATTGCAAGAATAGAAAAACAACTAGAAGATCCTCACAACAAACCTACATGCCCAGATTGGAACAAATACAAAAAGAATGTACCTGAAAAGACCCTGAAGCTCAGAAGAATGAAAGAAGAGCTAATTTAAAATCATTATGGGTGAAAGAACCAGGTAATGAGATGGGGGGAGTTAAGAGTGTTGGATACTTACAAGAAGCTGGAAGCCAGAAGGAAAAAGGATCCATCAATGCCTCCTAAACCTGATTATGCCAAAGAAGATGCTGCTCTCAAAGCCCAGCTCAACATCTGCCCAATCCACACTTGCCTTGCTAAAGCGAAAAAGGCAAGGACAGATGTCTGAGAAGGTTGACAGAGAGTTTGAAGAAGTATTCATCAAAGAAGGTATCAAAAATATGATGGACTATCCAACAGATGATACAAGTGCCAAGTGGGCAAAAGATCTGACAAGAATAGCTCTATTTCTAACCTCAGCAATAAAGGCTCCTTCAAGAAAGCCTTCAGACCTAAAAATTCTAAAGTGGAAGGTCGACAAAGACACCCACTAATTGACTCTGCTTAAATCTGATGATAAAGCCACTAAACTATCCATGGAAGCTGCTTATGGGCTTACAGTAGAAGACTTCCACAAACTACTACTAAGTTTAGAGCTTGAGAAGGATGCTGATCATTTAGAATCTCTTAACTTTGAACTGCAATTCAAGGGTCAAATAAGAGAATTCTTTCTGAGGAATAAAGATCAAGAATAAGGTGTTTTTGGCATCATCTGTTCTAGGGGGAGATTGTTGGGATTGAACCTATGGAAAGGAACAGATGATACATAGTCAAAACACACCATCCGAGCTTTGATCCAACCATCAGAGGTTCTAACCGCTGATAAGTATTTACTGCTTTCAATAAACACATTGATTCCTATCCTCTGACAGAAGAAACTCTCAACCGCTGATAGAAGATCACAAGAGCAAAGGATAGCCAACAGTGCTTAATCTAGTATTAGTTTAATCAATGTAACAGTGCTATGCACTGATAGTTTAGTCTAAGCAGTGTTTGTAGTTAGTTACTTATTGTTAGTTGTCACTATCAACCCTTACGTCACTGAAAGATGATCAATGGCTAGACAATTAGTATAAATAGGCGCTCCATGTAACAGTTCACACTTGTCTTCTTAAAAAGATCAATTTCGCATATCTTCTTCATTTCTTACTATCAAACGATCGTTATTGGGCTAAGGGGGAGTTTGTGAATCACGTGCAATAGTTTAATTACTTGAAAGCATGATGGTGATGAAAACAAACGACCGATTGATTGTTGTAAAAGTTTTCCATTAATCAGTTGCATTTATTTTTTGTTTTCAATCATTTTCCATTGCTTGAAACAAAAACAGCAATCAATTCAAACTTAGATCCTGACAAACTGCTTGAATAGAAAACCCAAGCCTTTTTGGTCTTAGGTTAAACTTGATAAAGATCATTATAATCACTTTCAAATTCATCAACGTAATCAAAATTGTCATCAAACATTTCGTCCGATGTCAACTTTGAGAACTGTTCGACCTTATCTTTCTTTGTTTGTTTTGAAAATCTTTTTTCAACTTTGAAAGATCACTTTTGATTATCGACTTTGCAATTTCAGATGATGTTGTTTTCTTCTTTGCAACCCTGGATTGTGATTTGCTTCTTGCTTTCTTGATGTAAAATCTAGAATCCTTGTTTTCGTTCGATTTTGAAGTTTCACCTTTCTCAAAAGTTGAATTTTCAAACTTTGATTCAATTTTAGGTTTTACTTTGAATTTAGATTCATAGTTTCTTTTTAAGATTATGACCGGTTTCTCAATCACCGGTTGCTTAAGTTTTTCATTATTTGAAATTGTCTTTCTTCGTGGATACACGGGCTTTGATTTCGGACACTTGCGAGCAATGTGACAAAATTCATTGCATTTGAAGCTAGTCCGAGTATCATGAAAATGTCCATTCGTGGGTTTTACTCCCCTTGTGGACTTAGCCTTGTCCCGAAGTTCCTTTTCTTTCTTGAACTCATCATTTAATTGCTTACCGATCAAATTCTCTTCTTGAACCGTGTTCATCCCATACACAAACTTCATGTTTTTACCTTTGTATTCGTGAAATGGTGACTTCTGTTTCCTTTTCGGTTCATCTTCATTTACCTCCAAACCCAACCCTGCTCTACTATTTTCAGGAAAATCACCACCATTCTTTCAGTAGTTGTTATAGTTTCTTTTGGGTTTTGAATAAAACTTCTTTTCATTTACTTCAAGATCATCTGACGAAACTTCCACAAGTTTGAACAATTTATCGATTTGATCTTCTTTCACGTTTCGAATCGGAAAGCTATCATCAAAATATAATCTATCAGATTCCTTAACTTTGTACATCACAACGTTAGGATCATCACTTAGATCATTTTCTGATGATGTATCGTCATTTACGGATTGTGATTCCGAACTGTTCAAACTTGAGTTGGCGCTTTCAAAGCTGCCGTCATCAGTATCACTTCCCAAAACATTTTCTACCACATTTTTTACAACCGCTTCATTGTCATCGTTTGACTTCGTAAAAACTACATCAATATTCTCAGGCAACTTATCTTTAGTTTCTGATAAAAGTGTTATGTTTGTTGCCTTTTCAATACCATCCTCTTTCTTGCGACAGTAACTTGCAAGTAGTGGAGGTGGAACATTTCCGTACTGTTTACGCTTTGTACCTTTTGGTTTTTCATCATTTTCCTCCGACTTGATCGTAGGAAGAATGTGATCAATGACATAAGCGTTTGTGGTAAAGCTTTTCAAAAGCTGTCTCACCCTTTCGGTTTCAATCTTCATATCTTGAAGCTCTTGCCTTGTTTCGGAAATGGTGTTAATATACATGTTAATTGCTTTTTGTTTTTCAATTGCTGTGGCATTTAACATTGTTATATTAGCACTTAGTTCATGATTAGCTTTTTCGACATTGTAATATGTGCCTTTCATTTTGTCATAAGCTTCTTTCATCGTTCTGTAATCATAATGAAAATTTTCGTTATGCACAGTCATTTCGCTTATGATTTTAGTTTTCTCAGCACATTGCTCATAAGGATTTGTGCACTTTGTGCAACGTTTTTCAACCTTCACAACTTTCACAACGTCTTTTTCAATCACTTTTACCTCAGAACCTACCTTCTCAACCTCTGGTTTCTTATCCTCCTTCATTTGCTCTTGCGATGTATTCTCAAAGCAACCTAGCAAAATTAGGATTAGAAATTGAAGACATAGCATTCTTCTTCTGAATCACAAGATAAACCATCTCCTCTTCCTTGGTTCTCTGCAGATATTCTTCTAGAAACGCATTTTCTAGAACAGCGTCATCAAATGTTGATTCTGATTCATCCACTAATTCTGCCATCATAGCAACACCAGTCTTCTTTCCAATGTATTTGTTCCAGTCAAAACCTTCGTCTTCGTGAGACACGACTAGAGCTTGTTCAGTTGGCCTTGAAGAGTTATCTTGAACTTCAACTTGTGTTCTTTTCAGATACGGCTTGTATTGTAGCGCTTTCTTGTAATAGTCATTATTGTTTCTGAAAGGACTTTGGTTTCCACTTGCTTCTTGGTTGGTGCACTCGTGTTTGAAGTGCCCCTTTTTTTGACATCTGAAGAATGTTACTTTCGACTTGTCAAATTCAAGTTTGTTGCTTGAATTACCAATGTCTCTTCCAGTTAACGCTATAAACTTGGTAACTCTTCTGATGATTGATGCAAGACTCCACTTGATATCCATCAGTTCCAACTCTTCTTCATCCACCTGATCGTAATCCTCAGCAGTCATTTCAGGATTTCTGATCTTCCCAACAACTAAACTTTCATAAGATTCTAGAACAGTAGCAAGCAGTGAAAAACATTCTTTAGATTCACTGCGATGTTGCACTGAAAAACATTCGGATCAGAACTGGATTGGTTTGTCTGATGCGACTGATTGTATTGATTGTTCTGATTTTGAAACGAAGAATTTGAACCAGTACTTGAATATCCTGTGTTCGGAGAACTCTGATTTTGTGACGAATAATTTGAGGAATTCATATTCGCACTAAATGTTGTTTGAATTTTCGGATTCTGAATCTGAGTATCATGAACACCTCCTTTGTAATACACACCTACATCTTGAACAACGTTTGCATTCTTGGATTTTGAAATCTTTAACAACTCCATTTCATGACCTTCTAATTTATCGATGAAAGATGACAACTTTAAATGCCTCCAAGCCGAACTGTTCTTTAAAATCGACCACTCCCCCTCAGGAAGTGCATCAGTCAACTTTTCTATCTGTGCTTCGGTAGTTCTCTTAATATCATGCCTTCGCATCTGGACCATTAGATGACAATATCTGTCAATCATTTGTTTCATAGTCTCACCTTTGATCATTGTGAAGATCTCGAATTCTTTCTTAATTAAGGCCTTTTTTCTCTTTATCATCTCATCGCTTCCCTTAAATTTATCACAAAGATCATGCCACAAATCTTGTGAAGTTTCACATTCTGGTAGTAGTATCAAGATATCTTCCTTCACAGATAGTTGTATCAGACTAATCATTTTCTTTTCAGCCACAGATGTGTGCAAAATACAACATATAAATTACATCAATTGAGGCATAAAACTAACCCTTTATTAGTAGTAATGTTGGAAAAAGCACGTTTCTTTGTTCCTTTTGTATTTACAGGATTAAAAGAGCATAAAAGAATGAAAGAAGCAAATAAACAGCCAAAACCAACATAAATACGAAAAGAAGGAATAAAGAACCATGCCCGACCCCTCAGCAACACCCCAAAAGATAAAAAAACAAAGTTTCAGAAGACGGCCACGGGCAGTGTCCATCCAACACGGGGCGAGGTCAGACCTCACACTTCAAGACAAAACCTGCAGAAGCTTCTACGCTCATCACGTGCCCAGGCCAACTTGGGGCGTGGTTAACTTTAAGATTTGTAGAATCCAGATAGTAAAGTGAGCAGATTGACCACGGGCCGTGCCCAGGGGACACGGAGTCATGTGGGGCCCTCTGCTGACAGATGCAGTTAATGAAAAAAGAGAAGAATGATGGCCATGGGCCATGCCCGCTAGACACAGGGCCGTGGTCGGGTCTCTGTTTTGACTATAAATAGGGATGCTTGGTTCCCTTCAAAGGCATCCCTTGGCAAACCACTTCTCTCTCACTTTGCCACCACTCCACCACCACTACAACACCAACTCCCACCACCATCATCCATCAGTCATCTTTAGAGTGTGTAGTAGTCTTGGGATCCAAGATATATTGTAAGGATTCTTGTCAAACAAAGGCGATGCTTGGCTAAATTCCTTACTTCACTTGGTGAAGACTAATCTTTTATGTATTACTTTTAGTTTTTAATCTTTCGGAAGTTTTTATTTGGGTATGATTTAATGACTTTAATAACTAGTTTCTTATGTTGAAAGTGAATTTTCCTAACCATTTCTTCATGATGTCATTGATTTACTCATTCGTGTGTTTACGGTCTTTATAAAGCGCGTTAACTACTTGGAAGCAGGTTAGAAGGGTGGTTTGGTAAAGTTCTTATCTCGTTCAGTGTATAGATCCTGCGAGTACGTGGTTCAAGCTTAATAGGGCTTCCTTCAATACTCTATGGGTATTGGATGGCGGGGGCGCGAATGGCTTGAACCCCTCATATGTAAACTACTATTAATATTTTAAACCGGCTACTTGGGATTGTATCCCTGCTGACTCAAACAACTTAGCGGAGGGGAACGTCACCTTCAAAAGAGGGGCCTACCACTTTTCGCATTAATAACTTACTTAATTATCTTCCAATATTCCGACCTTTTGGGATTGTATCCCTGCTGACTCAAACCACTGGGTTGAGGGTAACGTCACCTTTAAAAGAGGGGCCTACTACTATAACTAAGATAATCTCTTAAAAAGTCCAAAAGTGCAAAAACTGTCAAAGGATACATAAAAGAGAAGTTAGATCCAAGTGATTCTATCTTGTCTATTTTTATTTTATTTATCTTTATGTTTTAAAAATATTTATCAAAAATTTAGATTGATTAGACGTTGACGACGGACCGGTACTAAAAGCTTTGTGTCCTTGGACGATCTCGGTAACGCTATACTACGCTCACGATGGGTGCACTTGCCCAAGTGTGTGTTTAGTGTTAGTAGAATGTCGTGTTTTATAAATTTAAAACTTGACTAATGCGTAAAATGAACTTAAAATGACAACAAAAATATAGCATGCTTAACGCCTACCAAGTTTTTGGCTCCGTTTCCGGGGACACAAGGATTTTAAGAAAGTTCAAAATTAACGGCCTAATTATTTTTAACAATTTTTCTTTTTATTTTTAGGAATTTTTCGATTTTTTAGAAAAATCTGCACTTTCTACAAAAGTGCAGCACGGGCCGTGCTAAGCGAACACGGGGCCGTGCCCAACACCATCACTGGCAGTAAAAAGTTTTCTATTACAGAAGAGTGAACACGGGGCCGTGGCGGGGCACCACGGGACCTTGCCCAGCTCTCTGTAAATGGGATGCAGAAAACTAATTTACTGCATCTCGACCACGGGCCGTGGCCGTTTAACATGGGGCCGTGGTGAGGAAAGCTGACCCAGATTTCTTTTGTTCTAATCACGGGACTTCGAACTCGATTGCAGGGCCTGAAATCTCTACACCGTGCATGAGCTCTAGTTCCGACAAAGACATAAAAGAATCTCTAGACGAACCCGAATGTTTTCTAAGAAAACGACTAAGAGACAAGAATAAAGAGAGGGCTCCGGAGATTCAAAACCCAATGGCGGATCAAAGTACCCTAATGGATTACCTACGGCCAACAGTCGGTAATCTTGGGGCCATGATCAATGCACCAAATGTTGATACTAACAACTTCGAACTAAGACCGCATTTGATTCAAATGCTCCAAAATTCTGCCACATTTCACGGCCTTCCCGATGAAGATCGCCATTTACATATTACCAACTTTTTGGAAATATGCGACACCTTCCGAAATCAATGGAGCATCAAACGACGCTATTCGCCTCCGCATGTTCCCATTTTCACTAAAGGACCGGGCTAACGCTTGGTTAAACACCCTCCCGAGTGGTTCGGTAAACACTTGGGATGAACTTGCCCAAATGTTTTTATATAAGTATTTCCCGCCTTCTAAAACCGCTAAATTAATGACAGAAATAAACACTTATTCACAAGAGGACGGGGAAACTTTGTATGAAACTTGGAAAAGGTTCAAGGAGCTCTTGAGAAAATGCCCACACCATGGTCTTGCAGTATGGCAACAAGTATCCACTTTCTATAATGGTTTGTTTCCACACAAGACAAACACTCGACTCAAGCTCCGGGGGACTCCTAGGAAATAGACGCCCGAACGAAATTTATAATCAAATTGAGGAAATTGCTCAAAACAATTTTCAATGGCACACCCACCCCCCGAGATTCAAAATCTATTGCCCCGGGCACCCATAAGGTTGAAGAAAACACCTCTTTGCAAGCCTAAATCGAAACATTATCCTTGAAAATAAAAAAATTAGAACTGACAAAAACAGCTTCGGTTATGGCTTGTGAAGGGTGTGGTGGGCTACATGAAAATTGGAGTTGTATGAAAGATATGGAAAATCATTCAGAAATGGTGAACTACGTAGATAATCGCCCTAGACCATCGGGCCCCCTACAGGTACCTACAACCAAGGTTGGCGAAACCATCCTAACCTTGGTTGGAGGGATCCAGGGAATAGTAGTAACCAACAATATCAAAATCAAAGACCTAACTTTCAACAACAACTAAGAAACGAATCACAAAATTTCCCTCAACAACAAGGGGGCCGAGAGAGGCTTGAAGACCTCATCACACGCCTTATTTCCGAAACCGAAAAAAGACACTTTGATCGGTTTTCACAAACATAATCCGATATTAGAAACCAACGGGCGAGGTTTCAAAACATTGAAAAACAGCTTAGCCAGCTCGCCCAAAGTTTCTCCGAACGACGACAAGGCGCACTACCTAGCAATACCTAAACAAATCCAAACGCACAAGTACACTTCATAACCTTAAGAAATCGAAAAGAAGGTCCCAAGGAAACACCACCACAATCCACCAACAACAGTCCACCCGAACAAAACACACTCGCACCTCCTAAACATCAAGAAACCACTACCGCACATCATCCCGAACCAACAAAAAAACCCCTTGGCACCCTACCCCGGTCGTTTACTTCGTCAAAAGACCGATGAGCAATTCACGAAATTCATAAACCTCCTTAAACAATTGCAAATCAACCTCCCGTTTGTAGAAGTCCTCACTCAAATGCCAAATTATTCAAAGTTTATGAAAGACTTCCTCACCCACAAACGAAAGATTGAAACACTGCAATTTGTTAACTTAAGTGAAGAATACTCTGTCGTACTCCTCAACAAACTCCCCCAAAAGAAAATCGACCCCGGAAGCTTTACCATTCCTTGCTCCATCGGGGGATCACCTATCCGCAATGCACTAGCCGACCTTGGGGCTAGCATTAATCTCATGCCCGCATCAATGTTTGACCGACTCGGACTTGGGAAACCAAGCCCCACAAAAATGAGCATCCAACTAGTTGATAGGTCAATCAAACACCCTTAAGGCGTCACCGAAAACCTCTTGGTCAAAGTTGGGGAATTCATTTTTCCTGCCGACTTTGTCATACTTGACATGGAGGAAGACGCCGAAGTTCCACTCATTTTAGGAAGACCATTCCTCGCCACCGCACGAGCATGGTGGATATGAGCGACGGAAAAACTTACATTAAGGGTGGGAGACAAGGAATTGAAGTTCGGGGTAGGAGAGAGAATGGAGGACGACTCGATCAACGACATGGATGTCATAGACTCAAGCTTAGTTGACGCACTCCGACGATGCAGCATGGGATGCAATGCATCCCGCTTGAGTAACATATGACAGGTATTGGGTCTAGCCAAGGAACCTTATAAATACCACAGAGGCATTCCGCGGAACTATCCTTAGCATTAACTTAGTTTAACTTTTGTGTTTCTAGTTTAGTTTTCCTTTTTAGAAATAAAGCAAACGAGAAAAGACAAAAGGTGCCCAAGGGACGTCGAAACCACACCCCATGCATGAAAACAGTGCCTTCCGACAGCTTTCGCACCTTTCCAGCATGTGCAGCATGGGCCGTGCTCAGTCCAACACGCCCCGTGCCCAAGTTCTGCAAGAAAAAATTCTGAAACAAGTTATTGACCACGGGCCATGTTGACTGGCCACGCTCCGTGGTCAAGCTTCTGTAAGTTTTGATACTGGCACTCTGAACACGGGGTCGTGCCTGGACCACACGGGCTCGTGCCCAGATGCCCAGTAACATAAATATTTGTTTTTAAACACGCTTTTACGCATTCAAATCAACCGAAAAATTTATTTTTGGACACATTGAGGACAATGTGTAATTTAAGTGTGGGGGGGATAACTAACACTTTGAATTAGCAAGTCCTAATAACAAGCCTTACATAAACCTCTATTGGAACCGCTAATCACCCCAAATCTTTTTTTTTTTACTTTTTCTTTTTTTTTTACTTTTCTTGGTTAAATTTGGGAATAACAAGTTTTAAAAAAAGTTATGTTTTTACGAATTTACAACCGATAGCGTCGTGATAAAAAGAACAGAATAAGAAAATTATAAAAAGGGCATAACAAATCTTTTTAAAATTTGATTATATATACTTGTTCACACTATAAACCCATTCCCACATAAAGTGAGTTTTTGAGACTTTATTGAGCGTACATGCATACACATTTAAACTAAACGCTCATTTTCGTTTCTTGTGTGAATAGCCGCTTGGTTCTTATGACTCTGGAACTTGCCAAGACAATACATTCCCGGTCCTTACCAACTTAAACCCAAGTAAGTAAATGATTGAGGCATTAGGACTAACCCATTTTTCATTCAAAACCATTATTTTCGGTTCTTTTCACCCATTACCAAAATCCCCTAGTTAACCCCTTTGAGCCTAAACCCTTTTTCGTTTCAAAAACCCACAAGACAACCACTTACTAACCATTTTCCTTTTGAACCCATTTCTTTTAGTAAAAAGCTCGGTTATCTTGTGATTCAAAAAAAAAAAAAAAAAATTTAGCCATAACTCTTTCAATAACTAAACAAGTTCCTTCAAAAATCTTGTTTGAAAATGCTTGGTTCAAATAAATGTCACAAAAACAAAACGTTTTACGATAACCGACGCTTTTTATGCTTTTCGCCATTTTACTAACCACTAACCCAAAAATTTCCTACCCCTAGCCCAAGCCTAACCTTTTTCAAAGTCCTCTTGATATTTACAAAGGTTTATAGTTAAAAAGGAGGAGGTTTGATCACTTGGCAAGCATATGGTAGAAGTAAGTTCCAAACCGGACTCGAGCAATATCACAAAAATACATCTTCGGCGAGTGTTGAGTGATCTCTTGTGAGGTACGTGAACTTGTATATAAATAAATATAATTTTAAAAGAGGCATGTTATGCCTAAATAAATAATTTTTCTTAAGAATGCTCTAAATAAATCATGACAAATAGGATTGTAAATAAATTAAAAACAAAGTTTAAATAAAGATCTTGGATTCCCGACACTCAAAGACAAACCACAAAACTTCTTCTCTACCTATTCCACTTGGGTGTGTAAGCCACATTTATAAGAGTTTTGCTTGAGGACAAGCAAAGATTCAAGTGTAGGGATATTTGATGTGTGCAAAATACAACATATAAATTACATCAATTGATGCATAAAACTAACACATTTTTTAGTACTAATGTTGGAAAAAGCACGTTTCTTTGTTCCTTTTGTATTTACAGGATTAAAAGAGCATAAAAGAATGAAAGAAGCAAATAAACAGCCAAAACCAACATAAATACGAAAAGAAGGAATAAAGAACCATGCCCGACCCCTCAGCAACACCCCAAAAGATATAAAAAAACAAAGTTTCAGAAGACGGCCACGGGCAGTGTCCATCCAACACGGGGCGAGGTCAGACCTCACACTTCAAGACAAAACCTGCAGAAGCTTCTACGCTCATCACGTGCCCTAGGCCAACTTGGGGCGTGGTTAACTGTAAGATTTGTAGAATCCAGATAGTACAGTGAGCAGATTGACCACGGGCCGTGCCCAGGGGACACGGGATCGTGTGGGGCCCTCTGCTGACAGATGCAGTTAATGAAAAAAGAGAAGAATGATGGCCACGGGCCATGCCCGCTGGACACAGGGTCGTGGTCGGGTCTCTGTTTTGACTATAAATAGGGATGCTTGTTTCCCTTCAAAGGCATCCCTTGGCAAACCACTTCTCTCTCACTTTGCCATCACTCCACCACCAATACAACACCAACACCCACCACCATCATCCATCAGTCATCTTTAGAGTGTGTAGTAGTCTTGGGATCCAAGATAGATTGTAAGGATTCTTGTCAAACAAAGGCGATGCTTGGCTAAATTCCTTACTTCACTTGGTGAAGACTAATCTTTTATGTATTACTTTTAGTTTTTTATCTTTCGGAAGTTTTTATTTGGGTATGATTTAATGACTTTAATAACTAGTTTCTTATGTTGAAGGTGAATTTTCCTAACCATTTCTTCATGATGTCATTGATTTACTCATTCGTGTGTTTACGGTCTTTATAAAGTGCGTTAACTAATTGGAAGGGGGTTAGAAGGGTGGTTTGGCAAAATTCTTGTCTCGTTCAGTGTATATATCCTACGAGTACTTGGTTCAAGCTTACTAGGGCTTCCTTCAATACTCTATGGGTATTGGATGGCGGGGGCGCGAATGGCTTGAACCCCTCATATGTAAACTATTATTAATATTTTAAACCGGCTACTTGGAATTGTATCCATGCTGACTCAAACCACTTAGCCAAGGGTAACGTCACCTTCAAAAGAGGGGCCTACCACTTTTCGCATTAATAACTTACTTAATTATCTTCCAATATTCTGACGTTTTGGGATTGTATCCCTGCTGACTCAACCCACTGGGTTGAGGGTAACGTCAACTCCAAAAGAGGGGCCTACTACTATAACTAAGATAATCTCTTAAAAAGTCCGAAAGTGCAAAAACTATCAAAGGATATATAAAAGAGAAGTTAGATCCAAGTGATTCTATCTTGTCTATTTTTATTTTATTTATCTTTATGTTTTAAAAATCTTTATCAAAAATTTAGATTGATTAGACGTTGACGACAAACCGGTACTAAAAGCCCTTGTGTCCTTGGACGATCTCGGTATCTTACTAACGCTATACTACGCTCACGATGGGTGCACTTGCCCAAGCGTGTGTTTACTGTTAGTAGAATGTCATTTTTTTTTATAAATTTAAAACTTGACTAATGCGTAAAATGAACTTAAAATGACAACAAAATTATAGCACGCTTAACGCACACTAGCCACATACGCTTCTTTATCAGCAGGTGTAAACTTAATCAAAGAGAGGTCTTGATCACGTTCATATTTTGGTCACTTGTATTCGTTTTCTACTGCAACCCAGCTGTGGAACTGATTGGCTTGTACCCAGTTTACAAACCTTTCCTTCCACCTTCAAATCCGTCCATACTCATTAGCTTCGGCGGTTTTGTAGTAGTACCCATCTCGTTATCCAGATTCATCTGGTTAACCGCAATAGCATTAGCAATAGCATTTGATGTAGAAGCCACTTGTGAAGCAAACGCGTTATGGAAATCATCCATTTTGACAATCTGAAAGCTTAACAGAAAGCACAATCCAAAAACACTCGAAAACCGATTAGCAACTGACAAGTTCGGTTGAACTTGTGAGAAAACCAGATTTTGATTTCAATTTCAACAAGTTCGGGTGAACTTGTATAAAATCTTCTAATTTTATCACAAACAATCAAGTTTAGGCGAACTTGTTGTTAAGTTCGGGCGGACTTATGATTTGATTCTGAAAAATTTCACCCAGAGATAAGTTCGAGCGGACTTGTATGAATTTCAAGAGAACAAGCAAGTTCGGGTGTAACTTGTATATGATTTTCGACAAGATTTAATTAAGTTCAGACGAACTTGATAAAATTTGAATGAAAATGGAGCAAGTTCAAGCGGACATATCTAAATTCTTTGAAAAATCAATCAAGTTCGGGCGGACTTGATGAAAATTCACTCAAAAAGTGAATTTTTCACTCACGTTCGACCGGACTTGATCACAAGTTAGTTCAACCAGGTTTTGTAAAACATCATTTTTTCAACTTTTCGACATCAAGTCGTTTGAATTAGGCCTTGAAACTTTCATGGGTTTATCTTTAGTGTATTTTACGTGACATGTTCAATTTCTAGCCATTTTGGACCATGAATTCTTCAAATGTGTGAAAAAGTTAAGAAAAATGGTTGAATGGAGTAGAATTAGAGTATTTCTTGTGATGATTTCACCAAATTCAGGTATCCAGGCTACGATACCACTTGTTAGGACCGCCCTCCTCAGCTTAGGAACCTAGAATTTGTATCTAATGTCCAATTAGGCGGAAACTAAGTGACATGTTAATCATATAACAAGAATTACTCATTAATTTGTCTGTTTATTGATCTTAAAGTTCAATACATGTGAGTTCCAGATCCGACAGAGCTTCGCCTCAATTCTGCCAAAGTTGTCCAAGTTCTACAAATGAAATCCTAAGGCACATATTTATACTACATCAAGTTCTCTTGGGATGGATAACAAGTTCGGGCGAACTTGTTCTCACAAATAGATTCTAGGCGAACTTGATCTAGTATTTACATAAATACGCCATATTTCTAACAGTTTAAGCTCTAATCATTCTGACTCGATCTAATCGATGACGTAGGCAACAGACATATGCACCAACAGACAAAGAATGCATGATTTGAAGCCAGGCTTTAAGATTCCAGAGGAATGGATTCCTATGCACGCCGCGAGAGAAAACGATCTTTATGTGTTAGACATGGGCATAGCTTCCTCAACATCAAAGTCGGCACAATGTTTTGTTACTAAAGCTACAGAGAAAAATGAATTTTCTGGTTCATAACATCCTAGTGGAGGGTGTTAATCTGAAAAATTTCCATTTGAACGATGATTGTCTGCGCTACAAGAAAGGGAAGCAACACAAGAAATCTCACCCGAAGAAGTTATTGAATTCAATCAAGTTGCCACTAGAAAGGCTTCACATGGATCTCTTCGGACCTGTCAATGTTAAAAGCATTTTTGGAGATCTATACTGCCTGGTTGTTACTGATGATTATTCAAGATTTTCTTGGGTATTCTTTCAAGAGAGTAAGGATGAAACTTTTCAGAAGATGATACTTTTTCGAAAGCTTGAGAATTTGTATCATTTGCCAATGCGAAGAATCAGAAGTGATAACGGTACG
>CAMTDV010000006.1:47316294-47601331 GCA_947069175.1 Scalesia atractyloides
CAGGTGAACAGGTTGAAGGAAGGAAAACATAGGATATGCCTTAGAAGAGAACCAAGAAGCTTAGACTGATAGTTAGAAGATGTTGTATAATTTATTTCCATTAAATTGTATTAATGAATATGAAACATATAATAAATGTCATGAGCTTTGATGACAACCCAATTATGTCCCGATCACCTTTTCCGCTGCGGGTCGGGTGTGACATTAGGGTTTATGTGATTTCATAGGTTGTAACACCTATTAGAATCTAAACGAGGAACTAACTCTTTTAGTGATTAAACTTAGTAACTTGACATATGATTATATAGTCATTATCAAGGTTTCAGTTTTTTTAGGTATATATAATATAGTTATATACATACATTATATTATAAGTCTTTCAAGGATATCCTATAAGTCAAGTATGAGGTAGGTGGTATAACCATCCATTTAGAAACCTCATAAGAGTTCACCACTACACAAGTTATCATAGACAACAAGGAGGGTCAAGAACAAGTACAAGAATAAGAAATGAAATACATATTATTATACACTAAGTAGCCAAGTAAGCTACAACTCGGTGAGCCGGCGTCGACACACGTCGTAGGCTAGACGGGGTTGTGTTACTTTCAACTAGCAAACTACTTAGGATGAATGGGAAAACATCGAGTGTTGTGTGGACTTAGGTGTAGGATAGCCCAAGCTAACCTTGTAGTCACACTAACCTCAAGTTCTTGACTTGGCAACACTTGTGAGCTTAAAGCTCAATGAAAACAGAAAGTTTTGGGGTGTTAAAATAGCCCTTAGTTGATGTTAACAAGCTTGGTTAGGCATCACTAATCATAAACTTGATTAAGATCTCAAGAACACAAGTTTGGTTGAAGAGTACATAAGATTTGAAGAAGTTTTGAACACAACAGAAAGTTTGGAACCCTTTAGGTGCATTTCCAGGTCTGGATTCTCCATGGAGAACCCGTGGATTCAAACCTAAGGATTATCCAAGCAAGTAGGAAGAAAATCAAGTGAAATGGTTAAGAAATGAGTAAGTTATGCTCACTTTTGTAAGATTGTATGAATCTGCCCGAATTCTGATGTTGCAAGTGATTTGAGAGTGATTTGTGAGAGATTAGAGAGTGTTGAAAGTGGAAAATGTGTGGAGGAGGCTTGGGTTTTATAGGAGAAGGATTAGGGTTAGTTTAGGGGTGTTTAATGGGGTTTAAGGCCATTGGAGGAGAAGAAAATGGTGGGATTCGTGCATAATCCGCGAGCCAAAACACTTCTGCCCGCCCAGACCAGCTTACGGACTGTAAGCCTTTTGCCTTGTGGTCCGTAATGCTTAGGCAGGAGCAAATAAATTTTACTTTGGTGTTATGTTGACTTGTGACGGTTTAGGTGCTATGTATTGGCATTTTATGAACATATGAGGTATTTTAAGCATAAGGGACTTGTTCTAAAGTGCATGTAAGTATAAAATGAATATGATTGAGCATATGCATTGCGTATAAAGTATGTATCGAGTGTAGATGTCACGTATTTGCAAGTATGTCACGTTTTCGAGTATAATGTATCAAGTGCATGTATGTATGAATGTATATAACAAGTATTGAGATAAAATATAGATTTCATTATGATTCAAGCCTCGATTACAAATGTTACAACGAAAGAACGAATACAAGTTACAAGGGTTTCCAAAAATAGAAGTTCAACACGAGCTTTCTAAATATGGAAAGTATGAAAACGTCGGGCGTTACACAACACACTAAAAACACAATAGTAAAACATAATAGACAACAAACTAAAAACACAATGGACAACACGTTAGAAAAACACAACAGATCACTAAAAAAAACACAATTGACAGCACGTTAAAAAACACAGCAGATTAAAACACAATGAACAACTGATTAAAATATACAATGTACAACAAACTAAAAACACAATAGAGAAAGTTTGCAGACTAATAACACAATGGACGAGCAGAAAACACAATGAAGTAAAAAACAGTTAACATGTATTTTTTTTATATAGCAATATTATACCCATATTAAAAGTAAAATAAAAAACACTGATGATTTTTTAAATAATTGTGTAAAAAAGGTACTCGCATTTTAAATGATTGAAGGAATTAGCATATGTCTTGAATATGTAGAGAAAAGCTCAATAATATATTATTCTTTTATATCTTTGCACTCATTTTCCACTCCTTTTTCTTATGCAACCTCTCCCAAACTAAATAATCATTCAAACTCAAGATTTTCGATCAAAAACCTTTTCATTTTAACCTTTCACATACACACGTATATATTAAAAAAAATTTATAAAAAAGCAGTTAATAAATATTTTAGTAGTTTATCTATATTTTCTGATTCTGAATCCAAATGTGTTCTTAGTGGATATTGATTATGACTTGTAATGTTATCAAGATAGTGGCAGTCTTTATTTCAGTTACGTTCTCAACATAAGTTTTGATAGTAAATTAATAATAAAATGACATTTTATTTTAATATATTACATTTACCTGATAGAGACTACATTAATGAAAAATGGTATACTCTCTGGGATCCCAATAGGACGATTAAGACAAAGATTAAAAAAACACTATCGTGGGAACTGATAATTGAAACCAAGTGTAACACCTAACTCAAAATAGAATTAAAAAGGAAGCATAGTTTACCAAAGTTCTATTATCTTCAAATCTTATATCGTTTGTAACGATTATCCTTTTTAAGTCTGTTTAACCTAATTTAAAGGTGTAAATTTTTCTAAAAAACAATTCATAATGTAGGATACTATGATTGGTCAATATACACTTAGTTCCATGTCATAAAAGTAATTTGTGACTTATATAAACATAAATAAAAATATTAACAAAACGAACTTGGTTAATATAGACTTAGTTCCATGTCTTAAATTCCAATCTAGGTTCGCCCCCAAAATATTTATCATAGTTGATCTACTATATCTTGTTGCTACAAAGATAAATGAGCAGGTAAGAGCATGTTCTTTTTATTGATAGCTAATACTTACCCATGGGGTTCGAAGGACAAGGGTATGATTAGAGATGGGCATAATCGGGTTTTCTTAGTACCCGGAACCGGTTTCCAAACCGAACCCGTTCCATTTGGTTGACAATGGAACCGGGTTTGATGTGGAACCGGGTCCGATTCCTACCCGGGTTTACACAACAGAATCTGGAATCGTTTGGAACCGGGTACGGGTATTCCGGAACCGGGTACAGTAGGAACCGGGTACGGGTACTGTGTGGAACCGGGTACGGGTACAATGGGGAACCGCTCATGTGGAGATGTTTATTATGTTTAATTTTTACTAATGTTTAGTGAGTTTAGTAAATTTAATGTTTTTTTTATTCATTGATAATAAATTAGTTACATTAAAAACATTAATAATAACTAATTATTAGGAACCGGGACCGGCTATGGGTGGATCGGGTACATTAGGAACAGGATACGGGTAGTAACGTACGGGTACGACCCGATTAAAATTTAAAAATGTGGAACCGGGTAGGAACCATCGGTATTTTGAACCCGAACCGCTTCTACTTTATGTCGGGTAGAAACTGAAACAAGGTCCAATTCGGTTTTACCGGGTCGGGTTTGAAACCGATTATTATGCCCATCTCTAGGTATGATTACACTAAAAGGATCCACAACAATAGATTAAGTCCATTTAATAATCTGTTCAAGTCTATATATCACATCATTCCAAACCATCATCATTTAAAACCTCTACTTTTACTTTTAATGACTCCTAAACTTTCACCTCATTATTCACTTCTTCACTTACTTTTCATTTTATTTAAACTTTATCTAATTTACATAATCTATTTTTATTCTATTTAATTAATATTTATTTATTTTTATTTTATTATTAAACTAATGGGATGAGACCCGCGTGTTAAGGCGGGTGAACGAACAGTGCGCGGGCAGAAATCAGTTCGATTAACGCTATAGCAAAAGAAAAACTTAACACATATTAATACTTTTATTATTTTAATATTATAATAGTAGTTATTTTCTTTACTTTTTAAAGTTGGATAAGCTTGGTGTCAACCGGTACTGGTATCGAAAATATCGGTATAGTCTGGTTCGTTATCGATATATGAAGGGTAAAAACCGGCACCATCCTGGTATAGAAAACGCCAAAAGTCGGTATCGAAATGATTTCGAAAATATTTTAGTTCGGGAAATTCGGTACTGCTACCCGGTACCATTTGCCCATCCCTGATCACGAATACCGTACAAACAACAACGGTACCATGCAACTTTTTTTTGTCGATTTTCTTCAACTTTTAATGTTTTTTTTTGTTTCAGGGGTAAGGATGAGCTTGGTGCCAACCGATACCGAATCGGCACTTATACTGAAAATACCGGTTATGGTACCGGTATATGAAAGTAAAAGCCGGTAGGCGCCAAAAGTCGGTAACGAATTGGTACTTAAGATCTTTCGTTTCGGGAAATTCGGTACCGGTACCTAGTACCATTTGCTCATCTCTGACTACGGGTTTCATACGAACAACATCATTACCATACAACTTTTTTTGTTGATTTTCTTTCGGTTATCTTTTAATGTTTTTTTCTATATTTTGTTTTTATTCTTGTCAGCGGTTGCGTGTGTAACGCGCTCTTAGTGAATTCAAAATAAATGTAAACACATTCAGCGATTGTCAGAAAACCTAGTTAAATTTATAAGAAAATTGAGTGAATTATAGAAAGCAGTTAAAAGAAAACGTATAATTAATCATGCTTTGTGTAAACAAGATTTGTTAATTATAAAAAGAGCACTCGTCAAACCAAGATTTAACGGATACGCCTACACCACTCGGGCAGTTTGTTTTTTGATCCAACGATTTAACGGGTTCGTCTACACCACCCAACTAGTTTGTTTTTTGTTAATAAACAAATAACACGATATATATGACTTTTCTTGAATATATATTTTATTTAATATTTTTACTTGCAATTAATTAGTACACAAACTTTAAGCATCAACTAAAGTAGATCTAGTTCATCTAGTAGTAGTATCAATTTAAGTAGATCTGGAATTAGACTCAATGCACACAGCGTCTCCCAAAGAAGAATAGAGTAGCAATAGACTACTCAAGTCATTTGCATGCTTCAAACAATCTTCATCCATCACCAACTGCAATGTGTTAGCATTGTTATTAATAATCAAATGGAAGAGTTATCAAGTATTAATTTTCAATTTAAAGGGTACTGAACCAAGAAAAAATAATTTTGTTTTACTAACCAAACGGATAATGTTTAGCTTAAATATATTTCTCAAAAATGAAAAATCCAAAGTGTGTCTTTACTTGATGTGATCACATACACAGGATTTGTTAATTAACAATTTAATGTATAGTTCACCATTGTATTGAACCAAAAAAGAAATTTCATTCGAGATACACACAAAGTCGGTGGCAGAACTAGCCACTAAATCAGGGCTATCCCAAAAAGGTTTTTTTTAACCATATAATCATAATATTAAAAAAAGGCAATAAATAAATAAAATAAAACAAATTCCTAATAGATTTAGCTTGAAATCGTTCTATGAAATCGCCATCTTTTACTTTATTTAAAAAAATATTTTCGATCGCACAAACCATGGCATTGTTCAAATGGATTATTTTATTATGTGGGCTTCATTAATTGGGCTTAATTATCATAAAACTAATTATATGGGCTTAGTTACTAAATGTTTTGGGCTTAATAAATAATATCAAGTTTCATAGTATTCTCTTAAGGGTATTCTCATATATGTTTAGGGGTATCTTATGTATAAAACCGAAAAAAAATTACACTACGAACGCGAATACGGGGTTAAGCCGTAGCCCGTGCTACGGCTAAGTCCACATTGGTTCCGCCCCTACACAAAGTGCACGTCTTTTCATGATGTGTAAGACCCTAAACCATTTTAAACAAAATGTACGGAGCGGAAATGCGAACCGAAAAATTTCTTTCTTTATAATTGTTTTAACATACTAGAAAACCGTTTAAAACGACTTCTTTAAAATAAGTACATCATTCATCCTTAGTTAATGTAACCCTTATAACCTATGAATACAAACTATGTGGTCACTTCTCCGTACAATCCATGATCTTCAACTTGATCCTCGTCCACTTGTCCCTTATGTTGATAAAGATGATCCGAATAACTTGTGGTCACCATATATAACTAACACATTAGTAAATGGTGACATCATACATAATTTAATGAATATATAAGCAATCAATAACCACATAGTAATCTATCTATGTATAATACTCCATATGATGTTCTTCCGAATTCGTTCTTTACACCGGGCCTCCAATCTCTGAGAGCCCAACACTTACGTACCTGCACTTTCATTTCATTCTCATAAGCAACTCAGTTAGTATCGTCAATACTCGTATATATTAACACCATACATAACTTCATACGAGTCTCACTCATTGAGAAACATTTTTTTATTAATTCGCATACATCTTATCTACCCAACTCCTTAAAGATAACCTACTTAATACATGCATACCTCCCTACCCAAACTCTTACATACTTACATATTCATTCTATCAATCTTAACCACAAACATCCATACATATATATAAGTCTCGTACACACTAGTCTACGCGCATACTCATTTCTATTCATGTTTACCATGGTTTCCATTTACTAGCATACAATTAAAATACATACATACAAGGCTTACATACTTATTTTATTCCCACACGTACTAGCACACACGCTCCCTTTTACCCGCACCGCATAAACACTCATTGATGAGTTTGGTGTGCAATTTCGGAAGCTTTAAAAATGAGTTCTATACTCACCTGTACCTCATAAGACTATTTAGTAAGGTTGGGGTACATTATGGAAGTTTAATGGGGCTTAGAATGGGATTATGGGGCCTGGAATCAAAGAAAACAAGGTTATCGTGTTGGCGGGGCGTCAGCAGCAGCTTCGGTGATAGGGGCGTCGGCGACGCTGCCCTGCAGGTCAGGACTCTGTTTTTGTAGTTTTTTGCCGTTTTGAACCCCCCCCCCTCCGCGCATCCCGAACGTCCCAAAGCGTAAAATAACTATTATCCAAACCCCTAAATCATTCTAACACTTAAACCCAAGTCCTCATAACCCAAAACCTATACTTTTATCTAACTTTCTAGATTTGACTCGTTTAATTCTACCATGTACTTTCCGAACTAGTTAAGTACTTTTAACCTACTACAACAAAACTTACCTTGGTACTTCCATTAATTATACCCTCTTACATGATTCCCAACATTCTTTCATACAACTATTCCCTTTAAATACTAAGAGGTGAGTCTGGAATCACTTATCTGAAGCGTCTGTATTCGTGTTCGCTTATTTGGATCCTCTTGACCTGTTAGCCTTCCCTGTTGAGTCCATGTCAATTGGGGTTCCTATCCTTTCAAGCCATTATGTCCATATCATAGTAGTATGCATGTTCACTCATATCAAATCATTTCCAACTCTTAGCTACATAGACTTTCATTAGTCAAACTTTAACACACATAAGACATGAGCCGATAACCACATTGTTCAATATTCACGTAATCATATTTATCATCATACGTAACACATAATTGGTCTATCACATATCACATGATCCTTTATAATCTCGCAAACATATATATATTTGTGAGATAAGAATGAGACATGAAATACATCTTTCATATTATGGTACTAAAACAAACTATAAAATTTAAGTTAATTTCCTGTATACAATTTTGGGGTGTTACATTCCTTTTTACATATTTGTTCCTTTTACATGTATTTGTTCCTTTGTACATGTATTTGTTCCTTTGTATATATATTTGTTCTCAAATACATGATATAGTTATCGGTCACGATTCATAAGTCTAATCATGCTACTCACGTATTTGTTGACTTTTCATAAAGTCAACGGTCAAGCATACTAACTTCCAACTTAGAAACTTATGTCCATATTTATATAGTAGACCATACTAGCGACACCATAAACATTTCGTACTCAATTAACTACATCATACATAAGATAATCAATTCCTTCCATACTAGTCATCTCATAATTCTAAAACTAACAACATCATTCAAGATTAATTAATTTAACATTATCCATGTTCTAACATTATCCTCACTAGTAAATCCCATGTCATACAATGACACCACTTTCGCCTCTTAATCCCAACTACACAATTAACTAAGCGCATAAGGTGTATCATATCTTCAAGCATAGATACAAGCTCTTAATGCACGCTTCTACCACATCATACTAACAAATTAAGGTGTATCACATCTAGTTCTTCCAACTCATTCATATTAAGCCATAAACCATCAAAAACCCCAAAGTTCTTGAACATGGATTCTCACATTAAAACTCCCAACTGGGATGATTAAATCATTATTTGCACTAGATTAATGGATTAAACACGTATTGTAACACCTCGTAAAAACTCGTCCAATTAAATCCTGACACGTGTTCCGCTGATCCTCGTATGCCACCTATTGAACGAGAGGGACTAAAGTTACCGTCATGTCATTTTAATAACCTCTGAACAACAACTATAAACTGGAGGGACCAAATATGACAACATTCCCATTTTATGGCCTATGAGTGTCCCTTAAAGACCGTAAGCCTTGGTGCTTACAGACCGTAAGAGTGAAATGAGCTTTGGTCTGACAGGCGGTTACGGACCGCAAGGCTAACTCCTTACGGTATGTAACCATTTCAAAACCAGGGGCGTGTAAGGTCCTTACGGACCATAAGACCTGACCCTTACGGTCCGTAAGGCACTGCTAGTGGTAGAATGTTGTCAGCCAGTTGTGTTTGCCACCTTGCTCGTGAAATTCCACTTCTCCCCGGTCATGCCACATCTCTAAACACTAATGAACTCCAGGAGAAGCTTGGGGACACTTGGCATGATCCTCTTGATCTTGTGCAAGTATAAATAGGACCCCTTGTGCACCTTAAACCTCGCTCATTCACTTATTTCCTCTCTACATCTCATCTGGAGCTTGCTTCTGATTAAGAGGCCTCCTATGAGTTTTATTTTCTACAAGGATCACTTGTAAGTGTTCCTTCCCTCGTCCTTTCATTTGATAGGCTTTAAGCCAAAAGTCAAAGCGTTTTCGTAATAACGCTTTGACCTTCGGTTAAGAACAATATGGTCCAGCAATTGTTAATTACGAACATGGCTACGTGATCCTAATAAGGTAGGTGTTAATCCCTCAAGAGGGCACCTTCTGAGAATCACGTTTACTTAGTCAATTGACGAGTCAACATACTATGCTTTAAAAAGACAAACGGGTCAGATTTTGAAATAATCATAAACTGATTTTAAAGGTGTTCTAAAATATGTTTTAAAACTTAAAAAAACTTGGTAAAATTATTAGAACATGTGTAAACATGTTCGGCTCATCAATTCCAGATTTAAGGTCGGTTCGCAACCGAAAGTCGTGAAGTTTGCCTTCTGCTTTGACTTTCGATTATGACCTGAATTAGCAACTTTAGCTGCTGACTTTAAGTTGCATTATGACCAATTTATATTGTAGTATAACCCTCTGGGGTTATACTACATGGTCATATAGTAATCTTAGTTTGTTTTACAAGTTCTGTATTTATGCCTTATGTTGACTAAAATGCCCTTTTTGCTTAAAATGATGTTTTAAATATAAATGAGCATGCAAATGAAATATAAACTGATATGTTAACTTTTTGAACTTATTTTGATATCATAAATCTGGTCATAGGCTGAGTTTTGTTTAAATATCATGAATTATGTTTTAAAATGCCTAAAATGCCCTTTCAGCACAAAAAATAGTTTTAAACATAATTCTTTCACCAAAAATCATTACATATGATGTATTATCATAAAGGATTATTTGGGATATCAAGTCAGATTATAAATTGAGTTTACATTCAAGTTCTTGTATTAAGTCTTTAAATGACGATAATGCCCTTACGACGCCTAAATGGGTTTTAATCATGGATTTTATATAAAACTTCTCTACCTACTGATATGTTATATTAAATAACATATCTTTATTATACAAACCTGATCATAACATCAATCTTCATTAAATATCGCTTAAATCGTCATTTAGCGACTTTATCGCCATTTCAGTGCATAGTATGGTTTAAAACCACATCTATGAACCAAAACTTGTTACCTACTGATTATTAAACTTATTTTAAATATTTTTACAGTAGTACATGTTCTAAACTCAGAATCCCAAATAAGCTATCAAAACTATGTGTGAAATGACCAAAATGCCCTTACGGTGCATAGTTTGGTCTTAAACTATAAATCACACATATATTTGATATCCTACTGATATAACATCATAAATTAAATATTTTTTCAGATTGTTTATGACCATAACATCAGTTTACTTGCAACCTCCTTTTATAAGTCGTAAATTGACCAAAACGCCCTTATGAGGCTTAACTTGATTTTAAAACCTTAATGGGCATACATGTTGATATCCTACTGATATTATAACATGTTTAAAGTATAATGGCATATGAAACTTGTATATGACTCATCCGGTTACTCGGTATCGCTTTTATGCGTACGGTTAAGCCTACGTGACTAGTTTACTTAATTTAACCAAAACGGGTTTAACCTTATCATTTTTATCTCAAAATCCAGAATGTTATATGTTTACCCATTTTATACAAGTCTTAGTACTTGTCGGGTTTAAACTACATTCTATTCCGGTCATCGCTTAATCTAGCGTATCGTACCGTAGTTCATTATTTAAGACTAGCCGGTCCGAGTCTATGACTTAATATGACCGGTTAGCATTCTAATTGGTTATAAATACCATCATTCCAGACTAGAGCCTTTCAGTAGATTGCTATCTAAAACTTTTCTCTTGATTAATGGCTTAGTTATAAAACTTTGAAGTAATTAGCTCAGGTAAATACTTTTAACCTATTTTCCCTATACGGGCTTGGGATACGGTATATTATTACTGCTTGGTCGGGTATGGGATCATGTTGTCGGATTGTGATTTTACTAAATCTCATAACCCGTTTTAATCTGTATTGTCTGATACCTTAATCATTGGGGGTTAACTTGACCGTGTCCTGGATATCCTCGGCTCATTTAAGTTACTAATGGCCACGACCTAAGCACAGGGTGTAGGCATACACCCGTCAGATGCTAATGTTAAATTATTTATATACTCCTTGTGAGTTTTAAGTGGCGTGTCAATTAATCAGGTTATCCGGTTTTTGCACCGGACCCCATATGGATTGACAGACCTGTAAAACTGTATACAAGATCATTTGAATTGTCCCAAGTTATTATAAAATGTGCCATGTAAACTTAAAACAATTTTGAAAAGATTTTAAAAATGTGTCGGTTATTTGTATTTACCAGTGTAAACTGACGTATTTTCAAAAGTCTAAGCTACAGGTACAACACGTAATAGGCTGGGAGCTGCTCAGTAGCGACTCAGAGGATCTTGAAAGTCCTTAGTTGTTCCTAAAAGTCTGTTGATCACTTTTCTACATTTTATGATCCGCATGTGGATCTTATTACAAGCCGTTGTTTATGTAATTTGAACATTCGAACATTTCGCTTTGTAATATTATTTTAAATCCAAGACTTTCGTTGGATTACTCTGTGTTGTTTGGTTATGATGTTATCAATCTTACGTCACAATACTCCCCACCGGGATCTACGTGGAAATCAGGGTGTGACAGGTTTGTATCAGAGCCAACGTTTGAGTGAATTCAACACTAGTCTTTTGTGTTTGATCTCAAACGACACAGTAACACATTCCTTAGACTTCCGATTCTAGGCTTTGACCTAGGATTACTCATTTCATTATTTTATTTATCATTGTCCGTTTTCTTTTAACTTGTTTTTGAAGCGGGAAATATGCCGCCTAGACTACGTGGACTCGGAGGAAAAGGCAAAGGCCCCATGATGGGAAGGTCGTCTATGCAATGACCTTCACATATACCAAGTCCTAACCCTTATGAAGGATCTGGAGATTGTTCATCACCGCGAGAACCAATAAGACATTCTATTTCCCACGAATACTCACCGCCTAACTTCCAAAGCTCACACCATTCTTATCATTTACACCATTCCCACCAATCTCACTATTCTCACCATTCACACTCTCATTATTATCATGAAGAGTTTAATCTAAACCTTTACTTAAATACACCCCTAATTACACCCCCGTTGATAAACATGGACGAGGATTCCGATAATGCCGCCAACGGGATCGCTCGGCCATCCCGTAGAACTATCCAGTGGATCAAATTCCTATGCTGGATCACCGTACCAAGCACCTGACGAATTCAAGCAATGGTGGGATCAATATGAATTCGTTAACACACCTTCCTACCACATTACTCCTTCTTACCATGCTCCTCAGTCACCTCCTCCTGAGGATACTCATATGGAACCGGTGGAACAACCACAACCACAACCACGACGAAAGCGTGGTGCACGCATGTCGGTGTGTGTGCGACAAAGGTCGGGATCACTACCACCTTTGCCTCCAACGTACCCAACCATTCCTGAGGATCCCAAATGGGTGGACCCTCAAACCCTGCACCTGTGGTTGATCGGACACCACCACCTATGGTTCAACCGCCACCATCGGGTTATGATAACTCAATTCCTGCTTATCTAGATACGTCTGGATATAACCCTTGAACCCAACAGCGGCACCTGTTGATTTTAATTTTCCTGCGCCATCATATGATCCATATGTGCAAGCATAAATGTTTAACGCACTTTACCCTTCCCCTTTCCCTCCTTATTCTGCTACGCCTTATCCAACTACTAGATATCTTAATTATGCTTACCAGTATCCGGTTGCACCACCACCGCAACCTCAACCACCACCACAACTTGAGGCCATGAATGAGGCCATAGAGCGGATGAAAGAAATACAGCGTCAGACTGAGAAAACGGAGAAGAAAGCCAACAAATTCTTCAATAAATTCTCTAGGATGGTCAGAGGGAAGAAGGACAATTAAGTCATTTTATTTATTTAATTTTCAAAAGTCCATGCGTGGACATGTTACTTCCTTTAGTCCCTGCGTGGACATGTTACTTCCTTTAGTCCCTGCGTGGACATTTATTTCTTTTAAGTCCTTGCGTGGACAATCAATTTATTTAGTCTTAAAAGTCATGTTTAAGGCACTAATGTTATTTGTTATCGATAAATAGAAATTTTGGAATTTTTTTAAAATCTTCATTATTCCTTTGTTCAAAGCGATCGTCTCGATATTAATTCGATCTTTATCGATCTACTATAAAATTCCAAAAGATCTTCTTAATGGTTTACACCAGCCAAGTGACAAGTTCACATTATTTGGCAAGCAAAATTGGTAGTTAAGAAGAATAGCCTTCTACCATGATAGTTAAGGAAGATTATCCCTTCTATCCAGATGTGATGGACTATGTTCAAGCCTCCAAGCCTCTATGGTCAATGTGACCATGGCTATATCGTTTAACCATTAAGACAATTATTTTATGTTAACATTCAAGTAATGTTAACACTTCTGGCAGTGTGACTTGAGGAACCACATTAGCCACCAAGGTATTTGGACTACGTCCAAGCCTTATAAGTCTATATGATCAATATTAGATCATGACTAGTATCATCAATGCGATGATCATGGCATCCATTAGTGATGAAAGCCTATGGGCCATTACTATTAGAAACATCCGTTGGTGATGTATTGCCTATGGGCCATATTATATTGTCCATTTGAGACAACGACGGGTGTGGTCTACGACTCCCTGTCCAAAGGTAATGAACTATGTTCAAGCCTTAAAAGTCTATTGATCAACTAAGATCACGACTTAGATGTATAATGTCCTTTTTACGACAAGCCATTTGTGCTACATCTAAATATCCTTTAGTGACAAGGCCTTTTGTGCCATATCTATAAGTCCTTGGTGACATGCCTTTGTGCCACCTTTTGATATCCCTCGGGATAGGCCTATGTGCTATATTTTCAACGTCCTTTGTGATGAGCCTTTGGGGATTTTATATATATTGGCTTAATGACAATGACAGTTGTGACTTTATAATCCACTGTCCAAATAACTGAAGGACTGTGTCCAAATTCAGTTGCCTTTAATGGTCATTTGGAGACCTAGGCCAATTACGTCTAACATTCATTTAAAATGTTTAAGCCTGCAATTGTGGCATTATGCCCACTAGCCCTAAAAGGCAAAGCATTTATATATCCATCCTAAAGTTTACATGGTTTAATAATAACATGACATATGCAAAATGACTCATCAAATGCGAGTGACTGATTATTATAAATTGGTGTTTAGTACCAAGCAAATAAAATGGCTAATTCTAACGAAGCCAATAGCAGACACAACAATGACGATGCGAATGCTAACATCAATATTACAAGAAATGATCTTCAAGTTTTAATTGCCACGGAAGTTGGCAAAGCCATAAATGACTATGTAGAAAAACAAAAGGAGTCGAGTGCTTCTCGCTCCAAACCCATCTCTAAACCCTTCTCAAACCCTCCTCATTCGGATCGTAAGGAGAGCTCTGTACACTCCTCAAATGTGAGGAGTGAGAGGCAAGAACATCATCATAAGACACATTCTTATAAGGACGGCTAGTCCTACAAATACTTTGTGTCATGTAAACCCTGAGATTTCAATGGGGAGAAAGGGGTTGTTGAAGCCCTAAGGTGGTTAGATGAGATGGAAAGGAGTGTTGAAATCGCGGCTATGCTGATAAAGATATTGTGAAATTTGTTTCACAATCATTCAAGGGTGATGCCCTAATCTGGTGGAAACCTTGGTACAATCAGCTGGTAAAGTACTCTTACAATCGGAGTTGGTCCAAGTTTGGGGACCTGGTTAAAGACACCTACTGCCCACCTCACGAGGTGGAAAAGATCAAGTCAGATTACTTGATTCTTGCTATGAAAAAATTGGATTGTCGGAAGTATGTCACGGACTACAACTCCTTCTCAAGGCAAGTGCCATACTTGATCACCCCTGAACCCAAATCGCATTGCGCGTTTTATTGGTGGCCTAGCACCGGAAATAAAGGGCATGGTTATGGCTTCAAAGCCGAGTACCTATAGGTCTAATGTGGACCTAGCTCTGACTCTCACTCAGGATTTAATGAGACAAAGGTCAGTCAAGTCTGAGACGGACAGGAAGAGAAAGCGGGAGGACGATAACTCCCATAGGTCTAAAAGGAAAGGGAAGTTTGGTTCAATAGGAACCAGGTTAGATCTGATGATAGACCGGTTTGCAAGACTTGCAACAAAAGGCACGGGGAATAGTGTCGATTCGACCCACAAGCCAAACCTTGCGGTATCTGCAAGAAAGTGGGACATAAGACCTTGGACTGCAAGGATCTTAAAGATGCCTCCTGTTATAGTTATGGCGAGAAAGTCCATATTAAGACCAACTGCCACAAGTACAACAAGGATGGTGCTTCAAAGAACGGAGGAGCAAAGAAAACAAACACTCGAGCCTTTCAAATGAATGCTCGAGAGGCGGTTAATGACAACAATGTTATCACAGGTACTTTCCTCATTAATGACATATTTGCTAGAGTTTTTTTCAATTCGGGTGCTGATAAGTCTTTTGTAGACCATAGGTTTAGTAGATTACTAAACATGCCCACAAGAACTCTAGCCATAACTTATGAAGTAGAACTCACAGACGGAACCATTGATGTATTGCAAAATACATCAGTTTATCGTGTGTAGTTTGTATAGTTTCCGTTAGTAATAGTTTAGTTTTCGTTAGAATTAGCGTACTGTTGATCCGATTGATTTGCAGGTCTTGTGTGCTTTAATCAGCTGGAAAGTGCAAGAAACGAGTTAAAATATGAAGAAGTCAAGTCCTGGAACGTGTTAGAAGGCTCGAGAGCTGAAACGAATCGAAGAAAACTGAATAATGAACTCCTGGCAGGCTGTGAAAGGAAATAGGATGCCTCTCGCCACCCGCGAGAGGCCAATAATTGTGCTAACGTCAGGAAGACGGTCGCGGGCCGCACCGGGTAAGGGCAACCCTCTCGCCACCCGTGAGAGGGTGTTTTCGTCAGAGATCTTCGAGCTGGGCATGAGCTTTTGAGCTGAGAAAGTACTTAAACATCATTAATGTTCCATAAACAATAACTTACAAATTAGCAACCTTTTGGGCAAATTTGGAGCATCTGTGCAAGGGTTTTCGAGATTTGGAGCAGCCGATTGAAGGGTTAGAGTTCAATGAAGCATTCGGTTCACGTTGGTGTCATTCGGGTGTCTTCACTTTCGTCCCTTTCTCTTTACTATGTTTTGTTTCCTTAAAAATACTTTGTTTACGTTTGTTTTCATGACTTTGATTGGCTAAAACTACCTAGACGAGATGAATGGTTGGATAAAGTTTGGATTTTATTATGAATTTATGATATTTATGGATTTATTTATGCATTGTAGGCGATTTGATTATTAATAAGATGTGTATGCATGCTTGATTGTGTTTGAATACTGTTTATTGCTTTGCATAATTGTTGGCGATCGGTCTTTATCACTAATAGAGTTATGTAAGGTTCTAGATTTTGGTGAGTGTCTATATCACATAATAATCGTGAATCTTTAGGGTGAATACGTAATAGACTTTAGAAGTAATATTCAATAATCTTATAAAATCAAGGGTTCTACTAATCCTCAATAGCTGAAAGTGCGAGGTTATTGTTAGGTCTAAGCATTAAACCATAAGGTGGGACCTTTTAGGAAGTAAACCTATTAGTTGCTATCTAACAAGTCTAGTTGAGAACCCAAATTTACCCTTGACTTGAGTCCCGAAAAGGAGAGAGTCTTGTAGGGTACTTTCACAAATCGTTAGAGGTCTTGAAAGTGAGTCTAATAATCGGTATTCGAAACAGCCTCGAGGGTGCTATAGCGTGCTCTTGAGAAGGGTTAGGAGTCCTATTAGATATCCCGAGAGGTGAGAATTTTAAGATCCTGGTCCATAATAATCAATCTTCAAGTAAAGTCCATAACTAAAAGCAACCAGGATTCGAATCTAGGTAGTGTTTTCACCGTCTGAGTAAAGTCCACAGTAATTCGTATTTTTTAGTTCACTTAGTTAATTTAGTTTAATTTACTTGCATTCTTAGGATTTTTAGTAAACCCCCCTCAAACAATCAAACAATTAGTATGTCTGTCAGTCGTAGTCTAGATAGAGTGTTAACTTAATTAGTAGAGTCTCGTGGGTTCGATATTCGGACTTACTTAGTTATACTACAGTCGATCGGTACACTTGCCGGTTAGTAGTTTAGTGTGTCTTAGCGAGTCTAGAGTATTACTTTAAGTCTAGATTTAGGTTAATTTAGTTGCTTTTATTAAACTACTTTTAGCACATCAAGTTTTTGGCGCCGTTGCCGGGACTCTTGGCGATTGCGTCAATCACTTCGTTTGGACTTATTTGATATCATAGTGCTTTTTTGTCATGTTTGAGTCATAGGAGTCTTAAATAGTGTCGTTTTTTTTCTGTTTTGTCGAGTCAGTTTTAGAGTCGTCTTACCTGTTTGTTTTTGGTTTTTTCAGTGGATGCCCCATACGCGTTCGCAAGGACCTCCGCCGAAGCCGCCTACGGACAAGCCTTCCTTCTCGTCTTCTTCTTTCAAGGTAAGTACTTCTACACTTTCATCTTCCACCCATTCTGACTCTACACTCCCATCTAAACCATCGAACTTTGACTTCACACCGAAGTCATCACCCCACAATTCCCCACCACCTTCCCAAACCCCAAAGTCCACCACCCGTTATCTAAATGGCCAACTAAACTGTCTACCAACAAGCCACCACCGGTTTCACCGGTGCTAACTCCCCCATCACCTTACCCGCCATCCGCAACGAAAAATCCTGCCAAATCCCATCTTACATAATGACCGCCATTACCGACTCTTGTCAGTTCATGGTCGTGAGGATGAGGATGTGCCGACTCATATCAACCGTATTACCCGTTGTATGGGACTTTCTCCATTGAAGGTGTCAACCTTGACGCTCGCTATCTCCAGGTATTTCCAGTCTCACTTGCTAGCCGCGCGGCCATTTGTTCGATTCGCAGCCAACGGGTAGTTTTACCACATGTACAGGTTTACGGGATGCTTTCTTAGCTAAATACTTTCCACCCGCGAAAGCATCTCGTCTACACGATCAGATCCATTCGTTCCGGATGGAACCTGATGAGCCGTACCACCTGGCCTGGGAGAGATTTCAAACCCTACTCTCTTGTTGTTCGCCGCATGGTCTGTCAGATTGGGCACTTGTAGAAAAGTGCTACAATGGTCTCACCCCATAGATCAGAGCCCGAATTGACACTTCAGCTGGCAGGCAACTCATGGGTAAGAAATCAGTAGCTGAGTGCAATGATCTTTTCGAGAGCTTCGCGCATTCTGTCATGGACTATAGCGCTACCAGCAGGACTTCTATTCCTGTGACTAGTACATCTTCGACTTCTCGAGGGGTATCCCAAGTTGGCTTGGATTCATCGGTAGTTGCTGCTTTAGTTATGATTCAGAAAAATTTCACTAAGGAGTTAGATGAGATTAAGAAAAAAGTAGATCGTTGTGAGGTTTGTAGAGGAGGCCATGATACCATAGATTGTCCCACGATCACTTTAGAGTAGGTAGAGTACATAGCTGATCAGTCTAGGGGTCCGTTTAATAATAATAATTCTAATTATAACTACAACTGGCGTAGTAATAATAATAATTTTCGATCTTCTGGTAACCCCCTGGTTTTCCATCCGGTGAATACCAAAGTAGGGGGCACGGTTTGTTTACGAGCTCAGGTTCAGGTCATCAGGGTCAGTTTGGTAGTTCAGGTTCAGAGGGTCAGTTCGCTAGTGGGGGTCGAATCAAGAGGGTCAGGTTAGTGATAAAGGTTCAGAGGGTAGTCTAGGGAGGATTGAGGAGCTTCTTGCTCAGTTGGTAACTAGGGATCAGGTTACTCAAAAAGCCTTAACTGAGTTTAGTAATTTCGCTAAAAATCAAGATCAAATTAACAAGAGTCAAGAGCTTCATAATAAAAACCAACAATCCGCAATCTTAGATCTTCAGAGAACATTAGGTGGTTTAGCCAAGCAGTTTACCCAAACCCCGGCTTAATCATTCAGCTAAGGCTATTACTACCCGTAGTGGAAAGAGTTTAGGTGAGGTAGTGAGAGAGAGAGAGAGAGAGTAGAGATAGAGTAGGAGGAAGAGGTTGATGAGGAGATAGAGATGGAAGCTCCCGGTAAGGTGCACTCTAGGCTAAACCCAGCAAGTACTGCACATACCGAGGAGACTCAGGTAGAGAAGACGGTAGAGAAGCAACCGATAGGGGTTAGGCCGTCACCATTAGTTGATCATTCGTACGTCCCATACCCCGCCCACCTTAAGCATCAGAAATATGCAATGGAATACGGGTACTTTCTTGAGATGTTTAAACAATTAAAAAATCAATCTTCCGTTTATCGAAGCCTTACAGTCATGCCCAAATATGCCAAATTCCTTAAGGACCTTCTCAAAGTAAGGATAGGATAGGTGAGCTTTCTAATATTCCGTTGACCGGAGTTTGTTCTGCGGTGGTCTTGAATAAGCTACCGGAGAAATTAACCGAGTCGGGCACATTCATTGTCCCATGCCTATTCGGTGGTTCCACCACTCCTGCTCATGCTTTAGCCGATTTAAGTGCGAGAATCAATTTGATGCCTTTCTCTCTTTATGAGAGATTAGGTTTAGGTGAGCTTACTCCCACGCGATATCATTGTCTTTGGCCGACCGCTCAATCAAATATCCTAGAGGGATCGTAGAGAATTTGCTTGTTAAGGTAGATAAATTCGTGTTTCCCGTAGATTTCGTGGTGTTAGACATGGAGGCCGACGAGAGAGTTCCAATTATATTAGGTCGCCCATTCCTTCGAACCGCAAAGGCGGTCATAGATGTTTTTGATGGTAAGATTTCACTTCGTGCGGGCGATGAGATTGTCACCTTTGAGATAGATAGAGCCGCCATGCAACACCCTAGTGGTAGCGATGATTATAGTGGTTCGTGTCACTCCGTGTACTTTCTAGATTCCTTCATCTCATGCGTTGATCAGTGTCTAGGTTTCATTAGTGGAGCCGGTCTAGTTAGTGAGGGAGTAGTTGAAGAGGAGTTAGACGATGAGGGTGAGGAGTTAGATACCACTTGGGTTCCCGAGACCTTAGAGCTTATTGAAATTAAGGAAGAGAGTGAGAGCAAACCTGTAGACACTTCGCCTTTAGAGCTTAAGGTCCTTCCATCACACGTAGAGTATGTTTTCATAGGCGAGAATTCGAGCTTACCCGTCATTATTTCTTCTAAATTGACGGAGGAGGAGAAGGGGAAGTTAGTTGAGGTGCTAAGATAGCAGAAGGGGGCGAATTCTTGGAAGTTGTCCGATATCAAGAGGATTAGCCCCACTTTTTGCACACACCGTGTCACACCCCTGTTTTCGCGTGTACCCAGTGGGCCCGGTTGGGGAATATCATGACGTAGTTGATAACATCATAACCAAACAAACACATGCACCGCGGAAGTCTTGGATTTAAATTACTATTACAAACCGAGTGTCCAAAGTTCAAAAGTAAATTACAAGGCTTGTAATGAAAAGATCCACAAGCGGATCGAAATAAATATATACAAAGTAATTGTTCAACAGACTTTAAGCAACCTAGAGACTTGCAAATTCCTCTATCGTCACTATAGCGCAGCTCCCGATCTATTGCGTGTTGCCACCTGTAACTTGGTCTTTTGAAAATACGTCAGTTTTCACTGGTAAATACTAATAACTGACTCATTTTGTAAATATTTATTGAAAATGATTTCTGGTGCACTTAGCACGTTTTATAAATAACTTGGGATAGTTCAAAATGACCTTGTTTACAGTTTTACATGTTTGTCAATACATATGGGGTCAGGTGCAGAAACCGAATAACCTGATTAACCGACACACCACTTAAATAATCCACCAGCAGCATTTAATATTTGTATTAGCATTAGTGTCTGTCAGGTGTATGCCTACACCCCCCGCTTAAGGTCGTGGCCATTAGTAACTTAAATGAGCCAAGTATATCCCAGACATGGTCGAATTAACCCCCAATGTTTAAGTTATCAAACAATACAGAATAAACAGGTTATAAGGATTTAGTAAATCACAATCCGATAACATGATCCCATACCCGACCAAGCGGTATTATTATACCGTATCCCAAGCCCGTATATGGAAAATAAGTTAAAAGTATTTACCTGAGCAAATTCTTCAAATAAGATAAGTAACTCAGCCGAATATTCAAAAGTAAGCTTAGATGGCAATCTACCAGGAGGCTCTTAGTCTGGAAATGATGGTGTTTATAACCAATTAGAATGCTAACGGGTCCTATCTGCTTTGTAGACTCGAACCGGGTAGCTTAAGGATAATAACGGTACTAAACGCTGGATTAAGCGATTACCGGAATAGAATGTAGTTTAAACCCGAAAAGCATGGAGCTTGTTTAATATAGGTAAACATGTTACATTCTGGATTTTGAAAATAAAATGATAAGGTTAAACCCGTTTCGGTTAAATTACGTAAACTAGTTACGTAGGCCGATCCGTAAGCATATAAGCGAAACTGGGTAACCGGGTGAGTCTTATACAAGTTCCATATGCCATTATATTTAAAACATGTAGTAATATCAGTAGGATATCAACATGTATGCCCGTTATGGTTTTAAAATCAAGTTACGCCTCTAAAGGGCGTTTTGGTCATTTTATGACTTGTAAAAGAACTTATGAGCAAACTGATGTAATGGTCATAATCTTACTGTAAAAATAGTTTATTTATGATGTTATATCAGTAGGATATCGAGTATGTGTGTGGTTTAGAGTTTAAGACCAAATTATGCCCGTAAGGGCATTTTGGTCATTTCACATATAGCTTGATAATTTACTTGGGAATCTGAGTTTAGTTGATGTACTTACTGTAATTATATGTAAAATGAGTTTTGAAATCAATAGGTATTAAGTCTTGGTGCTTTAATATGGTTTTAAACCATACTATGCGCCTAAATGGCGATAAAGTCGCTAAATGACGATTTAATCGATGTTTAAGGAAAACTAATGTTATGACCAGATTTATATAACCAAAATAAGTTATTTAATATATTATAACAGTATGTAAATGGTTTTGTTATAAGAAGTATCTTTAAAATCATTTTATGCATCATAAGGGTAATATCGTCATTTATCGGCATTATACAAAGGCTTGTGCATAACTCAGTTTACAATCTGATTTTAACATCCCAAGTAATCTTAATTATGATATTACATCAAGGTAATGAG
This sequence comes from Scalesia atractyloides, assembly GCA_947069175.1. Classification (NCBI taxonomy): domain Eukaryota; kingdom Viridiplantae; phylum Streptophyta; class Magnoliopsida; order Asterales; family Asteraceae; genus Scalesia; species Scalesia atractyloides. The sequence goes on from CAMTDV010000006.1 coordinate 47,338,617, forward strand.
TTTTGTTGAAGAATTATGTTAAAAACCATTTTAGGTGCCGAAAGGGCATTTTGGTCCTTTAAAAGCATGATTTGCAATAATTAAACAAAACTTGGGTTATGATCAGATTATTGGCATCAAAATAAGTTAGTCATGTTTATATATCAGTACATAACTTATTTGTATGCTCATTTGTATTTAAAACCTTATTTTTAAGTATGAAGGGCATTTTAGCAAAGTTTGACATAATTAACAGAAACTTGCATAAAAGCCCGGATTACTATGTAACCATGTGATATAACTCCAGAGGGTTATACTACAACTAGACATGGTCACAATGCAACTTAATTTCAGTAGCTAGAGTTTCTAAATCGGGTCAGAACTGAAAGTCAAAGTAGAAGTCAAACTTCGTGACTTTCGGTTGCGAACCGACCTTAAACCTGGAATTGACGAGCCGGACATGTTTACACATGTTCTAATAATTATTACCAAGTTGTTTAAGTGTTAAAACATATTTTATAACACCTACATTATCATATATGAATTTTTTTTAAATCTGACCCAGTTTGACTTTTTATTAATAACTTTGACCCATCAATTGACCAAGCAAACGTGGTAATTAGGAGGTGCCCTTTAGGGATTAACACCTACCTAATTACGATCACGTAGCCATGTTCGTACCGAACTTTGGCTGGACCGTAATGGTCTTAGCTCAAAGTCAAAGCGTTTTTACGTCAATGCTTTGACTTTGGCTTAAAGCCTAATAAAACTGAAAAGAAAGGATTGGAACATTTACAAGTGAACCAAGGATGACTAAGAAACTCAGGGGATTGCTCCTTGAAGATCAGGAGCCTTCCAAGTGAGTGATAGAGAGAAAAAAAATGAGAGGTGCAAGAAATGGGGTTGATGAACACCTCTATTTATACTTGGAGATCATGAACAAGATCAATCCAAGTGTTGAGAGCTCACTTAGGATCACTCCAGGTGTTATATGAGGTGTCCAAAACCGGAATTGAGTTAATGGTTTCGAGCTGTGAGAGTGCAGGTGGGTTGTGTGGTGTCCAAACATGCAGATCAGCAGCTGGCATGTTGTTTCTGCGAACTGACATCTCCCGCCCGTCGCGCGGGGACACCTAGTCCCTGGCGCGTGGCGCATGAGGTGTCAAAACACAAAATTTCCATTTTGGCCCCTGAACTTCTCCAAACTCCCATATTTCGACATAAAAGCATTTTTATTCAATATGGCCCTTGGTTAGCACTCTCGGGAGTATAACCGAACATCTTTAAGCTCCGGGTTCGTTAAAAGGTCACTCAGAGGCATAGATTAAGCATGTTGACACGTTTAACCCCTCGACTTTAATATTTACCACTCAGAGGTTATAAAATAACATGTTGGCGATTTTAGTCCCTCTCGTCTAGCACACCGCATACGAGGATCAGCGGGACACGTGTCAAAATTTTATAGGACGTGAAAACACAGGGTGTTACACACCAGATACTTATGGAGGATGAATTTAAACCGGTGGTGCAACCCCAAAGGCGTTTAAACCCTAACATGAAGGAGGTAGTTAGGAAGGAGGTGTTGAAGTTGATGGAAGGCGGTTTGATTTACCCCATATCCGATTATTCTTGGGTGAGTCCTACTCAAGTCGTCCCTAAGAAGGGGGGGGGATGACTGTTGCCGTGAACGAGAAAAATGAACTTATCCCTTCTCGTACGGTCACTGGTTGGCGTGTGTGTATCGACTACCGCAAGCTCAATGACGCCACCTGGAAAGACCACTTCCCACTCCCATTCATTGACCAAATGCTAGAGGCGTCTCGCGGGGCGACAATTCTATTGTTTCCTTGATGGTTTTTCCGGCTACTTCAAAATTCCTATCGCGCCGGAAGACCAAGAGAAGACGACCTTTACATGTCCATATGGCACATACGCGTACCGATGCATGCCTTTTGGACTATGTAACGCTCCGGCTACTTTTCAACGGTGCATGATAGCCATCTTTCAAGACATGGTTGAGAGTTCTATGGAGGTCTTTATGGATGATTTTTCGGTCTATGGTGATTCGTTTGATGAGTGCTTAGGTAATCTTGAGAGAATGATGAAGAGGTGCATAGACGAAGTTGATGCTTAATTGGGAGAAGTGTTACTTCATGGTTATAGAGGGGATTGTCTTAGGACATAAGATTTCTTGGGCCGGTATAGAGGTAGATAGAGCGAAAATAAATACGATTAGTAGGCTTCCTCCACCGACTAGTGTGAAATAGATCCGTAGTTTTCTAGGTCATGCGGGCTTCTATGGCGATTCATTAGAGATTTCTCAAAAATCACACGCCCCATGACTCGACTCCTTGAGAAGGACGTCCTTTTTGTCTTTGATAAGGAGTGTCTTAGAGCCTTCGAAATTCTTAAGGAAAAACTCGTAAGTGCACCCATTCTAGTATCCCCAGATTGGAGCTTACCATTTGAGCTCATCTGTGACGCGAACGCCTACGTGGTCTTGGGTCAAAGACGGGAGAGCCACTTTCACCCGAACTATTATGCGAGTAAAACCCTCAACGACGCGCAAGAGAACTACACCACCACCGAGAAGGAACTTTTAGCCATCGTCTTTGCTTTTGATAAGTTTCGTTCGTAGCTCGTGCTTTCAAAGACCATAGTATTTACCGATTATGCGGCTTTGCGTTATATTTTCCAAAAGAAGGACGCTAAGCCTCGTCTCATACATTGGAGTCTTCTTCTTTCCGAGTTTGACATAGAAATTAAGGATAAGAAAGGAGCAGAGAACGTAGCGGCTGACCATCTTTAACGATTAGAGGATCCGAGTAGGGAGGAGATTCGTGAGGAGGCGATAGGGGATAGATTCCCTCATGAATCCATAGATTTCGTAGCGGCCGAGAAAGAAGGGCTACCTTGGTTTAGTGATTTAGCGAATTATCTTGCCAATGGGTATGTGACGAAGGACATGAATGCCCAACAGAAGAGGAAGTTGTTTAGGGATGCGAGAAAGTACATATGGGACGACCCTTACCTTTTTAGGATAGGAGGAGATCGTGTTCTTAGGAGATGTGTAGCGAGGGAAGAAGGTATAGCGGTTCTTAGGCACGTCCATGAGGGGTTGACATGTGGTCATCATGGTGCACACACTACCGCACAAAAGGTCTTTGATTGCGATTTCTTTTGGCCTACGGTAGTAGAGGATGCTATAGAATTCGTTAGGACATGCGATGCTTGCCAACATACCGGCAATATCTCATCCAAGAATGAGATGCCCCAAAACCTGTTCAAGTTCTTGAAATTTTTTATGTATGGAGCATCGACTTCATGGGACCTTTTCCCCCTTCTAGTGGGAATCGGTACATCCTCGTGGCAATCGACTACGTTTCAAAGTGGGTTGAAGCTCAAGCTTTGCCTACAAAGGATGCCCGAGTGGTGGTGAGATTCCTAAAGAAGTTGTTCACTCGTTTCGGTATACCTAAAGCCATTATTAGTGACCGAGGGACACATTTTTGCAATGCCGTGATGGAGAAGACATTAGAGCGTTATCGAGTTACTCACCGTTTGTCTACCGCGTACCATCCACAAACGAACGGTCAAGTGGAGAATGCAAATCGGGGAGGGAAACGGGTATTGGAGAAAATGGTAGGAAAGAGTCGTAAGGATTGGTCGGATAAACTCGATGATGCTTTGTGGGCGTTCCGTAGCGCCTACAAACCTTTAGGAACCACTCGGTTTATGATAGTTTATGACAAAGTGTGCCATTTCCCGGTAGAATTGGAGCACCTAGCGCTTTGGGCTCTTAAAAATGTCAATTTAGATTTGACCGAAGCAGCTAGGAAAAGGTTCTTCCAAATTCAAGAATTAGAGGCCCTTAGAGATTCGGCGTATGAGCGTTTGTGGAGTATAAAAGAGAAAACGAAGGCGTTGCATGATAGGAGACTTAAGGGATTAAAGGAATTTAAAACGGGTGATAAAGTGCTTCTTTAAAATTCGAGGTTAAAGTTGTTTCCCGGAAAGTTGAAATCGAAGTGGACGGGACCTTATGTTGTGAAAGAGGTGTTTCCATATGGTGCAATTGAGCTATACGACGAAGCTACTAGAGGTCATGGAAGGTGAATGGCCATCGATTGAAGCACTATTTAGGTGGCCGATAGACGAGACCGAGAAGGAGGTAACTCATCTCGAAGACATGCCGAACACCGATGTTATTCTTGAGTGAAAGCTCAAGTATAGAGTTTGTACCGTTTGTATTTCGTTTATTTTGATTTATTTTTCATAGCTAACGGTTGTTTTTGGTAGATTGTCGGTCCTTGTTTTGTGTTTTTGAGTCATTTTCCGGAATTCATAGCCGAGGATGCGCAAACTTTGACGAGAAAACGAGGTTCTAGGTAAGTTTCAATGTTAGAAAACTTTTGGAGTTGGTTTTTGGGATGATTTGGGTGAATTTAAAAATATTTCTAAGGCATGAAACTGATCAAAAAAACAAAAGTTTCTGTGAAAATTAGCTTCTTGCGGGGCACGAGAGCCTAGGCTCTCCTGGTCGTGGCCCGCCCGAGGCCTAATAGTGATGACGTCATAAAACCGGTCGCGGGGCGCGAGAGGCACAGTTTCCTCGCTCGCGGCCCGCGAGAGCCCGTCTCTGCAGCCCAAAACATTTTATTCCCCAAATTCAACATTTTAACCCTAGTTCTTCTTCTTCATTCCGCCGCAACCACCATAAACCACGTTCTACCTCCGCAAATCAGCCATTCTCATCCATAATTTCACCCCCATTTCACCTACAACCATTACCCTACTGATTTCCACCACCAAGTTCACACTTTCATCACGCACACGGGATTTCATGGGGTTTTCAAGCTCCTAATCAGATTTTTCTAGTTTTTCTTGTCTAGCTCATCTTCAAGGTATGTTTTCTTGTAATTTCTTGTATTATGAGTTCGTTTCTTTCAGTTTTTAGTTAGATTAGAGTTCGATTTAGTGTTGGGTCTTGGTTTGGTCTAGTGTTTGGCATGATTAGTGGTAGTTTGAGGTTGCGGGTGGTTTGGTTTGGGTAGTTTAGTTGAATGCAGGTTGCGGGTGGCTCGGTTTGGTGTGTTATACGTATTTTTGTGCTACCATGTTCTAGGGTTTGGTAAAACTTGAGTGTGGGGATTCGGTTGGTAATTTTTGGGATGAAATTGAGTTTTGTATCAGAATTTTAACCCGGTTTCGCTACTTACATCATAAAGTTTTTAACTTTAATCCATTTGACACTCAACGTTAGTTTGTTTTTGGTACTCGGGGTTTAATTGAGGACAAAGTGCCAGAAGGGAGCAAGTATTTTGAGTCGTTTAGTCTTAGGTTTAGTTTGGTCTTGGGTTTACTTATATGCACGTACAGGTACAAAACACTTCGCTCGTACTCAATCTCCATTCGGGCGAGGTTGTTTATATCTTATGCTTGTGTAAACAGTAACCCGATTTTTCATTTCGCTTTATTTTTTGGTTTCAACTGCGAAGGAAATGCTATATGGTTGTTCCAATTCTTTAAAAAAATTATAAAATCCAAAAAAAATAAAAAAAATTAAAAATACCAAAAATAGTTTGTGACTAATAATCTGCTTTGCTTTGTCGTGTCAAAATTGAATTGTTTTGCACAATGTTAGGTGAAGGTTCTTCAAGCAGAAGAAGTAGAAAGAGAGGACCGACCACTCGTCCACAGGAACCAGTCCAACAGGAACTAGTGGAACCAGAGTATGTTAGGGTGGTAGAGTATACTGGACCGGTGATTCCTCATTGTCAAAGTACAAGGATTCGGGATAGCCCGCTTTTGCAGTTTGAGCTTGATTCGGGTGAGAGCCAACGGTTGGCTACTCTGATTTTGGTAGGTCTGCTACCATTTAGGAGGATTGATTGGGGTTTGTTGGACCGTCTAGGAGCAAGGGCTAGAGTTGAGCAGTTGTTGGGTGCAAAGTTTAGGAGAGTGTTAGATTGTGATGCGAGGCAATACAAGGAAATCACTTTGGAATTCCATTCTACTTTTGAATACAACCAACGGAACTTTCATGAGAAGGATGCGCTGTTCTTTGCTCTGGGTAGGCAGTCGTACGAGATGACCATTCCACAGCTTGTGGTGGCTAAACAGTTTTATAAACCCGAGGAGGTGTGGTCACCCGAGTTTCTTAGAGTTTGCAAGGGGTGTTTAAGAAACAGCATCCGCATAGTGTTCATGTGGGCGAGTTGGACATGTTTTGGAGTACGATTTCGCGGGCCCGATATTCAAACAGCATGGTTGCAAGTGACATTACTGATCCAGTTTATAGGTTTATTCACAAGATCTTGGCAGCCACGTTAGTTGGTAGAGGGCAGGGGGATAACATGGTGAATCAGGTGAGTTTGTTTTGTTTGATGTGCATGGTTGAGCAGCAAACTGCTAATTTGGCTACTATTTTTGCTTGGTCGATGAGGAGATTGTGGAAAGGTGGTTCAGCGGCTAGGATATATTGTGGGTCGTATGTTACAAGGTTAGCGGAGAGTTTGGAAGTGTTTGGGCGTACCCTGCTGATAGGATGAGAGAGGGGCCAGCGCCTTGTTTGATGAGAGTTGCAGATCTTCAGTCTGCAGGGATTTTGACATACACCGATCCGCTGGCATGGGACCATATTCACCATGGACCACAGGTTCAGCCTCCACCAAGTTCGGATGCCGCTGCATCTATGCAGTCTACCATACCACGTTATCAGAGGCAGACGCCTCGTCAGGAGATTCCTGCTAGGCAGTACCCGCTGAGAGAGCCATGACCCGATCCACTTACTTTGGATTCTTTATATGATAGGATGGAGACGAATTTTGGGGATTTACGTGGCTATGTTGATGAGCAGTTCGGTGGGGTTAGGCAGGGTCAGCAGAGGTTGGAGGATGGTTTGAGGTACATGATGGAGGGTTTACGTTTGGGAGTTCCTCCTTTCTTCAGGTAGTAGCAGGCAGGACCCAGTGGTATGCAGGGGGTGGAGCCTTATCAGGTTTACCAGCAGCCTGAGGAGGAGTCTGAGGAGGAGGATTGATTGGAGATGGTTGCAACAGGAGCTTATGTAGTGTCTTTTATTTTTCTTTTTATGTTGTTTTGATTAATCTGGTCTATACCCTAATTCTGGATATTTTGATACTGTGGTAGGTTGGGTTGGGGTGGTTAATGGTTATGTTGGATGTTTGAAACATTATTATCTATCTTATCTATGTTGGTATTTTATGTTTATTTGATAGGTATGGTGTTGGTTTGCCGCTTCCGTTTACGTGACCGAGAGTTAGGAATTGTTTGCTGAGCATATTCGGGGTGGAGGGCATATGTGGAATTGACTGACACATTAACAGTCTCTTGTATTCAGCTAAGTCGTTTCACTTATATAGTTTTTATTTGTTTAGTTTTTATATTTAAGTTTTTATTTAGTTAGTTGAGTCGTATTCTCGTTCTTGCATCAGGGACAATGCAATCTTTAAGTGTGGGGATGGGATACATAGTTATAGTGTTAATCTGAGTCAAAAAATTTGAAAACAAAAGATCGAAAAAATCCAAAAAATTGAAAAATTTAAAAAATGTCTTTTGAATAAGAAGTTTGCAAAAATAAGAACGGAAAATGATAGAAAAGATGGATTTTTGTTCGGGTTCAAATAATAATAATATGAGAATAAAGTAGTCGAACTTGTGTCTCATTTGGGATATGCCGGTAGGCTCGAGTCGGTTCTAGGGTTCCTTTGATCTTAATATACCTAATTGTCGGTTTGCTAGTGGGTACTCATCTAGAAAAAATGGGAAGTCGAAACCGCTGAAAATAGTATAAAGAATGCCGTTATAAGCTAAAACTTCTAGAATTTTTAATCATGAAAAAGGATAGAGTAAGTGAGCTAGATTAGAAAAAGTAGACCAGGCCAATGTAGTCTTCGTTGGGGATAGTGACTCTGACTTAGATTGCCTCTAGGATGGTTGAAAGTGAAAAAAATTGCAAAATTTACCGATGCCTAAGTTGTCGCTCTCGGGGATGGTGACTCTGGTTGAGACAGCCTCTTGGTTAGGTGAAGCAAAAGTCTAGTGCTCAAAAGAAAGAAAAGAAAGAGAAAAATTTCTTTGATTTTAAATTCTTTGAATTTTGGTATAAAACGGTTGGGAATTGGGTAAATTGTTCATTCCCTTTGTTCTATAAGCTTGAGGCGGGATTAGATGTACTGTGGCTTCTAGCGTGAGACCTTAGGTAGATTGACCGCATTTGAACTTAAACTGCATGATAAGGGCTTGGAACCGGGTTTGGGTTTAACAGGACAAGTATACTTGCAATCGCGGCTAACACAAGTTTGGATTTAAATAAGTAATTTATAATTCTTTTGACCCGAATATTTATCTGTCTCTGATTCCGATTGCATAGATTCTTTTTCGAGGACGAAAAAAGAGTAAGTGTAGGGATATTTGATGTATTGCAAAATACATCAGTTTATCGTGTATAGTTTGTATAGTTTCCGTTAGTTATCGTTTAGTTTTCGTTAGAATTTGCGTACTGTTGATCCGATTGGGTTTTGCAGGTCTTGTGTGCTTTAATCATCTGGAAAGTGCAGGGAACGAGTTAAAGTCAAGTCCTGGAACGTGCTGGAAGGCTCGGGCACTGAAATGAATTGAAAAACACTGAATAATGAACTCCTGGCGGCCCGCGAAAGGAAATCGGATGACTCTCGCCACCCGCGAGAGGCCAATAATTTTGCTGATGTCCGTAAGACGGTCGCGGGCCGCAACCGGGTAAGGGCACCCTCTCGCCACCCGCGAGAGGGTGTTTTCGTCATCATTAATGTTCCATAAACCCTAACTTATGAATTAGAAACCTTTTGGGCAAATTTGGAGCATCTGTGCAAGGATTTTCAAGCATTCGGAGCTGCCGGTTGAAGGGTTAGAATTCAAGGAAGCATTCGGTTCACGTTGGTGTCATTCGGGTGTCTTCACTTTCGTCTCTTTCTCTTTACCATGTTTTGTTTCCTTAAAAATACTTTGTTTACGGTTGTTTTCATGACTTTGATTGGCTAAATTTATTGTACTACCTAGACGAGATGAATGGTTGCATAAAGTTTGGATTTTTATTATGATTTATGGATTTATTTATGAATTGTAGGCGATTTGATTATTAACTAGATGTGTATGCATGCTTGATTGTGTTTGAATACTGTTTATTGCTTTGCATAATTCTTGGTGACGGTCTTTATCACATAATAGAGTTATGTTAGGTTCTAGATTTTGGTGAGTGTCTATATCACATAGTAAATCGTGAATCTTTAGGGTTGAATACGTAATAGACCTTAGAAGTAATATTTGGTAATCTTATAAAATCAAGTGTTCTACTAATCCTCAATAGCTGAAAGGTGCGAGGTTATTGTTAGGTCTAAGCGATTAAACCATAAGGTGGGACCTTCTTAGGAAGTAAACCTATTAGTTGCTATCTAACAAGTCTAGTGAGAAGCCAAATTTACCCTTGACTTGAGTCCCGAAAATGAGAGTGTCTTGTAGGGTACTTTCATAAATCATTAGAGGTCTTGAAAGAGAGTCTAATAACCAGTATTCGAAACAGCCTCGAGGGTGCTATAGCGTGCTCTTGAGAAGGGTTAGGAGTCCTATTAGATATCCCGAGAGGTGAGAATTTTAAGATCATGGTCCATAATAATCAATCTTCAAGTAAATTCCATAACTAAAAACAACCAGGATTCGAGTCTAGGTAGTGTTTTTCAGCGTCCAAAGTAATTCGTAATTTTTAGTTCACTTAGTTAATTTAGTTTAATTTACTTGCATTCTTAGGATTTTTAGTAACCCCCCCCCCCCTCAAACAATTAAACAATTAGTATGTACGTGTCAGTCGTAGTCTAGATAGAGTCGTTAACGTAATTAGTAGAGTCTCGTGGGTTCGATATCCGGACTTACCTAGATATGTTAGAATCGGTTGGTACACTTGCCGGTTAGTAGTTTAGTGTCTCTTAGCGAGTCTCAAGTATTACTTTGAGTCTAGATTTAGGTTAATTTAGATGCTTTTATGAAACTACTTTTTAGCACATCAACCATAGAAACTACTTCTTCCATTCTTGATGGATGTTTTATATCTATCAAGAATCATTCAATCCCTATCTCTCTTCTGCCAATGAAATTGGCGGGGTTCGATGTAGTTTTAGGCATGGATTGGTTATCCCATAACCAAGCCTGTATTGCCTGTGATAAGAAACTTATCGAGATTAAATCCCCATCCGATGATATACTCCCCATACATGGAGACATACATTATAGATTGCCTGAGAAAGCATGTATGCTTAAAGTATCCAGGTGTCTGAAGAGAGCTTGTCTCATCTATATGGCACAAGTAACCTTCAATGAGCCAAAGCGGAAGATTGAAGATATACCTATCATCTATGAGTACCCAGATGTATTCCCTGAAGAATTACCCGGTTTACCTCCTGATAGGCAAGTGGAATTTAGAATAAATATCCTACCTGGAGCTGCACCAGTTGCAAAGCATCAACGGAGATGAAAGAGTTAAGAACCCAACTAGATGAACTTCTGGAGAAAGGCTAAATACAGCCTAGTTCGTCACCATGGGAAGCTCAAATTTTGTCCGTTAAAAAGAAGGACGGTTCAATGCGTATGTGCATTGACTACCGCGAACTTAACAGGATAACAATCAAGAATCGTTATCCCTTGCCCATGATCGACGACTTGTTTGATCAGCTTCAAGGGGAAAGCTACTTTTCAAAGATAGACCTAGGGTCGGGCTACCATTAACTAAAGGTCAGAAGTGAAGGTGTTCCGAAGACAGCCTTCAAGACCAGATACGGCCATTATGAGTTTGTAGTGATGCCTTTCGTAGTCACTAATGCACCTGCAGCATTCATGGATCTCATGAATAGAGTCTGCAAGCTGTATTTGGATAAGTTTGTCATTGTCTTCATAGACGACATACTTATCTATTCTCGTAATCATTCTGATCACGAGAAACATCTAAGGTGCATCCTAGAATTATTACAAAAGGAGAAGCTTTATGCCAAATTCTCCAAATCCGAATTTTGGCTTCGTGAAGTCTAGTTCCTTGGACATGTGGTTAGTAAGCGTGGTATCCAAGTTGATCTCGCCAAGATTGAAGCAATCATGAACTGCCGAAGACACCTTCTGAAATTCCTAGCTTCTTAGGACTGGCTGGGTATTATAGAAGATTTATTGAGAACTTCTCAAGGATAGCCACTCCTTTGACTACATTGGCCCACAAAAATGTCAAGTTTGACTGGGGTCTAAAGCAACAGGAATCCTTTGATACTCTGAAGTAGAAGTTGAGCAATGCTCCAGTACTGACTCTGCCAGAAGGCATTGAGGAATTTGTCATTTATTATGATGCTTCACACACTGGCATGGGTTGTGTGCTAATGTAGAGGGGCAAAGTAATTGCCTATGCATCACGACAACTTAAGGTGCACGAAAAGAACTACACCACCCATGACTTGGAACTGGGTGTCGTTGCATTTGCACTTAAGTTGTGGAGACATTATTTGTATGAACAAAGTGTATTATTTACACTTATCACAAAAGTCTCCAACATTTGTTTAATCAAAAGGACTTGAATATGCGAAACGCCGTTGGATGGAAACGCTTAATGATTATGACTGCGAAATTCGATACCATCCCAACAAGGCAAATGTAGTTGCTGATGCGCTTAGTCGCAAAGAAAGAGTTAAGCCAATTAGGGTTAACGCCAAGAGCATTGAGCTCAGAAACAACTTAAATGGAAAGCTGCTTGATGCGCAAAAGCAAGCCATGCTAGAGGTTAACATATCCAATGAAGGATTAGGTGGAACTGTGGATCAGTTGTCACCTAGAAGAGACGAAATCCTCAGACTTAATAATGATAGAATCTGGGTTCCAATCTTTGGAGGACTTAGAGATCTAATCCTCCAAGAGACGCATAATTTAAGATACTCGGTTCACCCTGGTGGTGACAAGATGTATCAAGATCTGAAAAAGAATTATTGGTGGATGGGTATGAAGAAATCCATAGCCACCTATGTAGCTAATTGCCTGACATGTTCGTAGGTTAAAGCCGAACATCAGAAATCATCAGGACTTCTACAACAACTTGAAATTCCCACTTGAAAATGGGAAATGGTAACTATGGACTTGATTACCAAGTTACCAAAGACCAAACGTGGTAATGACACGATTTGTGTCATTGTGGACAGGCTGACTAAGCCAGCTCATTTTCTACCAATCAAAGAGATGTTTAGTTCTGACGAATTGGCTAACATGTACGTGGACAACATTGTGTCCCTACACGGAGTGCCGGTGTCCATTGTGTCTGATAGAGATACAAGATATACATCACATTCTTGGAACAGCTTCCAGCAATCCTTGGGTACTCGATTAAAATTCAGTACGACTTATCATCCACAGACTGATGGACAGAGTGAGCGTACCATCCAAACATTGGAAGATATGCTATGTGCATGTGTAATCGACCTAGGTGGAAGTTGGGATGACCACTTACCCCTAATTGAATTATCCTACAATAACAATTATCATACAAGCATCATGGCCGCTCCGTTTGAAGCCTTGTATGGGAGAAAATGTCGAACGCCCGTTTGTTGGGCGGCCCAACTATCAGGACCTGAGGTTGTCCTAGAGACCACCGATAAGATAATACAAATCCGTGATTGTCTCAAAGCTTCTAGGGATATGCAGAAAAGCTATGCAGATAAGAGGCATAAACTCTTCAGTTCCAGATAGGGGACAAGGTTCTACTGAAGGTATCGCCCTGGAAAGGCGTGATGCGGTTCGGTAAAAAGGGCAAGTTGAGCCCGAGATATATGGGACCATTCGATTAGCGCATGTGTCAGATCGGTACCTTACAAGCATAAGCTACCTGGGGAGCTAAATGGAATTCACGACGTGTTCCACATCTCTAACTTACAGAAATGTCTAGCCGATGAGTCGCTAGCAATGTCACACGAAGATGTGTACAATGATGAAAACCTGAGGTTTGTTGAGAAACCAATAGCGTTCAAAGATCAATAGGTTAAAAAGCTCCGAAGAAAACATGTACCTATTGTAAAGGTCAAGTGGGATGCCCGTCGAGGCCCAGAATATACATGGGAGGTCGAGTCCACTATGCGACAAAAGTACCCCCATCTTTTTGAATAAAATCTCAAGGTTGAGATTTCTTTTAAGGGGATGAAGATGTAACACCTTGTAAAAACCCGTCCAATTAAATCCCGACACATGTCCGCTAATCCTCGTATGCCACGTATTGAACGAGAGGGACTAAAGTTACCATCGTGTCATTTTAATAACCTCTAAACGACAACTATAACTGGAGGGACCAAATATGATAACATTGCCATTTTTTGGCCTCAGAGTGTCCCTTACAGACCGTAAGCCTTGGTGCTTACGGACCGTAAGAGTGAAATGAGCTTTGGTCTGAGTGGCGGTTACGGACCGCAAGGCTAAGTCCTTACGGTCCATAACCGTTTAAAAACCATGGGCGCGTAAGGTCCTTACGGACCGTAAGACCTGACCCTTACTGTCCGTAAGGCACTGCCAGTGGCAGAATGTTGTCAGCCAGCTGTGTTTGCCACCTTGATCGTGAAATTGCCACTTCTCCCTGGTCATGCCACATCTTTAGACACTAATCAACTCCAGGAGAAGCTTGGGGACACTTGGCATGATCCTCTTGATCTTGTGCAAGTATAATTAGGACCCCTTATGCACCTCAAACCTTGCTCATTCACTTCCTCTCCTCTCTACATCTCATCTGGAGCTTGCTTCTGATTAAGAGGCCTCCTACTGAGTTTTATTTTCTCCAAGGATCACTTGTAAGTGTTCCTTCCCTCCTCCTTTCATTTTTATAGGCTTTAACCCAAAGTCAAAGCGTTATCGTAATAACGCTTTGACCTTCGGTTAAGACAATTATGGTCTAGCCATTGTTCGTTACGAACATTGCTACGTGATCATAATAAGGTAGGTGTTAATCCCTCAAGAGGGCACCTCTTGAGAATCACGTTTTCTTGATCAATTGACGAGTCAACATACTATGCTTTAAAAAGTCAAACGGGTCAGATTTTGAAATAATCATAAATGGAGTTTAAGGGTGTTCTAAAATATGTTTTAACACTGAAAAAACTTGGTAATAATTATTAGAACATCTGTAAACATGTTCGGCTCGTCAATTCCAGGTTTAAGGTCGGTTCGCAACCGAAAGTCACAAAGTTTGACTTCTGCTTTGACTTTCGATTATGACCCGAATTAGCAACTTTAGCTACTGACTTTAAGTTGCATTATGACCAAATTATATTGTAGTATAACCCTCTGGATTTATACTACATGGTCATATAGTAAGCTGGGTTTATTTTACAAGTTCCGTATTTATGCCTTATGTTGACTAAAATGCCTTTTTTGTTTAAATGAGGTTTTAAATATAAATGAGCATGAAAATAAAATATAAACTGATACGTTAACTTGTTGAACTTATTTTGATGTCATAAATCTGGTCATAGGTTGAGTTTTGTTTAAATATCGTAAATTATGTTTTAAAATGCCTTAAATGCCCTTTCAGCACAAGAATAGTTTTAAACATAATTCTTTCACCAAAACTCATTACCTACTGATGTAATATCATAAAGAGGATTATTTGGGATATCAGGTCAGATTATAAACTGAGTTTACATTCATGTTCTTGTATTAAGTGTCTAAATGACGATAATGCCCTTACGACACCTAAATGGGTTTTAATCATGGATTTTATATAAAACCTCTCTACCTACTAATATGTTATATTAAATAACATATCTTTATTATACAAACCTGATCATAACATCTTTCATTAAATATCGCTTAAATCGTCATTTAGCGACTTTATCGCCATTTCAGTGCATAGTATGGTTTAAAACCACATCTATGAACCAAAAATTATACCTACTAATTATTAAACTTATTTTAAATATTTTTTACAGTAGGTACATGTTCTAAACTCAGAATCCCAAATAAGCTATCAAAACTATGTGTGAAATGAATAAAAATGCCCTTACGGTGCATTGTTTGGTCTTAAACTATAAACCACACATACATTTGATATCCTACTGATATAACATCATAATATAAATATTTTTCCAGATTGTTTACTGACCATGACATCAGTTTACTTACAAGCTCCTTTTATAAGTCGTAAAATGACCAAAATGCCCTTATGAGGCTTAACTTGATTTTAAAACCTTAACGGGCATACATGTTGATATCCTACTGATATTATAACATGTATAAAGTATAATGGCATATGGAACTTGTTTATGACTCATCATGTTACCCGGTATCGCTTATATGCGTACGATTAAGCCTACTGACTAGTTTACGTAATTTAACCAAAACGGGTTTAACCTTACCATTTTTTTTCTCAAAATCCAGAATGTTATATGTTTACCCATTTTATACAAGTCTTAGTACTTGGGTTTAAACTACATTCTATTCCAGTCATCGCTTAATCTAGCGTATCGTACCGTATTTCATTATTTAAGACTAGCCGGTCCGAGTCTATGACTTAATAGGACCCATTAGCATTCTAATTGGTTATTAATACCACCATTCACCTAAAGCTTTTCTCTTGATTAGCAGCTTGTTATAAAACTTTGAAGTAATTAGCTCAGGTAAATAGTTTTAACCTATTTTCCCTATACGGGCTTGGGATACGGTATATTATTACCGCTTGGCCGGGTATGGGATCGTGTTGTCGGATTGTGATTTTACTAAATCTCATAACCCGTTTTAGTCTGTATTGTCTGATAACTTAAACATTGGGGTTAACTCGACCGTGTCCTGGATATCCTCGGCTCATTTAAGTTACTAATAGCCACGAACCTAAGCACAGGGTGTAGGCACACACCCGTCAGATGCTAATTCTAAACTATTTTATATACTCCTTGTGAGTTTTAAGTGGAGTGTTGGTTAATCAGGTTATTAGGGTTTTGCACCAAACCCCATATGTATTGACAGACCTGTAAAATAGTATACAAGATCATTTTGAATTGTCCCAAGTTATTTATAGTATGTGCCATGTGCACTTAAAACAATTTTGAAAGATTTTCAAAATGTGTCGGTTATTTGTATTTACCAGTGTAAACTGACGTATTTTCAAAAGACTAAGCTACGGTACAACACGTAATAGGCTGGGAGCTGCTCGGTAGCTACGTAGATGATCTTGCAAGTCCTTAGTTGTTCCTAAAAGTCTGCTGATCACTTTTGTACATTTTATGATACGCCTGTGGATCTATTACAAGCCGTTGTATATGTAATTTGAACATTTGAACATTTCGGTTTGTAATATTATTTTAACAAGACTTCTGTTGTATTACTCTGTGTTGTTTGGTTATTACGTTACAATCTTACGTCTCAATACTCCCCATGGCCCACGGGATCTACGTGGAAATCGGGGTGTGATACGAATCCAACCATCTCCCACTTTTGATTTACCCACCTAGGGGTACTTCATCAAAACCCATCAAGAGTAAGGAACTTTAAGAAATGCTTTCGGTATTAACTTGATGCTTATAAGGAGATGAACCTTCATAAACTCATAGATCCTCCTTGTAATTTCACCTCCTTCCTTTTCCTTCTTGATTTGCTTCACTCAAATGCTCAGGCCCACACACACACTAGTGTGTGTATATGTCACATATACACTTTCACACATATAAAATGCGGAATTTTATGAAGTTGGCTCATTAGTCACTTTTGATCCTTCTACTTGGGTTTTTGGTTAATTGTAACCAACACCTCAATTTCATTTATACTTATTCCTTATGTTTTAAGCTAAGTTGAATAACTTAGTTAGTACATTTCATACCCTACATAAGAAAACATACTATCATATTAGAATTTCAAATTTTGGGGCGTACATGATGAAGAAAGAATAAATAATAAACTCAAAGCATCCCAGTCCAGCAGACATAGATAATTCACCCAATTGCTTCCATCTTGACTCGCTGTGTGCTACTATGGCACTATCCTGTGTGCACAAAACCAAAAGGTATCATGCATTCAACAGTATACATCTCCTGAAAGCTTATTATACATAACTAACATGGAATAGAGTGCTTAGATTCTCTCTTTAAGCAGTCTAAAAAACTTGGAATATGCTTTAAGCAATTAAAATGGAAGGTGATTTGTACCAAACAATAACTGATTGGCATGCAACAAATCTTTTTAGGAAACATTACCTTCATATCTTAACCAACTTTTCTTTGTCTAAGAAAATGTGTTGTGTACAAATTGCCTCCTGACAGCTTGTTTGTTTGTTCCAGTAGCATAACTATAGCCATCATTGTGTCCCGTTGTTGTTCGTTGTTCGCCTTAAACATTGTCAACTATCGCTAAACCATAACCATGCATGTGTCACTGGAACCTAAATTTATTGGCAAGCTATTTGGTTTCTGCTTTCTTGACCGTACCCAGTAATCGTAATATGTGAGCAAATCCTGACCCTAACCTGATGCCATCAAGAACAACATAAACATGGAACAAAGAAATAAATTTTAAACATAAGTGTAAGAGGATCATGCACCTTTCACGACACTGCTTCCCAATAAGAGTGGGAAGAGACTTTGCTATGAGAGACCAATTTGTGAACCATATCTTTCACCAACTCAGCAGTTATCGCATCCTCCTTAAGCAAAAAATACACATACAGAGAGAGAGAGAGACCATAAAAGTTGTCTGACCATGCCACAAGGAAAAAATTATCGTGACTTCCACAATTTTTAGCAAAATGTTCAACATCCTTTCTTTTATATTATATCCCTATCCTAAGATGCCAACATATATACTAACAAGAGATTTGTATGAATGCATTTTAATTATCTAAGTTTTCTTATAATGACCTCTCATTGTGTAGGTTCATGTGAATAGAGAAAAAGAAAAATTGAAATTTTTGTTTTTAAAAGGAATGTTGACCATGAACACATATGATTAAAAAGAACAATCAACTAAACTAATGGGAGTCATTCCAAAATTGTCAATCCAACAAAAAATTAACACTGGGATCCCATTCAAACGGAAACTAAGTCTAACGAAATGGTTTATCCATCATACCTTGTGAGAAGAAACAATTCTCGTGAAAGCCGTATCTGTTTGCGCAACAGCCTAAGGAATTCCAAAAGAGAATGAATTAGGACAACATGGGAAAAGAAAAGAAGATGAACGGTGAGTTGGTGGCCTTGTGAGATAGATTTTCAATTGAAGGGTTGTCGGGTTCTTAACATAGTACGGGGAAACAAAATGGACAAGGAAATTTAATGCCTTTTATCAATCATGGATGAAATCGAAATATCTGGTATTATAAAATTAAGGTACTATAGAGGAGGGCAATCGGCAATCGCTTGCTTCAACCATGTGATGAGCAGCTCAGGTTTCATGCTTGCTTTAATCAAAACGTCGGGGAGGTTCTTAGGTTTAAACTTTAGGTTTGTGAAACAACATTAAAAAGTTAGCTCAGGAAGATGCTGCTAATCTTATCAAACCCTTCTTAAAACAAGAAACAAAGTATGTCGTCTTCAACTGTGGATCGGACCGGGTTCCGGGTCCAGAAGGCTTAAACTTCCCTGAAACATTTTTGGCCTTTGTTGGGCAGGATTTCAAGTAAATTTTAGCAAGTTTCTTCGAGAATGGAGTGATAACCGGGGATGTAGTTCGTCGTTTATTACCTTAATCCCAAAAGCTAAAGATCCCGTGGGCCAAAAATACTTCCGTCTGATTAACTTGATTGTGGTCATTAACAAAGTTTTATCGAAAATCTTGGCGAACCAGATTAAGAGGGTGATGGGATCCGTTATTTCGGATACTCAATCTGCCTTTTTAAAAATTAGATTTATTCTGGATAGCCCGCTTATGATAAACGAAGTTTTGACCTGGTTAAAAAAGAAGAAGAGGGGAGATTCTTTTTTAAGATTGATTTTGAAAAAGCCTATGACAACGTTAACGGGAACTTCCATATTCAATTTTATTGCAAATGGGGTTCCCAAAGGTGTGCAAATGGGTTCGGGGTGTTTTGGAGTCAGCTTGGTCATTGATCCTAGTCAACGGGCTCCTACGCTTGAATTCCATTGCGAAAAAGGTCTAAGTCAAGGTGAGCCTTATCGTCGTTCATTTTCCTTGTGGTGATGGAATCTCTCTTATGTATGATTAACAAAGCTTGTGAGGTGGGGAATTTCATTACCTTGTGGGATTAGGATCTCTCATTTGCTTTAGGCAAATGACGCTTTAATCATGGGAGCCAGGTCGTGTGCAAACATCATGAAGATGGCTAGGATCCTTAGGTGTTTCCATATGTGCTCGGGCCTTAGGATAAATCCTCACAAATCCAATTTGTATGGAATTGGGGTTAGAAAGGTGGAAGGGGATAATATGGCTTCGCTCTTGGGATGTAGATCAGATGAACACCCCTTCTATTACCTTGGGATCTTAGTAGGCGCAAACATGAACTGGATAAATATGGAAGTCGATCTTTTATATTTTCGAAGCCCGGTTGTCGTCTTGGAAGGCTCAAAATCTATCCAATGGCGGAAGGTTGGTTCTAGTGAAGTCGGTTCTTGAAAGTCTACCAATTTATTATTTGTCACTTTATAAAGCGCCGCTAAAGGTTGTGGATACTGAAGAAACCCTAGATCAACTAGACTGGAATATAAGTAGATCTATGGATTGGGCTCTGCATAAAATGGTTAATCCTTCGTTTTGGTTTCGAGATAATGGTGACTGCAACTATGTTCCAACTGATCCTGCAAAACATAACACTGTTAGCTCACCATGGGGAGAAGGGGAGTTCTCTTCGTGACCACCCTTCGGCGTGAGAATAAGTACAGGTAGTCGGAAAATAGTTAAGTGAAGTAAGAGAGAGAGTAAGTGATAGTGAGTACCTTCTACTTGTAGTCCAAGTTACTTATTTATAGCCGGGTGTTGGCGGGAAATCAGGAGATATGTTAATCTTAACGGAATCTTTCGCCACTCCGTTAAGTTGTGGTTATTTGTTAGTGCACACGGATCGTGAGCTCATCAACGGTTAGGGAGATGCTACGTGTCTTCATGAGATCACTATCTTTTATTGATGTGAGCATGCTATCTCCGTGATCTCTCGATCGTCCCAGATGCTGCTATGTGGCAATTGGTTATAACCGAAAAGATGCTTGCACGATTGGGTGTTAGTGGCTTCTAGAAGATATCACAGCTGTAATCTATCTGTTGCTTGCCACGTGTGCATTCTGTTAGAACAGAAAAGATTCCCTTTACCTCTTCACCAGTTCAAGGATTTTTTAAAAGGGAAAGCTTCTCAGGATTAACTGTTTTCTTGCGCGAGCGGTGCAAGGTAGTTACCTGATCCTCTTTCCTCTCTCTGCTGTTGGCGCAACGTTTACTGAGCTCTTGCCTTGATATAAACGTCTGCGCAAGGTTTATGAGTGGAGTTATCCAAGGAAATTGATCAAGATCAACTTTGAACCTTGCACGAGCCCGCAAGGAAGTTAAATGATATTCTCTTTTCTCTTTTGTTGGCGCGACGTTTACTGAGCTCTTGCTTTAATATAAACGTTTGCGCTAGGTTTATGAGTGAAGAGTTATCCAAGGAAATTGACCAAGATTAACTTTGAACCTTGCTCAAGCCCGCGCATGAAGTTAAATGATATTTTCCCTTTTTGGATATCTGGCGCAGAGTCTAGCGAGTCTTTCTTTAGCAAGGAAGCCTGCGCAAGGTCTCCTTGGCGATTAATAGTGGGAATGGTTTCCTTGCTTGGCGCAAGGTTTTTTGGACCATACCCTTTCAAGTCCCCCCAGTCCAGTGTTACTCCTATGTAAAAGTTAAAAGTAGGTGGAGCACTGGACTTAAGATAAGTATGATGTGCTGAATGGGTGCTGGTCCTTTAGTGTTTTTGCTTCTTGGTGATGTGTCGTAAGTGAATTTTGAAAACGTATTTTGAATTTCAAATACACTTGGACACGTGTCGCTTTCCAGAGATGTAGTTGGTGTAGATGCACGTTCTTGAGACATGGTGGTACTGTTGACAGGCAGTCAACAGTACATATCTTACAGCATTTAAGGCTATTTCGGCGACACTCGTGCGCGTGGGGCGGTTACTGTTCCCCACTCGCCCCTGCAGTTACCTGGGGATACGTGACTGTTGCAAAAGTCGCTGTAGTCAAATCTCGCATTAATTGTGATTAGTATATAAAGGGATCATCGATCCATTTGCTTCTTCATCAGATCCTATCTAGAGAGAGAGAAAATCTTGTGTTCATATATTTCAGCGACCTTCATAGTTTTCTGATTATTATTTGAAGTCTGTGTCATGGCCACCGGTTCGAGCTCTGCTGATATGCCGACGACGTCAAGTTTACCACCATTAAAGTGGAAGAAAGAGGATTTTGACAACCTTGCAACAAACTTTTTGTTTGCTCCGTCTTGGAAAGCGTTTTTTCCGGCAGAGAATGCCACGGCGGCCGATGCTCCGGCCGATTATATTACTCTATTCTATGATTATTTTGCCGAGGGCAATTTCCGGCTTCCTGTGACCCACTTCATGCTTTAGATCCTCGATCCTATAAATTTCACATTTCCCAGTTGAACACGGGTTCAACGTGAGGATCAGGCACTTTGAGTTTGTGTGCCGGTCGATGCAGATTATACCGACCGTGGAGAAGTTTCGTGTATTCTACCAGCTCCATTGTGCTTTAGGTTTTTATTCTTTCCAACAACGTCTGCAAGCCAAACGGTTGTTGATGACGCCGCCCAAATCTTATCATGATTGGAAGCAGAAATTTTTCTTCATAAAGGCGGCAGTGATTCCGATGAAAATGACTTTCCGGGCCGATGATGATAAAGAGCTGGAAACCCTCCCCATACCTGTTGACGAGGTATGGTACCAGAACATTAAGGATGTGCCCAACATTGTTTTGCCGGAGTGGGCCCTCATCGTCGCTGGGATGAGTATTTTCTGAAGAAAGAACGTCGGGAAAAACCGGTGTATACTGAAGGTGGAACTGGTATGTGACCTTTTCACTTCCTGGTACTACCTTTTAATAGATATGTACTGATGCAAAAATATTTGTGATACAGTTGCGCCACTCTACTTGATATCCTTCAAGAGAGAAAAAGGGAAAATGGCCGTCGTGCCCATTGCTGAGGGTGAGGATACATGGTTCTCGCAAATCCTGGGGAACTTTGAGTTGCCCAAGAAGGAGGAGTTGGAGGCGCAACCGTCCTCTGCGACTGGTAAGTAAAACCTTGCAAGGCCTAAGTTAATATTGCAATATTACTTTTGAACATATTTTCTAAGTAATATTGCAATATAACTAATGGCGCAACCTTTGCTTAATTTTATTGATTATGTAGGTGATTTGCTAAACTTGGGCGTAGGCCCTGACTCGAAGAAGAAAAATAAGCCAACTGCTGTGCAGCTGCTGCACCTCCTCCTTCCAAACCAGATTAAAAAACTAAGCCATCAGCTGCTGCGAATGTTGAGGGTAAGAAAGGTACGCGTCTCGTATCTGACTCTTGGTGTGATTACGTGGTGGTGTCAGACTCACTAGAGGGTCTTGCGCCTGTAGGTTTGAGGAAACCAAAGCCAGAACCTATTGACACATCTTCTGCCCCAGCCTCGAATCCAGATGATCCTTTGGAGATCCCTTCAAGCCCTGAAGAGGCACTGAAGCGTGCTTCCAAGAAGAGGAAAGAATCTGAGACTGTACCACCATCTCCGCCAAAAAGGCTGCGCGGCCGCGCATTGGAAAGAAAGGCAATTTAGAAGCTTTCGCGAAGAAGTTCTCCCTGGTATGTTTGGTTTGTTGTATATATTGTTGTAGGAATGTTTGCGTAGAAACTCACACTTGGTATTCGTTACTATTTTTACAGAGAAAATGGTGAAGGCTTCGCCAGCTACCTCATTTGCTATACCATCACCGCGCAGGCCTGAAAATGTGGGCGGACGTGGAGCAAGAGCTGCCTATTTTTTATTCCGACCCTATTATCCCAGAAAACATCAGAAGGTGGCTCTAGAAGAAGAGCCAAAACATCTTGATGCTAGAGAATCCTGCTGGTGAGCAGGTTAAAGATACTGCTACAGATGTTGGAAGTGAAAGATACCGCATCTGTGGAGCAAGATAACTTATCCACCCCAATCCAGAGCCTTCGAAGCTGACATCCAAGGAGCTGGCCCTTCAACACAAAGAGAAGGCTTTGTGTCTTTTGATGAGTCTAATGAAGACTCGCCCATTCGCCCGGAGGAGACCCTGGGGACTTCTATTACCGATCTTACTCACAGAAAAGGCCGACTGAAATTCATCAGCCTATATGGAAGGTGAAGCAAGGTGATGTCTTCACCGACTGGCGCTCCTGTCGGGAGTGGTATAAAGGGATTTCCCTCCGCGGAGGTGAAGCGCCAAGAAGGGTAAAAATCATGAGGCCACCTATGAAGCCTATTTACAAGAATCTGCTCTGCCTCCTCTACCACAAATAGAATCGTGCGCGAATGGCACAACACGAATAAGGAACGTGATGATGTGGAGAGTGCTAAGGCGAAAGCTAATATTGAGAGGGAGAATACCTTGAAAATGGTGTTTGATTTTAAGGCTACTAAAGCCAAATTTGAAGCTGATAAGAAGACGGAGGAGTGGTCTGCGCTCTCGTGGAAGCGTAAGTATGATGCGGCTGCTGCACAACATGAAGACGATCGCAAGCACTTTGTAGAGGCTTGTAATTGAGACAATAATGAAAAAATCTCTCTTCGCAATGAAATCGAAAAGCTCAAGAAAGAAAGAGATGATGCAATTGCAGCTGCAGCAGAAGCACGCTCCCATCAAGAGAGGAGTGAGCAAAACGAGGTATCAACCAAAATGACTCTCCTTCTTAAGAATAAAGAGATTGATGATCTAACGTCTATGCTTTTTGACCTGGGCGACTGCAGGATGAGGTTGATGCGTTGAAAAAATATATCAACTTGCACCGAACAGAGAAAGCCGAGTTGATCCGCCGCTTGACTGAAGGTGAACAAAAACTTAACGACACGGAGGTCCTCCGCGCTACAGCAGAAAGCCTGACTGAATCCCTCATGAACCAGCTTACTTGGTTGCGAGAGTATGGGATTGTGGAGGTATTGTCCTTTTCCTGTAATATAAACCTTTTTGCTGATTTAATATATCTGATACTGATGCGCTTGTTTATAGATTGCAAACTCGATTCTGAACTCGACGGAATTAGGTGAGAGAGTTGCGGAACTCATGGTGGCTACACGAAATAATGTCCACGCGGAGGGTAGAGCCCCATGCCCTGAAGACCGATGGGATACAAGTCGTGCAGCTACGCATGGGACTGATACGGCTGCTCCTTATACCGCTGCCAAAGAGAGCTTGATCATCTACATATTCCTATCTTGGTTCTTATTGATGCTGCGCTTCAGCACGATGATTTCGTGGATAGGCTAAAGGAAATCTTTACAACAGAAAAACAGGCGAGCAAGAAACCCATAGAGTAGGAAATTTGTAACTCTTTATTTTGTAATTACTTGTAACGTTGCGCTGCGGCGCAAGTACTTTTGATGTGAATATGATATATTTTAGTTTTACAATGTTTGCATGAGACCAATTACTTGTGTAGGATAAACAAATGAACAATTTCTTACCTCACGTGTGAGCGTAGGCATTAAGTTATCTTGTGGCTCATGAGTTTGTGTTTTTGTTTATCCAAAGGAATTCATGCATTTGTAAATACACATATAAAACACTGTAAGTAATGACAGAATATTTTATTGAAACTGATAAAGCGTAAAGCTGTAGCTGTCACTAAGATTACATAAGAAATACAGTAAGCAGTCTCGTTACGCAACGCCCAGAAGTTGCTCAGAAGACAGAGTACATAACACCTGCGTAATTGTTGGGCATTCCAGGTTCGAGGAACGCTGGATCCGTCCATACGCTTCAGAGTGTATGCGTCTTTTCCCAATACTACGTTTATCACGTATGGACCTTCCCATCGCGGGGCTAACTTCCCCGGTTTCTCGGCATTCGATGCTTCATTGTCGCGAAGAACAAAGTCACCAGGAAAAAAGGAGCAGATGCGTACCCTTTTGTTATAATACTTTTCAAGCTGAGACTTGTATTTAGCTTCGCGAATCGCTGCATTTCCCCTCGTCGTTCTTCCAATAAGTCTAAATCGATGCGCCTTTGTTCTTCGTTATCTTGCTTTTCCAAAGCTAGCATCCTTGGAGATGGTAATCCAATTTCGGCAGGAATCACGGCTTCCGTGCCATATACAAGGCTAAATAGGGTTTCTCCAGTGCTAGTCTTGGGCATAGTTCGATGTGCCCAAAGGATGCTAGGCAATTCATCAACCCACCCTCGCCGTGCCGTGCCAAGGCGAGCTTTGATACCGTCAACCAACTGTTTGTTTATGCTTTTAACTTGACCATTTGCCTGTGGATGCGCAACGGAAGCAAAGATATGCTGGATTCCCATTTCTGTCATCCACTTTTGTAAATCTTCAGCTGTTAAATTTGGACGTTGTCTGTAATAATGCGCATGGGAAGACCACACCAAAAAATGATGTATTCCCAAATGAACTTTCGAATTACCATTGCTGTAGTAGAAGCTAAGGGTTTAGCTTCAACCCACTTGGTGAAATAATCGACCGCAACAATGATTAATTTAACTGCGTCGGGCGCATCTGGAAATGGTCCTACTAAATCAATAGCCCTTTGTTGAAACGGCCAAGCTGTTGTGACAGGTACCAATGGATTCTTTGGGCGCAACGTTTTAGGGGCAAGCCTTTGGCAGGACATGCACTTGCGCAAGATCTCCACAGCATCAACGTACATTCCGGGCCAATAATACCCTGCGCTTCTTACTTTGGCTACTACCATATGCGGCCCCGAATGTATACCACACAGCCCCTCATGAACCTCCCTGATCAGGTGTTGCGCATCATTTTTGTTAACACAGCGGAGCAAAGGACCCATGTACGAACGTCGGTATAAGATACCGTCGGCCATCTCATAATTGAGGGCTTTGCAACGCAATTTTCGTGCTTGCGCTTTATCTTCTGGGAGTGAACCATGTAACAAATACATCATTATTGGAGACATCCATGATGGATCTCCTACTTCTACCATCGTTACTTGTCTGAGAGGGACTGATGGGTTACTCAAAACTTTGATACGGACTTCTTTTGCCAAATGTTTGAAACTAGTTGCTGCTAGTTTGCTTAGAGCGTCAGCATGTTTGTTTTCGCTTCGTTTTACGTGCGTGACTTTGAATTGTTGGAACTGTGTTATAAGAGCTTTAGCTTGCACTAAGTATAAAGCCATGATATCTCCTTTTGCGTCGTACGTCCCAATTACTTGCTCAGCAACTAACAATGAATCAACATGGGCTTCTAAATTTGTGGCACCCATCTTGATAGCGAGGCGTAAGCCTACTAGGAAAGCTTCATATTCGGCCTCGTTGTTGGTGCTTTTAAAATCTAACCGAATTGCATATGTGAACTCTGCTCCCTCTGGACTCGTTAACCGAAGACCTGCGCCATCCCCATCACTGTTTGATGCGCCATCTGTAAACAGTGTCCAGGCTCTATTGTCTATGATTAGGACTGGACTTTGAATTGCTTGACACTCTTCAATTTTATCAGCAAGAATTTTAGCGATAAAATCTGCCAAAACTTGGCCTTTGATAGCTTGTCTAGGTTTATAACAGATGTTATAACCCCCCAATTCTATTGCCCACTTCGCAAGTCGTCCAGAAACATCTGGCTTGGCCAAGACTTGGCCAATGTGAAAATTTGTTAAAACTGTAATCATATGTCCTGAAAAATATCTTCGCAGCCTGCGCGAGGCGTGGACCAATGCAAAACCAATTTCTCCATAATTGAATACCTTGTTTCTGGATCATTCAACATCTTGCTTATATAATAAATTGGAGATTGGACTCATTCGTGTTCTACTAGCAAGACAGCACCTACTGCTACCTCAGATACAGGAAGGTATAAGACCATGGGTTCTTTTTCACGAGGAGCAGTAAGTGTGGGAAGTTGAACCAAACAATCTTTCATCTGTTGGAAAGCATGATCAGCTTCAGGAGTCCATGTAAACTCTTTGCTCTACGTACAATTGCGCAAGGTTCGAATAAATTGATAAGATTTTGCAGCATGAGTGGCGAGAAAGCGGTTTAGCGCGGCTAACCTTCCAGCCAAACGTTGCATCTCTTTGATAGTAGCAGGAGAGGACATTTTTTGTATTGCTTCGACCTTCTCAGGATTAACCTTGAAACCATCTTTGGTGACTACGAAACCCAAGAATTTGCCCTCTTCCACGACAAAAGAGCATTTGCTAGGATTTAACTTTAAATTGACCTTTCGCAGAGAATCAAAAGTTCGTTGGATGTTATCTAGCATAGTTTCTTCTGAATTGCTCATAATGACCAAATCGTCAATGTAGACTTCCACAGTTTTCCCGATATCATCTCCAAAAACTGTATCCATCAATCTTTGATAAGTAGCTCCTGCATTGCGGAGGCCAAAGGCATCTTGGTATAACAAAAAATGCCCTTCTCCGTGCGAAAAGTTGTCTTATCTTCGTCTTCCTTTTTCATCAAGACCTGATGATAACCTTTATAGCAATCTAGAAAACATTTACAGCAAAAGGAGGCCAATGAATCGACCTTTTTATCGATCTCGGGAAGGGAATAACAATCTTTTGGGCATGCTTTGTTCAGATCTTTGAAATCTACGCACATCCGCCATCCGCCATTATGCTTTTTTACCATCACTGGGTTTGCTACCCAGGTATGGTATTTGACTTCGTGCAGGATACCAGCATCAAGTAACTCGGTGACTTGTTCATTTATCGCTTCTGTTTTCTCAGACCCGAGTGCGCTTTTTCTGTACAACTTGTTCTGCCAATGGAAATACATTCAGACAATGTTCCGCAACATCGCGCAAGACACCGACCATATCGGCATGTGTCCAGGCGAAAATGTCCTTATGTGAAACAAAAGTAGCTTAAGCTTTGCGCGAATTTTAGTACTGACTGCAGGCCCTAACAAGATTGTTTGCTCGGGATACTTATTGTTGAGTACCCATTTTTCTGGTTTGTGACTTGGCGATGTTTTGAAAGCCTTTGCAACTGGTTCTTCAATAGACATGATTTCTTTTCGCGCGTGAAGTATAGCTATACCATTTGGTGTTGGGAAACCACAAGCAGCATGTGGAGCGGAGATAATCATACTAAAATCACGTTGCGCGCAGCATCCCAATAGTACATCGTGACGGGAATTTACCGGCATCACCATGAAGTTGACGTTACTCGTTCAAGAACATTTCCCATCAGATAAAGTAACAGGAAAAAGAATTTGTCCTAGAGGAAAGACAGCCTCATTGCAGAATCCAGTTAACGGGAAATCAACTGGTTCCAGGCATGCCTTATCCTCAGGATCTAGCTGCTTGAAACATTGTTCGTACATAATATCCATGGAACTACCAGGATCTATAAACATATAATCTGTCTGGTAGTGTCCAAAGATACCTGTGATAATCACTGGCGGTCCTCTTGAGGACCTCCTGGAACGATAGGAAAAATGACTTGCTGCTCTCGCCATGTGTTGTTTTGAAAGTTTTGAAGGCTACGCTTGCGCGGCGCACCTCTTTGAATCATAGTGACCTGCTTCATTTTCTTATTACTAGGTCCTTCGTCCCCGCGCGTAATCTATTTAATCTCTTTGCGCACATTCTGGAGGAGATATGTAAGCTTCCCACTCTTAATGCTTTTTCAATCTCGTGCGTAGACTGATGCAATTATCCGTTGAATTATGTTGGTAGGTTGTAATGAGGTTAAAAAAACCCACTGGGTTGCGTCGGATAGGTTTGCGTCTCCAAAGAATGTGGAGGGTTGCGTTTATGTAAACTTAAAGATATAAATATAGCATTAACCTCGAAGTCGGTATGGAGATTTAAAAGTGAGGAAAACTGCCTGTGGAAAAGGGTGGTGGAAGCTTGCCATGAGATGAAGAGAGGTTGGTTGTTCTTCCAAGTAACAAGGCATTGTCGGGCTGTTGGAATAGTATAGTTCAGTTGGAAGATAAGTCGCAATTGGCTGGTAAAAAAATTTTCAAAACTTTATAAAATGGGTTGCGGTAGAGGGGATAGTATTAGATTCTTGCTTGACCCGTGGCGTTGTAACTAGCCACTAAAGCAATAATGGCCAAACTTGTTCTCGCTCGCTGAAGACAAAAAGGTCATCGTGATGGACTATTTTAAGAGGGATAATGCTGGGCAATTCTTGTCTTAGAGTTAGAACCAGGATGTGCAAACAACGGAGGAGATATCAGAGTGGCAGAATTGTTCGGCTAGGCTGGAATCTTGTAGTCTTTCAAATAATAAAGATAAATGGGTTTGGTTGGGGTGTGAATCTAGGTACTTTTTAGTAGGCGCTGTAAAAGAAATCTTATCCGAAGAATGGGACTACAGCGACCGCTATGTAATGGATTGTGTAAGTGGGTGCCGTTAAAGTGCAATATTTTAGCGTGGAGAGCCGAGATGGACAGAATCCCGACATGGGTCTCTTTGAGCAAGCGAGGTGTTAATTGGATTCGTTGCAGTGCGTTTCGTGTGATTCTGAACCTGAATTAGTTGACCACATGTTCATCAGGTGCGGTTTAGTATCTCGCGTTTGGGCCGATATTGGAGTCCGGTGTAAGCTTCCTCCGCCGTACACATTCTCTTTCAAAGACCTAATGGACCTTCATGATCATGTCGGATAAATCAGAAGGACAGGCTGATTCTAGACAGTATCATTCTCACTACGCGTGGTGCCTATGAAAGGGGATAAACGAGGGAGCTTTTTCAAGGACTCGTTATGCCGCAGCCGGTATCTTTGAAGACATTACATCCTTATCTTTTTGTGGTATAAGTAGGGCCAAGAAAAGTTCCTAGTATTGGGGTGATTGGCATAAATGCCCTTTGTATATGATGTAATGTTGTGCGATTTAGGGGTGGCTCTTGCGTTTTTTGGCGAGGGTCGTTGCCTTGTTCTTAATGAAAGTTACAGTTTTGAAAAACAATTAAGGTATATAGATCTCTCGGGCAATGTATGACAGTATGATGAGTAAATGAAATTCCCCAATTTATTCAATGTGTATTACAATGAACGAGGGAGGAGGGGTAGGAATTTAGACGAGTTTCACATTTATACCATTCAATTTCTACATTCAAGAACATTGAATATAGTGAATGGTTTCTCAATTATCTGATCAAACATGAAGGGAGAAGGGCAGAAAGGGAACAAAAGTGTTAAAAAATAGGAAGAGTAAACTTCCGTTTTGCTCCCTGTGGTTTGGTCACTTTAATGGTATTGCCCCAATCATTTAAAAATAGTCATTTTCCTCCAATAGTTTGCTATGTTTTCTCCATTTTGCTCCCGCCTCTAACTCAGTTAATAATTTTAATTATAGGTGAGGGTATTTCGGTAATTTTAGATATGAGTATTTAATTTTTATTTATTATTAACTCCAAAAATCCTTTCTATGTATATAGTGCTCTCATCTCTTTATCCTCTAAAAACAATTAGTTGGCCGTCAATACCACTACACCAGCAACCACGATACCACCACCCTCAACAGCCACCACCGACATCACCATCATCAGCCACACCACCGCCACTGTCACCACCTTCCAATGTTCTCTCTCTCCCTCTCTCTCTCTCTCTCACACACAAGAGCACAACCAAATCCGGCGAGTGATTAGGGTTTAAACCCACATTAAATCGAATCCGGCGTTACTCACCACTACTAACGCTCCGCCTGGAAGTCCTACCGTCGCCGTCGTACCACGCTTTTAGGGCTTCAAAATCTGACCGGAACCCTAGCCGCTGTCACTCGACAGTTCTCTGTTCCCTGATCAATCAGTCACCGGATTGAAGTAATTGGGGTTGGTGTTAGGGGAAAAGTAGAATGAAAGGGGTGAGGCCGCCGGTGGTGTTACCGGTGATTGTGGATAAGCATTGGGAAGATCCGGTTGGTGGTGACGGTTGGATAAGCATTAAAAAATGGCAGAAGGGGGATTTGGGGTTTTAAGGTATAGGGTTACAGATGAAAATGATGATGGGTGGCCGGTGTTTGTGGTTTTTGTTAGGGTTGAAGATGAAGATGGTGGGTTCGATTTGGGGTTGGGTACCAATTTGGGATTTTGGGTGTTGTTTTTGTTTACTGACATGTAGGGGTGGGTTTTAGATGGTCGACTGATTGTGGTAGTTGCAGGTGGTGATGCCCAATGGTGCTGGTTTGGGTGATGATGAAGAGAGAGAAACATGTAGAGAGAGAGATGAGAGAGAGTATTGTGTTTGTATGGTTTTGATGATGTATATAAATCTAATAAATAATTAAATCTTTATCTTTAAAATTACTAAAATACCCTTAGTTATATACTTAAAGTTACCAAAATACCCTTTCAGATAACAGACAACTTGGATGGAGTTAGAGGCGGGGAGCAAAATGGAGAAAACATAGCAAACTATCGGAAGAAAATGACTATTTTTAAATGATTGGGGCAAAACAATTAAAGTGACCAAACCACATGAAGCAAAACGAAAGTTTACTCAAATAGGAATTTGTTCTTGAGACTTTTGGTATGCCATCTTAAATTTCATAGGAAACTACTATGGACCAATCCAGTTTACTTAATAAGATGATATAGATATAGATAAATTAAAATAACAAAACTCGTAATAATTATTTTATTTTTTATTTCTTTTTTAGTTAATATAAATTCAAATAAAATAGTAAAAAAATTAGTTAACTCTTAACAACGGCTTTTTTCCAACGGCTAGTTTTTCAAATGACTACTTTTGCAAGGGCTAGTTTTTACCGGCTATAAATTCAATTTGTATTTCAAGAAACATGTGCCTTTCTAAATTCATAAATCACCACAAAGATTCATAAAAAATGGCAAGAAACCTATGGACGAAAGAAGAAGAGATGGCTCTGGTCAGGTCTTGGAAGGACTTATGCGACGAAAAACGAGTAGTGAGGTCAATTAAAGAACCCTTATTTGAAAGATTCCATCAACGTGTTGGAGAAACTGATCGCAATTCTAATGCCACTTTGTCAAAGTTTTATATTCTATTCAGGGAGGTTCTCAGCTTTCATGATTGTTTCAACCACGTCATGGCTAAAGGTGACAGCATAACGGATGCATAAGCAATTGCCCAGGCCCGTCGGGAATACGAAATTAAAGAGCATAAAATATTTAGTACATGGCAGCCTAGCAAGTAATAAGAATCATCCTCGTATGCAACCTGTTCCCCCTCTGAATGCCGACTCTGATGGTTTAGGGGTTGACGATTAGGTTTAATTATCTCGTCTTGTTTAGTTTAAAAAATCTGGTGTGTTTAGGTTTAATTTATCAACTTGCTTAGGTTTAATTGTGTGGTTTGTTTAGGTTTAAGTATGTGGTTTGTGTAGTGTTTTAAATTTTAATAAATTTGTTTTTTTATTATTTTTATTTTTATATTAGTTTTTATTAAATATAACAATTGGTTTATTTAAAAAAATACATAAGAATTCTATTCTTTTAACTAAATAAAAGGATTTTTTTTATTTAATAAAAATCCCACTATGGGGCCCACCGCCTACCAACCGGTCAGGTCCGCTTGAGCGAACCGCCCCAACACCGGACGCCGCCACCTAAGTCCCCCATCGGTTTTTTTGGTTTGGTGAGGTTTGATGAGCAGACCACAACAAACGGACACGTGTTTGTGACTGCTCTAATAACGGCAGAAGTATAAGAGGGAAAGTAAAGAAAGGAGGACACAAAGTTACATTTTTCTATGACTTGATGTCATGCCATTTTTTGGCCAAGGTCAAGGGAGGAGTTTGCATGCTAATGGAGAGAAGGGGAAATGGGTGTGCCCACCCACATTATCAGTACTTTACACCGCATCTTAAATCGTAAGTGCAACTTTGGTGATAAGTGCTGGATCCTATCTTAAAAAGATTATCCATGGTATGTTTTGTAATTCTTGTAAAGTAAAAAGTCTAGTCCGAATTTGTTAATGTGTCTGGTCCGAATTTATTAGGTAAATTCGGAAATTATAAGTTGTTTTGCTTTGTCCAAATTTGTTTAAATAGTACTAGTGATGTCCAAATTTATGTAGTCGAGTTTGTTAAGATTGTAAGGACTTATGTGGTCCAAGTTTGTATGCTGTGAATCCGAAGCTGTTGTGTTCCGGATTAGTCATTGTATAAATACTTAATGAAATGCAATGACGAGAAACTTTTTAGGAAAACTTTCTGTGCAAGACATATTTTAGAGAGAGAAACAAACCCTAGCTTTGTGTGTGCTTTCACTGTGTGTGATTGTTTGTTTGTTGTATGATCTGTGAATACTCGGTGTATTCACAAACTGATTGATTCTCAGCTTCTACTCCTTTTGTATGAGATCTATGGAGCGGTGCGAGTTACGCGGTGGTTTCCGCACATCGCGTGTGTGTCGAGCGGTCTGGGTTCGTGTGTACGAGGTACGTTACGCGGCCTTAAAAGTGGTATTACAGCAGGCTTTTATACATAGTGCTCTTGCCGCTGTAGGTTTCATGTTTTGGAGGTTAGTTTCTAGATCGATTTTGTTGTTCTAGAGGGTTTTCCATTTTCTAGGGTTTTTCATCTTGTTCTCGTGATTCTCATTGGTTCTGTATCTATTTCTTGAGTTTTCTATGATGAATGGTGATTAGGTTTGAGTTTTATAGTTGTGTTCTTGATTACACTGTAGAGATTTTGTTCAGATTGTGTCAGATCTGAAAAGGCTCTACAAATTCTCTGGGTTTTTTCTGAAAAGGTGAAGAAGATTGCTGAGGTAAGCATTTGTCAGATCTGTTTTGGCTTTTTATCTTGTCCAAATTTTCTTATTTTTGTCCGTATTTGTTCCTTCCGAATTTATTAGTGACCTAGTGTGGAGTCACGCTTGGGAAATAAATCTGGAAGTTGGTTACTTGGATATTATTCCAAATTTAGACACTCTCGAGTTTTATTCCGAGCTTACAGTGTCCGAATTTGTGAATAAATTAAATTCGTATTTATTTATTTTTTATAGAAATTACTAATAAGCAATACCTGGGAATCTTGTTCAACATCCTTCTTTAACTGATCAGTCATCTTCGTTTTCAACTTTTTATACACCAATTGACGTTTCTTCATCCGAAATAAACAAACTAACCGATTAAAATTTTACTCTATTTGACGATTTGGTTTATGTGTCGGATGAAATATATTATGCATAGTGGCATCACTGGATCCGATGCTTGAAGAGTACAAAGGATTATCCTTAAATCTTAAATTGATCATCATCAATGTCCATAAGCAAACACACCTTGAAAATTTGTCAAACATAACAGATAAAAAGAAAGAAAAAATACATACTAAGATGAAACAATCGAAAGGCAAGTATGATTTGATGCATACCGATTAAAACCGTACGCGCCACTCTAGCTTCAGCTTACTGTGGTTAAACACACAAACATTGCCCAACACATATGTACCAAGCTCTTTTGCAAGAGATGACATGCTATCATCTACATCTACAATCACAATTCTTGGAGCATCAAAGCCCGGGTTGCAAGCATTGTCACAAGCTCAATAGGCTTGCCCCATGACTAATACATTTTTACATTAACAGCTAGTCTTTTACCAATCACTTTACTTAAAAGAAAGTGATATTTTATTCCAAAATACATTTTTTTCATAAATACAAAAAGGCTAGTGGTGCAGTTTTGAC
This sequence comes from Scalesia atractyloides, assembly GCA_947069175.1. Classification (NCBI taxonomy): domain Eukaryota; kingdom Viridiplantae; phylum Streptophyta; class Magnoliopsida; order Asterales; family Asteraceae; genus Scalesia; species Scalesia atractyloides. The sequence continues at coordinate 47,373,406 of CAMTDV010000006.1, forward strand.
TCATTTACTTGTGAGTTGAGTCCATTTAGATTAGTCCTATATCAAACTCGGTCAAATAAATTTTTTTAGCTAAATGGAAAATGTGTCAAAAGGGATTTCACAGTGAAGTCAAGTCAAAGATGGAGGCATACAAGAGTCCAACATTTCCTATCCTAGATGGTGTTCTTCCTTCTGTAAGGAGTGTTCGTTGTAACGTTCACTAAGTCAGTTGCCTATGGAATAATATATTTCCTTCAAACACCATGAATATCCATAACCTTTTTACAACGGTGAAAACCAAGAAAAAATATAGATTGAAGGTACCAAAATTCCAAGTAGCCACTACTCATTAATTCTTACAAAGTGACATTGCTTTAGATCAGTTATTTTACCTTGCAAGTTTTAGAGAAAATGAGCCCTGTGGAGTTTTGCTGAATTCTCACATAAACCTTTTTTCTTTTTTTTTTTGCATACAAGGGTCCTTTTTATAAAGTTTAAGAACTAATCGTGAAACAAAAGAACAAAATTGTTGGCAATCATGCCCAAGAACACGAACACAAAATTTGCTCTCAACCAAGAACGACTCTTTCTGTTTATTATAAAACTTGACTCTACTAAAATACATGACCCTAACCATCTATTTATACTAAAAAACTATACTAATCCTACTCAAACTCAAACTTCTATCTTCTAGACATTCAAATACTAGATAAACATACAAACTAATCCTAATCATACTAGATAAATCAAACAGTTTAACTAAAACTAATTAATTCAATCTTTCACTTTGACCCCTTCGACTTTCTTTAGTTCGTGTTTTAGGATTAAATCCTTTCGAAAATAGTACAACTTTTTGTAAGTTTAAGGACCTTATCCTTCTTGCGAGACATTGCAAGTAAATCCGTTTCTTTAAGTTCTTTTTTCCAGGCATGAGTAGCAGCATCCGGTAACTATTATGATAAACAAACAACCAGATTGGACAGGAGACATGTTGATGTTTATAAAAGCAATCAACAATTAACACTACTTTTATACCTGTCCCAGTACGGGTTATAAAATGACATTAAACAAAGACATATAAATATTATTTTTTTCTTCTTTTTGTCTTCTATCTTCGTATTCCAAAGCAACATTTTAATAAGGGTTAATTTATATAACTCTCATAAACTTGAAAATTTTTATATATACCCAACAAATACGAAAAATATCATATATTTCCTTACAAAAACTAAAAAGATCATATATGCCCTTACAATTAATATATCAAATATACCCAATTTATTTAAAACAATCTAATAAATAATTATTTTACACTTAATTTTTTAATATGTTTTCATATATGCTTATTTTTTTAACTTCATATTTATATATAACATATTTTAAGCTTAAATTACTTTTACCCATTTTTGTTTTTATTTTATATTTTTCCATAAAGAATAGTATTCTTCATATATAATATTTAGGCTAAATAAATTAAGCTAGAAAAGAATAGATATAATATTTGAAGTTAAAGATCATATATGAGATTTCAAATTTATAGAAAAATAAAGGTAAAATTCTATTTATTAAATTGTTTTTAATGAATTGGGTATATATGATATTTTAACTACTTTGTAAGGGTATATAAGATATTTTTATTTATATATATATATATATATATATGATATTTTTCAAGTTTGAAGGGACATATATATAATTGCCCTTTTTATAAAATACTATATACAATGAAAACATTCAAAAGGTATCAAAGTACAACAAGTCTTTTTATAGTTTAATATCTAACCTTAATATTCAAATGTAACATGGCATCAAAGTAATACAAGAATGATTTAATTTATATTTTTTTCAGTCATAACACATAATATTAAGAGTAAAAGTGCCATTTATGTTTTTGTAGGATTGTTAATTTTTTTTTCAATTTAAGATCAAATTTTAAAATTGTACTATTTCACCTCTTAACATTGTTGAAACATGATGTTTCAGTCCAAAAAGCAAACCTCAGATTAGAAACTGTTAGTTTAGAGACAAAATGGCATTTTACTCTAGATTTTTTTATTTTTTAAGACTTCTTTATTATTATTATTATTATTATTATTATATTATTATTATTATTATTATTATTATCCGCTCTCTACATCACCATCACCATAGCCATCTCCGTCATCACCCCCATAGACGACCCTAATGTTTTAATGTTTCAAAACATATTTAACAAGTGGTGGTGGTGGTCTAGTGGTGGTGATGTAGAAAGAAGTGGGAAGTGAAAGAGACTATGTGTATATGTATAATAGTAATAAAAATAAGTTTTAAAAAACTAAAATAATCTAGAGTAAAATGTCATTTTCGTTCTGAGCTAAGTTATGAGTGTTTTTGTCTTTGGTTAGTTTTTCATTTTTTAGACTGAAATGACACATTTCGACATGAAGAAAAATGATAGTATTTTGAATTTTTTTCCTGAAATGACAAAAGTGGACAAACTACAAACATAATGGCACTTAACTATGATATTAATAACATTGTAACACTTTCAAAATTCATAAACTACTCTGTGATACTTTAATTTTATATATTAAAAAAAACGTGATCATCCCAAGTCATATTTCCAAGCCAAAATAGAGCCCAGTATAACTCATAGAATACAATTCTAATTGTAGGCCCGATACAATAAATGAAATGCATGATGCTTTAAGTTTATACATGTCTCAGTCTAGGGGTTATATGCTAGAACGAATTTCTGAAATTTACAATATTCAAATTATGTACAGTATATACAAGATTCTGATAACGTATTATTCAATAGGGTTTAGCAGGCGTATAAGTTGGTTAACTCAAATTTTGTTATTTAATTGGCGTATTTAACATCTTTGCTTCGTTGTGTACAATACGATAATTTTTAAGGAAAACACAAACAACAAAGAATAGCAACAACAAACATATAAAGGCTTGAATTACCAATGCATGAAAAGTATTAATAGTTTCTTGATTGCGAGGTACAACTTCCCAATACTAAGCACTTGTTGAAACTATAGTCTCGGTATAGATTGCACCGTTGATGTTGTAATAAAAGGCGAGAGAGGAAAAACATGAATTCATTCAACCTTAGTTCATTTGAAAACATATCCTCACTCGAACATCATTAGACAATTTCCAGCTACATACAAATATTGAACGGTGGACATCACAGAGAATGGTATACACACAACATGCGGATAAGCAAACGCCTTCATCCAAGTTTCATTTTTTAGCATCCACAGTTCAACATCCCGCTCATAAAATCCACTACAAACAAACACATGAAGCTCATCTAGAATATTAACCAAATTAGTTGTAGTTTCCCAAACCATCACATCTGGGAATCCTTAGTCATAAAATACCTTCCATCCACATCGAAATGAAGTGTCGCTTCATAATAAACATTACATTCTTTTTGGGTAAAGGGGACGACACCTAGTAAAAATTATATTAACAACCAAAAAATATTTACAGCCTAAGACATTGGACCTCTTAGGTAAACCCCAAAAAGAACAACCCAAAAGAAAAAAAAACTAAGCCCTGACAAATGAGATTTGCACACAATCTTGACAAAAACCCAACTAACCTTCAACCAAAAAACTAATCTATACTTGTGACCACACACGACCCAAGTAATATAGAAAGAGAAATTATTATTACTATCCATACTTACCTTATTAAGCAAACTAGGTTTTCTACCCTTATAGTAATTTTACATTATGTACAAATTTTAAAGCAACATGTACAAGAGACCCAAACTATTCTAGAGGTGGTAAACTTGCGCATTGTCCAAAAATTTAAGACACTTTAGGGGCATTTTAGGGATTTTGACACATTTGTAACCTATAATTAAGATGATATGTGAAGAGTCTAAATTAATTGTTATAATATACATAGTATTAAGGAGATTGGATACCCTTTATGGTAATTTCTTATCAATTTTAAGATGGCATACCAAAAGCTTCAAGAACAAAACTCAGCTGATGCCTATCAACAAAACTTATAATGGCAACATGTATATGAAAGGTCTTCCTTCCACTGGTAACCGAATTCGTAGTTAAAATCTTAATCATGACATTGAAGCCACATACAATGAAGTTGTCCATTTAGCACCTTCAATGGTGTTTATACTAAGGCTATGGGGTATGGGGTGGGGGTTTCTGCGTGGGTTGGGGGGAAATGCCCAAGGCACCACCCCGGGTGGGCTTGGGTTTCCTGTTGGGCGGGGCTACTAAGATGACATGGCGGTGGCTGATTGGCTAAGAGTTATAGTCGTTGGGTTAGCCGTTGGCAACGGCTATTAAAAAAAAAAACCTTTTTTTCAATATAAATACCAAACAACCCTATTCATTTTTTTACCACAACTACTCCACATCTTCTATAATCTTATTTTCTTTCTCATCCAACCCCAATACTAAAAAAATGAATCATCATAACCGTACTTTCGACCCGAACAATCCGTGGGCATACCATGAAACACCGACACCTAGCCCACCATCCAATCTCCGTATGGCTCCAATTTAATACACTCCGCTACGCCGGATATGGCCGCTTACGCATCGTTTCTCTCGAATCATGTGTATACGAACTTTCCTCATAGCGACGATTCTATGCCTACACTGAACCAACAAAACAGCAACAACCTATCCCAAACCGAAACCGTCCCCGAAACTCAACCCCCTATTGATGGTTCTTCCGGTTCCAAACCCATCAAGAGGAGAAGTCACAAGAAAAAAAACTGAGGCCAAGAATGCGACAGAAAGCGCCAAAAGAAAACAACCAAAATGGGTCGATAAAGAAGAAATTGCATGACGAGGGCTTGGGTTCAGATATCTCAACATCCAGTTTTAGGTATTTTTTTAAATTTTGTACCCGTTATTTTTAATAATTTAAATATATTAAATGGTTTTTTTTTTAAAATAGGAAATTCCCAACAAAGAAACCGTTTGTGGGACGCGGTCAATAAACTATTCCACGAAGAAATGGAAAAGGAGATGTATCATGAAAATGATAGCTTATCCTCGAAGTGGACCGACATAAGCGGGCAAATAACCAAGTTTAGTGATTATTTGCATAAGGCAAGGCAAAACCCAAAAAGTGGTGAAACTGAAGCCGACTATATTACGAATGCATTGGTAACATTCAAAAAGAATGTCGGGACCGACTTCAAGTACTTGTATTGGTGGGACATTTGTAACTACCATCCATAATGGGCGAACATCCCCAGTGGTAAAGAAACTACCACGTCATCCAAAAGGGCTAGGACACGCTCGTCCCAAGCCCAATCAGATGCACGAGATCAAGAGTTTGATCTCAACTTAGACGACTTCGATGATTCGCCAAGCCGGCCAGAATTCGGAAGAGATGCCGCCAAAAGGCGCGCTAAAAGTTCCAAATCCGGTTCGCCTTCAGTTGGGAGTTCGGGCTCGCGTAGGGTGTCTACAGTGATCAGTTGGAAGACATTGCGATCAAGTTGGATACATTTAACGTATTCCAACAACAAATGGCCGAAATCTGTAAGACAAAGAAGCTAGGGACGCCCTAAAACAAAGACAAGATGATATGAAATTTCTAACCCAGCCGATTGATCACCTATCGGGTGAAGAGTTGGAACTAATGTTGGAGACGAAAGAAGAGATAAAAAAAAATACTCCAAGCACTAGAAAGATTTTTTTGTAGAATTTTTAATTTTTAGAAATTTTTAATAATATTTTTAGGCTTTTTTAATATTGTGTTTATTTATAAAAAAATAAATTAACACGTGGCCTAGCCACGCAAACTAGCCACGCCTCACCATACCCACCATTTAAATACATGGCCGACAATGTCCCTCAAACTCCACATGACAGGCCCTGCCCCAACCCCCACCCCCCCCCCACACCATACCCCATAGCCTAAAATTGTCCATACATTGAAATCACCTTTTAACACCTTCAATGATGTTCATAGATAACTACTGAGCCATCCATTTAACTTCCTCAATGAACTGAACAGCTACTCGCAATCTCATGAAAGTATATGAGCGGAAACCCCCCAAATACTTCCCCATTTTAGAGAGATATCACAAGATCATGATATTCAATTCACCCTTTCTTGAATATGCTGCCAAAATTCAGAATTTGTAATTTGGGGTTGTATACAAGATTTCTTCTCAGTTTACATCATGTAAAACACCGGTTTTCATACTTTTCTCTTTTAACAAACCCTAATTTCAAGAATTTGTAATTTGGGGTGTTTTAAGAATGGGTTTTGGGTTTTTATGGAAGGTTTAAAAGGTGATTTCAATGTATAGCCTCTCCAGCTATGTAGGTATGTTTTTATTTCCAATTTAGCATACTAACATTCTTCTGTATGTTAAACATAGATGTCGATATCTATTTTATAAACTAGCAATTTAAGTTCTTCTATGATCTAAAGTTTAAAAACTTCATTATTTACCTAACACTTTAAAGAAGAATATATATATATATATATATATATATATGGTAGGGATCCTAAGAGAAGTCCACCTTATTTGAGAAACTTGAGAAGCATTCTGGATCACACATTTTCCTAAGCTTTTCGTAATATACACGTATGTATAATTTACAAATGACTATATACATATGTGTATAATCCAATATACATATATGTATATAGTCAGTCTTGAACTATACATATATGTATATTATGAAAAGTAGAAAAAATATGTGGTCCAGAATGCTTCTCAAAGTTTCTCAATTAGCCTAGTGCTTCTCACATGATCCTAACCCTATATATATATATATATATAGATTAAGTATATCGTAACAATTCCCCTTAACCTACAATTGTATGCTGGGGTGAATTCGCACGTTATGATACCCAAAATATGAAATCGCATGTTCTAATTTTTGTCGAATTCGCATGTATTGAACACTGAAATCGCATGGGGATTTTTTGTGTGGTGATTTCGCATGGAAAAACCATGAATTCGCATGTTATATTTTGGCAGCGTACAATTGTACGTTAAGGGGAATTGTACGATAACTCGCCCCTATTATATATATATATTATATATATATATTATATATAATATATTCTTTTTTGAAACAGAGTAGCATACCACTATATAAACGTATATATGTACACCTTATGGCTGGTAAACAATGAAAGATGAGTCTGAAGCTGGAAAAGAATCATCACACAGTTCAGTGGTGTTTTGCTTCATTTTATAGTGATTTTATATAAAAGCCCATTAGTGTGGCCAAGTTGGACACTTCTATATCACTTGTGAGTGATAAATTAGAGCTAAGAGTCTACCGCTTTAAGGACAAGCTTCGAGTTCTTCTTACCAAAATTTTGGAAGCTACCAGATCGTTTGTGCTAGCAGATGATCACTTTGTAGTATGTGTAAACCATCTTGAAATAGAACCTTTGACAATGATGTGTTTATTGTTATCTTTTTTATATTGATAATTGTCTATCTTTTAGAGTTTGCTAACTTGAAACTGGCGCAGGTTATCTCAAAATTGACAGATGTGAGAGCAGCTCATATACCATCAGGAACTTAAAGTTGGCTGCTCATATATGGGTCCTGCCTTTTTGAACCATAATATCGTGCTTATCTGCGTTCTTTTATAGCTTATTTGCACCAGCAATCCAAAGGAGACTCATAATACATTAAAATTTGCCCACCGTGCAAAACACATTGAAATTCAGGCTGCACAAAATAGGGTATGGATATCAAACCTTTGGTGCGTTAGAAATTATCTTCTTCATTACAGTTATGAAGCACTCCTATCTTTTTGCAGATTATTGATGACAAACCCCGTATAAAGAATACCATTGAAGGAGGAGCAAGATCAAAAAAGTGGCATTGTGGCAGTTCCTCAATTTAATGATAATGGAGGAGATGACACAGTTTCTCTTAAACAAAAGGTACCTTCTTTAAATATAATATTGCCTTCAAACATGCTTTTTTTCGTTTTTTTATGTAACATGAGGTCACAATGATCAAAGACAAATCATTCTTGTTTGGCTGCCAGAACCTTCAAGTTCTAACATTTCGTGAAACTACTTATAAGCCACTAATGCATATTTGATTTCATTTATACCAATATAGCTTCTTGCAGAAGCAAGAAATTCCGGCTCTTTAAAAATGAGTTTATATCAGATATGTTCTACTTTAACGAGTTCAAAACTTTAATAGTTTTTGGAAAAAGGGAACCGGTGTGAAAGAGGTAAGGATCACACCAAAATGTTGTTTTTGATGCATATAAACTTTGGATTATTATTCGAGTAGAAAAAGAAGATTTTGGGTCAATTCGGACATGACCCGTTTCAACTCATACATAATCATCCCAGACCCATTTGAGCTAAATTGAGCTATCTTTTTTTAATTTACAACTAAGCATTGTTTTATTGAATCTAAAAATATTGAATATAAAAGCAAGTGATTTTATAAAACAATGGAGTTTATAAAAACATATCATTATTAATCATGGATTAGCATTCATGTAATCTATGCCACACCACCTAATTGCCTGATGTAATCTATGCATATCATGTTCCCAATGCTTATTCTCGACTCCGTTGCAATTGTGATTATCTCCGTCCATTAATATTTCAATGAATTTCCTACCAAAATTCTTTTGACAAAGACAGTTCTGGTGGTAATCAACTCTGTAACAAAATATGTACACTTTGTCTATTTACCACATCCTTTCACAGCTGCAAAAGTGGTACAAGTCTCTCTTGATCAAAATTTTCCTAACAAGTGTTTGTCTATTGCAAATGAGATTCTCTGGGTCATGAAGAATTTTGGGGAATTTGGATGGAAGATCGAGTTTGCTCGAGCTTTGCCGGATCAAGAGCTCGGAGAGAGAGGGAGATATTTGGAGTTTATATGTTTTTTATTTCTTTAGATGTTTTATTTTCTTATAGTTTTGTTTAAACCACCGAATCGTTCTATACACTTTGTTAGATATAGATTACAATATAAAGTTAAATGTATATTGTAACTTTGTTAAAAGATTATATTGTTTTTTTATGTCAATTCATTTGTTTATGCTCAATTGGTTTTCGTAAATTAATATATTAGTTGTGTTAGCAAAAAAAATTATAAATAAAATACGTGAACCCGACGTTTATCATGCACATAAAAATATAAATACTTGCAGCAATGCGCGGGCATTACTACTAGTATATATAAAAAACAAACTTATTAGCTACATGGATATTTTTTTTTACTTTTTGAGCTTGGTCATTAAAGTTTTTCATTTTGTAAAGATACCCCAATTTTCTTTTGCCCCTCTAGCCTTCCAATTTTCATCTTTTGTTTTTTTAATTTTCATTTTTGCCGGTCACCTTCAATATTGGAATTTGTGGAATTTGGATTATTAAAGCGTCTCCTTTTTTTTCTATTTTGTTATTCACTAAAAGATAAGATTTTAGTGTATTTCTATGTTTTCTAACATACGTTTCCACGCCGAAGTATCTTTCGTGTTTTCTTTTAATGTACCGTCACTAAATGCGTTTCTGCTACGTTAAGATTCTAAGAAAACAAACAGCCGCAATGCTTTTGTTTGTTTTTTTGTTTTTTTATTAATCTCGCCCCTTTCAACTTTAACATTGATAACTACACCTTTCAACTTTCTAAATTTTTTGTAAAATGTCATTTTGACTCGCCTTGAGTTTTACGTGAGTTATGTGTTGTCGGCATAAATTTTGATTAGTTTACCTTTCGATGTAATTTTTTCTTTCAAAAATGAGTTATGTCAACTATAATACATTTGCCGGTATAAATTCAAGTTGTTTTACGTTTCATGAATCATGTCAAATATAATACGTTGTGGTGCTTATTTTTATTGACAGTTTCATTTGGTCTACGTTTGGGGTTTATGTACGTGTCAGTATAATTTCAAAGTGGTTTACAATTCGACGTAGTGACATTTTGACCCCCTTGAGTTTTTTGTGCTTATCTTTATGTACGTTTCGTTATAAATTCAAGCTGATTTACGCTTTGACGTAGTTTCTTTCGAAAATGAATCATGTCAAAAAATAATACGTTTTGTGCGTATTTATATGACTGTTTTTAGTTGGTTTACATTAGATCAATAAGCGATTACAAAAAAGAAAAAAACAGTATGCTCAAATTACATTAGAAAAAACTGACCCCGCAATGTAGGGAATCCATTCTAGTTTATACGATAGTTTAACTTAGAGGTGCACAAGTTTTTTAATACCCAGTTCCGTCCGAGTATGGAAAATGGATATGGCTCGTGTATGGCTATAATAGAGAAAAATTATACCCAATGTACCCTGGTAGGGTATGATCGGGTTTGAGTATAACCGGGTATGGGTCCAGGTATTAATACTTGGTGTTAAAAAACAAGTTTTTTATTATTGTTTTACACAAAAGTAAATTCATGTAAAAATCATATTTGTTTTGTAATTTGTAAAAATAATTATAGTAAATTATAGTAACATAAATTCACTCAAATACATATTATTTGTTTTATAATATGCATATTTTAGAAAAACTTAAATATAAAAGATGTAAATTACATATAAAAATATATTTTAAAATTCGGGTATTCTATTAGGGATTAAAAAAACTCGGTATCGGGTATATGGTATAACCGGTATCGCGTATTTTTCAAGTATAAATCATGCATTGAGCTAGAAATGTATACATTACCCATACCCTACGGGTAGAGTCGAGTTCAGTTACGGTTATAAAATACCCAAACACAAAAATAACCGATTTCAGGGTTTTTTTCTCAGGTTCGATTTCGGGTATGAGTTTTTATGCACCTCTAGTTTTAACCTAGCAAAACATAAAAACCAAATCATCCACATAACTAATTTAATAAGCAACCTAATAATCAAAAAGTTAAGCAAATCAGAGGACACTTAGCCTTCTTGTCTTCTACCATCCCAGAAGCACCTACCTTACCATCAGTTGACAGGTTTTAGGTTTTTAGTAGAGTAAATTGCACAAAACGTCCTTTAAGTTTCACCAATCTTGCTGGTTTCAGCCTTAATCTTTAAAAGTTGCCAAAATCAGCCTTTAAGATTAAATTAGTTACGGGTTTCATCCTTTATCACTAACCCAGTTATTAAATCATGTTAAATGGCATCACATGCAAACCATGTGAGGGTAAAACCGTCTATTTCATACTTAAATGACGTTTTGTGCAATTTACTCATATTTTTCATCCTCTTCATCCTCCTCATCCTCGTCTCCTCCGCCACTTTGCTAACATACGCCGACCCTTCGCCTGAAACCCTAACGGAAGTCGACACACTTCTCGATTTCAAACTCAACCTCCATGATCCACTCGGTGCACTCACTAGCTGGGACCGGTCAACCTCTTCCGCTCCATGCGACTGGCGAGGCGTCGGTTGCTCCGGCGGCCACGTCACCGACCTCCGTCTGCCACGTCTGCAACTACGGCGCATTGTCTACCAAACTCGGTAACCTGCGCATGCTGTGCAGGCTAAGCCTCCGGTCAAACAGCTTCAACGGTAGTATTCCGGTATCTCTGTCAAAATGTGAACTCTTACAATATGTTTTCCTTCAGTATAACTCTTTCTCCGGCGAGATTCCGCCGGAGATTTCAAATCTGAAACAGATTTTAATATTTAACGTCGCCGGAAACAATATCTCCGGCGAAGTTCCGAAAACTTTTCCGTCAAGTCTCCGGTACCTCGATCTGTCCGTAAACTCACTCTCCGGCGAGTTACCGAACAACCTCTCCGACTCACCGGATCTGCAACTCGTAAACTTTTCATACAATCACCTCACGGGAGTGATTCCGGAGAGTATGGTGATTTTGTGGATGGTGTATGTTACATCTTTTAAATGAGTAGTTATAACTTTTAAACCAAAATGTAATGTTACATATGATCGTCTTATTTGTATTTAAATTTTGCAGTGTTTGTTCTGCAATCGTTGTAGTGATTCAATTGTTGCTACTGCTGCACTCGTGGTTGTTGACTTTACTACTTGTATTGCTATTTATACAGGCATTGTTGGGTTAGTGGAGTCTTGATTGGGCTTAGTTTAAGACAAGGCAGCACGCTTAATGAGTTAATGGAGAACCACAGGGCTCATGGCTCATGCCTACCAGGATGTTGCTGATTGCTAGGGTATGTGGCGGAGGAGACGAGGATGAGGAGGATGAAGAGGATGAAAAATATGAGTAAATTGCACAAAACGTCCTTTAAGTATGAAATAGACGGTTTTACCCTCACATGGCTTGCATGTGATGCCATTTAACATGATTTAATAACTGGGTTAGTGATAATGGATGAAACCCGTAACTAATTTAATCTTAAAGGCTGGTTTTGGCAACTTTTAAAGATTAAGGCTGAAACAGCAAGATTGGTGAAACTTAAAGGACGTTTTGTGCAATTTACTCTTTTTAGTATGGTAATGACAAAAGTTTTTATTTATGTTTACATGCATAATATGAACGCACCAAATAAGTTTACATTGACATGTAAAATATGCCTAAAAAGAAAATGTAAGGTTGGAGACAATTTAAATAACTCTAATTGCAAGTCCGATATTGATCAGTGAAACGTTCGTCAGCTAATGTGAGAATTGTGGCATCTTCGGTGTTCATCTCTCCTGTATAAATGAAAATATCTATATCTCTTCTTATTTCTTAAAAAAGTTATTACCAAAACATTACAAGTACAAAAAAAGTTTTTGACTAATAGAGTACACAGTATTTAACAAAAATATAATTGTTAGTAACAAAAAATAAACATATTATAATAACTTATTGAAATAATATTCTCTTTTATTGGAAATAATAAATGTCTGCGAATGATAATAGAAATTTATCATGGATGCTTTATAATTACCTGTATTGGTCCAAAGATTTCATCTTTTGCTATTAGCATGTCATCCTATTTGAAATATGGAGAAGAAGATTATCTATATTTCATTAGAATTAAATAAAAAAAATGCCGTTTTTTGTTCCAGTGGTGGTTGAAATTGTTACCTGAACATTTGAGAAAACAATTGGTTGGATATAAATATATAATATCCATCTGAGCCAAGTCGAAAGGCTACCGATTAAAACCTTACGCGCCACTCTAGCTTCAGCTTACCGTGGTTAGACACACAAACATCGCCCTTCACATCTGTACCAAGCTCTTTTGCAACATATGACATACTATCTATCATCTACATCTACAATCACAATTCTTGGAGCATCAAAGCCCGAGCAGCAAGTATTGTCACTAACTCAGTTACCTATGGAATAATATATTTCCTTCAAAACACCATGTATTCCATAAGTTTTTTTACAACGGTGAAAATAAAGAAAAAGAAACAGCTTGAAAGTACCAAAATTCCACATAGCCACTACTCATTAATTCTTACAAAGTGACATCACTTTAGATCAGTTATTTTTCTTTGCAAGTTTTAGGGCAAATGTCAGAGCCTTGGAGTTTTACTGAATTCTCACATAAACCTTTTTTTATGCATAAAAGGGTCCTTTTTATAAAGTTTAAGGACAAAATCATGAAACTAAAGAAGAAAATAGTACAAATTTTTGTAAGTTTAAAGACTTAATCATGCTAGAAAGAACCTATTTATTAAAGTAAAGTCAAGATACCTTTTTGTTGCACTTTTATAGGAATTTAATTTAATAATCATGCAAAAAAACAGAGTCCAATAACTTGTGTGCAAATTTAATGAAAGTCCATTGGGTGTTTCTTGACATTTGCCCTACAACATATACACAATCAATCACAGTGAACAGATGATCATAACTAATGCCACCTAAAGCTAAAGTACAAAGATGGTTGTAAATAAAATATTTTCTTCTGCTGAAACATCCAAGAGCTTTAACAATCTTCATGTACATTTTATTACTTCTTGAGCGAGTACGAATAAACTAAAAGACCACATCAATTCTGCAACCAAACTGAACATATAAATTCACACATTTTGCAAGTTTTAAGCATACCACTTTGTTTCATTCTTGATTTACCTTTTTAACCATTTAGCTACTGAATTTGCTTCCTGATTAAAACTCTCATTATTGTTCCATAGGTGTGTACAGCTCAACCAATTCTTCTCATCACCATTGTCATTTTGGTTTTTGACTGTTTCAACTTTTGCATCGTCATCATCAAAGTTGTTCTTGAGTAGTATGAATTCTTCAACTACCGGTTGTGCATTTGATGAATTCTTCAACACCATTGATTCTTCTTTCAATGTACAATTGCGGAAAAAATTACACATCAAACATGATAAATTGCTTTCACAGACAAAACATCAAATAGTTGGCGCCATAACGTAATCACATTTTTTCCAAACAATCAAACAAATATCCTTCGGTAAATTTAAACAAAAATCAAACACACATCACCAAATACCACTAAATTAACAACAACATACGTTTTTAACGATCAAATTGTAGGGATTGTTGGCGAGGAGCATGCATAGGCGTAGTTCTCAGTAGAATGCTAGGATTTTACACGTTCTAATCAAAACTCAAGCTACAAAACTGAAAATACACAATGAGAGAGGTAATTTACCTTATAATTGTTCTATGAACAACATCAGTGAATGATGAAGCTTCCTCACGTCAAAAGAAGCAGAGAAAGGGATTGCTTTGCTATTTTCACTTGATATAAATAAGAGTGATTTAAGTGTGCATACCTGAGACGACATCACCAACTCAGGCCACTCTGTCAAATACCTCCATGACTCCACGTCGTTATTCATTCCTGGTAAAGTCTTATTGTTTTGCCCCTTTTCCAAACTCCCCAACAATAACAGCAGTTGCAGAATAAAACTGAGCTAATTTCAAGATTTTTTAATTTGATTTCTGTTGATTTTAGTCTCAATATCATCCTCCTATAAAGAACCACTATACAAAGAGATACCGAAAACAAAAGTACATGTTTTCGATTACAAAGACTTAGATAATCAGCTAAATAATTATCCGACAATGTCTTTATACTTGATACAGAATCGGTAAAACATCAAACGAATAGAATGATTATACTTCAAATCTATACCTTCAACATGCCAATGGCGGGAAGATTTTGAGAATACCTTAATATATAGTGATAAATTAGGATACTTTACAATTTTGAAGATTGACAGAAAGAAACCTGAACAATAAGAGATATAATATAGACACATATAAGCAGTCCATTATTCCTGTATTCAGCCCTATTATACAAATGGGGAAGAGTTCTTTCCAAATTCTTGTCAAGCTTTTCCACAGTTAACCCACTACAAAATACATAAAACTGGTCATATTAAATAATCTCTTTGAATTATTCAATAAAACATAATTTAAAAAACACCAAAAGATTGACACTCATCAGCAAATGCTTTTATTATCTAAAGACTAACCTTCGGACGATTACACATTAAACATTCTAGATCTGCACCAATTTCGAATGTTCTTGGTCAAATCTTGAAACTGAAGTCCAAAAGAAACATTGATAAACACCTACAAAGTGAAAAATCAATATTAAAAGTCAGTAGACATTTCACCGAATACCGATCACAAAAACCATGCTCAAACATACATGAGTCTCGTTCATATATATGCAAAATTTAGTACCTCCTATGAGAACGCAACTAAAATTCGACACGTTTTGAGGTATAGATAATGTTTTGTTTGAATATATTCATAAAAGTGACACGTTTTGAGGTATAAATAATGTTTTGTTTGAAGATATTCATAAAAGTTGCAATACAAGGGAACACCATAAATTAGAATCTTTTACTTACATTTGGTAGTTTGTGTTTGGGATTAGATGTGAAAACCATCTTAATTGCAGAAAACCAACTCCATGTTCTCCTCATGTGTTCCTTACATTATTGTATATGAACTCGTGAACAAATAGACGAAAACAAAAACAAACAAAATGGTCAAAAAGTATGAAAATATCACACCGAATGAATTCAATTGCTTCATCTTTGAGGTGTAGCCTCAAGATGACCCTTTTTCCGCACTCCTTGCTTCATGGAAAATTCTTCCCCTGAACATTTAATATTGAATTTAGTCACAACATTAGCAGTACTATAGATATAAAAACCATAACTTATTAAGCACCTGCTCCAAACCAAAGTTCCAAGAGTTGATACAGTATAGGAGACAAGATGCTATTATCCACCAACAGGTTATCTTGTAACAAACAACAGTGCTTCCAATTGAACCAAAAATCATCAATGTCATCTCCCCACAACTTCATAACCAAACAAGCAGACAACTTCATGAGCAATTAAAAAAAATTGAAGTTTTAAAAGACCTAAACTGAAACGGAAACAGACGGCGATTTGCTAAAGAAAAACAGAAAATAATCGACCGATTGCACCTCAAAATCGCACAAACCTGGTACCTCCTCACATCTAAATGGAGAACTTACTGAAATCTTCGATCAATTCCTTCTGCTGGGGGCTTATTTTTCCACTTCGATTTCCTTCTCGCCACTCCAATCGTCAATCGACGTTTACCCCTTCAAACCCTTAATACGGCCCAGATTGCAGGATACGGGTCAAGTTCAAATCCATAACGGTTACGGATGGCCCGCGTCAATGTTACTTATAATTTGTTGACCATTGCTTTGGGGGATCTTATCGTCTAAAAGACCCCAAAAATGGTTAATCTAGAATTCTGGATTGCTGACACGGGGGTCTGAGTTTGTTTATTTGAAACTTTGCACCCTTAACAGTTGACTTTGCCTCGATTCATATGTACCCTAACCAGTGGTAAACAATCATATTCTGTAATGTTTTGCTTGGACGCCCATGAAAATTACCCAGTTTCTCCATCTTTTTGTAGGCTTAAAAGAAAGAGTGTTGAAGGAAAAAACCAAAATTTGTGGCAGATTGGATGACAAAGAGATGAAGTCTATAAAGTGGTGTGATGTTGTGTCTATGAATATGTAAAACAAAAGGAGCAGAGGGCGGGCCTTTTGCGAGGCACTTCTTTGCAGACGGAACAGAGGAATTCAATGATGCTTTCTTCCTTTCATGATGGTTCCATGGAACTAGACATATGTGTGTTAACATAGAATAGATTCATCGAGCAATTATACCAGAAACAGGAAATAATAACAATGATAAAATCTCAACAATGATGAAAACCCCATCTATTTCTATAAGGATTTTATCATCATCATAACACATGTTTCATATGCTGCTCTTAATATACTTGCAAACTAGTACAATTCAATCCAAACTGATTTGGGTTTTTACCAGACTCTTGAATTTACAACTCAACTACATATTTATTTAATAATTACAATAGTAGTAATAAAACAATGAAAATTCAAATCAACAAACCCAAATACCACCAGGAACATGGCCATGAATGCTGTCTCAACACAAAAAAATAATTACAATTGAACAATTAAGTTTCAAACCAAAAACGAAATTTTATAAGTTTAGCTAAATCAGACATGTAGTCAAACACATTTCCATCAAGTTTTACAAACTAGCTCACTCAGACATTTCATCAAACACCTTAACTACACACAATCACCGACCCTTTACCAATCTAGGAGAAGCACCACCACCGCCATTGTTGTCTTCTCCAATCTTCCTCAACCGCTTCTTACCTTTAGAAACAGTCTTCGCAGCATCTTCACTCACCGTCGTCTTCTTACCCCGAGTCCTCGAAGCAACCGTCTCCATCTCCACCTCCACACTTCCAGACCTCCTCGCCGGACTTCTCTTACTAACAAGATCAAACTCATCAGAAAGCTTCCTCACCGGCCACTTCCTAACCGCCGGCGTCCCTTCAACTTCTTCTTCCTCATCAATCAAACCCACATACCTCCTCCTCTTATTAGCCACCGGAGCCGGCGGCGGCGACGGGCTTCCACCGTTGACATTCTTCTTCTTCTTCTCAACCGATTTCGTAGTTTTACCGGAATCTTCCTCAACCGATTTTGTAACAAACTTTCTTTTGAGAACCTTAGGGCTAAAAGATTCTTTTTCTTTAAACGATTTTTCAATCTGATTTCGAAGCTTCTCGACAGATCCTTCAATGCGTCCTTGAAGACGGTGACGCTGGAAGCTCAAACCGCCCATTGACCAGTGAGCTTCTTCCGCCCACGACATGAACGGGTCAGTAACGGGGACTGGTGGGTCGACCCGGAACGAGTTGAACTTGACGTCTGTGTAGATCCGTGGTCTCGGGAGGCTGCTTCCGTAGAACTTTCCGGGCCTAAAGCTACCACCATTGCTTGAACTGAACTGAGAATTGGTGTAGGAAATTGGGTGATTTTGTGGCGGTTAGGGTTTCAGAAATGAGAGTTGAGTGTGTGAGTAATGGTGAATAGAGGGTTTATAGTTTTATAGATGCTGATTTTGGGGGGAGTTTGTGGCGGGAAGGCTATGGCGCGCCAAGTTTTGGCGGGTTTTGGGTCTTGTGAGGGTTACGTTACGCGTGAATTTTGATTATTAATATTGATTGATATAATAAATAATTTATATAATAAATGGCAAAATAAAAGAAACTGATAAAATGGAGTTTTTTCCCCAAATAGGTATCGGCGAAAAAAATATTTACTAAAATGGGTAATTTAAAAAATATTTTAATAAAATAAGTGTTTTTCTTTATTTTTAACTAGTATATTATAAATCTTCTTTTTGTAGTTCAATCAATCTATTATCACTTTTATACTCTTTTTCTTCAATCAACTCATTAATTATATATATAATTTATTATATTTTTTTATTATTTTATAATCAGATCATGTTAAAACAAATTAAAATTGTTAAGTAAGACCTCTGAGGTAAAATTTCATTAACTATTTGATTTGTGTAAATAAAACAATTCAATACTTTTGTTAATTTTAATTTTATGGAATTAATAATGATGATAGTAAACTTTAAATTTGAATTATTTAACGACGTAAATATAAAGGAAATAAAAGGAAAACCGTTAAAAACAAAAATAAAAGAGATATAATAATTTAATTAAAAGTAAAATAAAAAGCATTTTGAGTTGTTTAAAAAAAGGTGATACTGAATAAAACAAAAGCAAAAAATACAATATATTAGTTTAAATTAATAAAACAAATAAAAATATTCATTTTAGTAAATATTTTTTCTAAATTACCTATTTTGGTAAATATTTTTTTTCAACCACCATCACTTTGAGAAAAAAAAAACTTTAAAAAACACTCATTTTAGTAAATAGTTTTCAAATCACCTATTTTAGTAAATATTTTTTCTGCCACCACCCTTTTAGGAATTGATAGTAAAAATTTATATTCACTAAATGTGTTTGAATATAATTATAAGGATAATGAATTAGAACAAATTGAAGTGAACCAGGTCTAATCTACGTTGAAGACTTGCACCCGTCGTTTACTATTGATGATCATATTTTACCATTTGATTTCGGGAAAATCACGATATTGGACATGGCCAACTGGAAAAGCCCAAATAAATATTTGAAACTGTTAAGGTGTAGGGGTTTCATGCAAAACAAGTTTATGCAGATGGTAATATTTGAAGACTCGCAGAAGAAACATCTTGTGTGTAGGGATTTTCTCTGGTGGTTGGACTAACAGACGGACCAATGAGAAGCTAACATATGAGGGAAACGTCTAGAACTCAGGCCTTTACTAGAAAATAGAGGGTTTTACGTCAAGCAATATCAAAATGTTAAATTATAAAACGATAGTTTACAATTAGAAAAAAAGCATCGATAACACATGTTGCATCGCGCTGGCCATTCCACCAGTACATTAAAAGAAAATTAAACTTGCCTATTTTTAGAATTTATGAAGCATAAATACATACCCGTGACATGTCTATTCATTTTTATATTCTTTTGGTACCTTGACATATTTTCTACCCTCTTAATGAGGTGGATAATCATTGGCTCGTTTCCATCTCTTCTTTCATTACAATGGAATAAGTACCCCTTTTAAGTACAAGCCATTTATAACTTCTATCAGCATTGTCGATTGATACCTTATATGACGACTCTATATAAGGTTTACATATATAAATGACATAAGATAACAAATTTCACATAACATGTTACAGTCTAGAGAACAATTTTAATTATAATTCTTTAATTGCATTGGCCAAGTGTGATTAAATCATTTGCCTTATATCAATAGGGACTAGATCAATATATTTATTTGTATAATGTGTGTCTGCATTAATCCATTGCTATCAAAATTTAGTCAAGAATTCCAAAATATTCTATCTACTCTAGATGAGATGTATTATCTCTTAAACTCAAACTTTGATACCAACTTTTAGCACCATACTTTCTCGGGGTACGACTTAAGTTGGATTTACAACTTCTTAAGTTAAAACAAATGATTTATTAACTGTATTATGTTGGAAATATTAATAAGGAACATACAAGTTGGTATGTTTCCTTCATCCCACATTGGTGGGGGAGGTGAAAGTTGAGTGCCTTATAAGGGATTCCCCTTATGGGCCTCCAAAGTGTTAAATGGGTTGAGAAATGGGTCAAACCCACACGTGCGCCGAGCCGAGCTGCGAGCTCGCGAATGGGCGTGTTTGAGGCGCACATCTCTAGCAGTTCGAATTCGTATGGATTATCTCCAGGAGTTCGAATCTGGTAGATGAGGGTTATCCCATTCCCCGTTTTTCTCATTCTCAGTTGAGATCTGAACCTATAAATAAAGGCTTCCTGCTACCCATTCCTCACTTAGAATTTTATCAGCCTCTATCTGTGTTGTTGTTTCTTCTCCAGCTTCTGCGTTTTCAAGTTTCATTGTTGTTGGAATACCAGATCAGTTCTGCATTAAATCCTGGGAGTTTACGCTGCAGCTCACAGCAATACGAGCGCGTAAAATCCTTTAAGGACAGGAATCATCCGTGCAGTTCAAGAATCACGTTTCTTAAATCGCCAGGTTAGTTTTAGTTTTTGCGCGTTATTTAAATTCGTCCGATAACGGACAGTCTCCTTGTACCTTTCTTCAATCAGTTTGCTCAAGTTGGAACAAACTGGTTTGCCCAATAACTCGGTAATCATTAAATATATTAATATTCTGTTTGATTAAATTGTTTTCAACAATCTTAAAGAATTTTATTTTTTGTGTTTAATCAACAGAACTAATGGACTCTGAACTACCAACAGCTAATCTAAGATTCATGAATCAAGAGTTTGTCAAGTTGGACAGATTCGATGGCCAGAATTATACTCGCTGGGCGGACAAGGTTAAGTTCATGCTAGTTGTGCTGAAACACTACTATATCCTTGATCCAAACTTGCCTGAAATCACTGAAGACCCTCATCTTGAGGCTGGAGAGGTCCCGGATCAAAACTTGGCAAAGCAAAGACTTGTCCGTAAGGAAGCTGAAGATCTTTGCCTTGGCCATATCAAAAATTCTCTTTCGGATCGTCTCTATGACTTGTACGCGCCGGTAACAAGTGCTAGAGAATTATGGAAAGCTTTGGAAGATAAGTATAAGGATCATGAAGAAGGTACTAACAAATACCTTATTTCCAAGTACTTAGACTTTCAAATGGTTGATGACAAGTCAATATTGGAGCAAGTGCATGAACTCGAAGTTCTTGTTAACAAATTGACCGCACTTTCTATTCCGTTGCCAGAAATATTCCAAGTAGGGGTCATTAGTGCAAAACTACCTCCTACCTGGAAAGATTTCTCACAGAGAATGATGCACAAATCTGAGGACTACTCGTTGGATGAACTGTTGAAGCACCTTCGAATTGAGGAGGAAACGCGCAACAGGGATAAAAGAGGTAAAGTCGGATCGAGTGTGAATCACATTGTTGGAGGATCTAGGCAAAAGGGAAAGGGGCATCAAAGAGTAAAAAGTTTACAGCACCAAAGAAAAAGGAATTCAAGAAGTCACACGAAACGACCAACCATCAACCAAAGAGATCGGGTAAATGTCATGTTTATGGAGAAACCGGGCATTATGCACGAGAGTGCTCTCAAAGGAAATCTGGTTTTACAGTTGGTTCTACAAGTGCTGTTGATATTGAGAAAGTCACCAATCTAGTGGCCAATGTGGGTCTTGGAGACGTTAACATGCTTTCTTAATACACGTGTTGTGGCATGTAGAGGATGGTTCTTGGATTAGGGAGCATAAGTTCATGTTTGTGGGAATCGTGGCTCGTTTCTTACTTATGATTTTGTTCCTCAAGGAATAGTGGTGGTATGTGCTGATGGACATCGTGTAGAAGTTCGTGGTAAAGGCACGGTGCGACTAAACTTTAGAGATGGTCAAATGGTTACCCTTCAGGATGTGTTGCATGTTCCTGGTATCACCAAGGGTCTTGTTTCTGCTGATAAGTTTGATCGAAATGGTTACAAGCTGGTTATCAAGAATCTTCGTGTGAAGTTTTCTCTTAATGACATCTATGTGGGTCAAGCTAAAAACACGGGTGGAATGTATCGCCTTGACCTATCTGAAGATGGAATTGATGAAGAAGAAGACTCGGATGAAGGTGGAGTTTCTGTGATCGATGGTTTTGGGAATGAAAATGATAGTGGTGATAGTGGTAGTGATAATTCTAGTCTTGGTCAATGTAATGCAGTTGGTTTTGAATTGAATGAAATTATGTCTTTTGATTCTATCGCTTGTTCAATTTCTTTATGGCATAAACGTTTAGCTCATACAAATATTAAAAACATTGAGAAAATGCAAACTAAAGGTTTATTAAAATTAAAAGATAAGACTTTGAAAAATGCGAAACTTGTGTGAAATCAAAATTCACAAAGAAACCTTTTCCAAGTGTCCATAAATGTAATACATCACTACTAGAACTAATTCATTCAGATATTTGTGAACTGAATAGATTCCTTACTCGTGGGGGTAATAGATACTTTATCACTTTCTGCAATGACTTCAGCCGATACTTATATGTTTATTATTGCATTCAAAAGACGAAGCTTTTGAGGCATTTAAAATATATAAGGCTGAGGTTGAAAAACAAAAGGAGAAACGCATTAAAATTCTTCGCTCGGACAGAGGCGGAGAATACTTTAACCGAAAATTTGATGCATTCTACGAAGAGGAAGGCATCATACATGAGAGAACTACACCGTATACTCCCCAACAAAATGGTTTAGCTGAGAGAAAGAACCGGACCTTGGTAGAGATGGCTAACTGTATGTTAAATCAATCGGGTCTACCTCGTAATATGTGGGGGGAAGATGTGTTAACCGCATGTTATGTTCACAATAGGATCACTAGTCATGTGATACCTACGAGTCCATATGAGTTGTGGAAAGGAAGAAAACCAAACCTAGAGCATTTAAGGGTTTAGGGGTGTCTTGCCTATTATCGCGTACCTGATCCAAAGACACTCAAACTGGGAGAACGAGCTTATAAGAGTGTATTCATTGGATATGCTCCGCATAGTAAGTCTTACCGGTTGTTGGATGACGAATCAGGTATAGTTGTAGAATCCAGAGATGTGGAATTCTTTGAGAACAAGTTTTCTAGAGATGATGAAAACTCAAATTACACCACATCTTCTAGTACTTCTGAAAAACGAGTTCAACCTTCACCAATAGTTGAAGAACCGAGGAAAAGTACTAGAGTTAGAAAAGAGAAAAGTTATGGAGATGATTTCTTTTCTTACCTGGTTGAGGGAACTCAAAAGAAAGTGACGAGAGAGGTCATTTTCGCTGTTAATTTGGATGATGATCCTAAAACTTTCAGTGAAGCAATGTCATCAAGAGATGCTCCTTTGTGGAAGGAAGCAGTCAATGATGAAATGGATTCCATTATGGGAAATGGAACTTGGGAGTTAGCTGATCTACCCAAGGGAAAGAAACCTATTGGATCCAAATGGATTTTCAAAAGGAAGTATCATCAAGATGGATCCATCTCTGCCTATAAAGCGCGATTAGTTGCTAAAGGGTATAGGCATAGAGAAGGGATCGACTATTTTGATACCTATGCACCTGTGGCTAGAATTAGCTCTATTAGAACTATAATAGCGGTGTCTGCTTTGAAAGGGCTGTACATCCATCAAATGGATGTAAAGAATGCGTTTCTAAATGGGTATTTATAGAAGAGATTTATTTGGAGCAACCCGAAGGGTTTGTGATGCTTGGACAAGAGAACAAAGTGTGTAGACTTATTAAATCTCTTTATGGTTGAAGCAAGCTCCTAAACAGTGGCATGCGAGGTTTGACACCACTGTGACTGCTTTCGGGTTTCGACACAATAGTGCTGATAGGTGTAACTATACTAAATGCGAACCTGGTTATACAGTCGTGGTTTGTCTCTATGTTGGTGATATGTTGATCATTAGCACTCACCTTGAAGGTATTTCTGAAACTAAGAAATATATGTACTCGAACTTTAAGATGAAAGATCTAGGAGAAGTTGATACCATTCTTGGGATCAAGGTGAAAAGAACTGAAAGTCAGATTTCTCTAAGTCAATCTCATTACATAGAGAAATTAAGACTAAGTTTCAACACTTGAACATTAAAGAGTTTAATACCCCATTTGATCCAAGTGTGAAACTTAATGTGAACTTAGGGAGAGCAGTGGCTCAACTGGAGTATGCAAGTGCTATTGGAAGTATCGTCCTGATATTGCTTTTGCTGTAAGCAAACTGAGTCAGTATACTGTCAATCCAGGGACAGAACACTGGAAAGCAGTGGGTAGAGTACTTGGATACCTGAAAAGGACCAGTAACTTAGAACTGACATACAGTCTAATTCCAGAATACTCGAAGGTTATTCTGATGCGAGCTGGATTGATCACACCAGTGATTCAAAATCTACAAGTGGGTGGATTTACACTCTAGCAGGAGGAGCAATTTCTTGGGCGAGCAAGAAACAGACGTGTATTGCCCACTCAACTATGGAAGCTGAGTTCATAGCACTAGCTGCGGCTAGTAAGGAAGCATAGTGGATTAGAGATCTACTTACGGACATCCATTTGTGGGATGTTCCAATGCCGTCTATTCCCATGTATTGTGATAGTGAGGCCACACTATCTAAAGTATACAACGCAGTGTATAATGGGAGGTCAAGACACATAGGTCTACGACACAATTATGTGAGACAACTTCTTGAAAGTGGTACCATCAAGGTTGTCTATGTCAAGACGAGTAGGAACTTGGCTGATCCGTTTACTAAACTTCTGACAAGAGATTTGGTAGTGAATATCGCGAGAGACATGGGTCTAAAACCACAATAGAATCGTTAGTGATGGAAACCCAACTTGAACTTAGTGCTCCCATTTCTCAAGTTTAATGGGTAAAAACGAAGTCACTTGACGATAGAAGGTACTATCAAATTTTGATAGATCCATGTGAGGTACGATAGTACGTCGTTGCCGAGAAACAAGGGTGAGCTTATGCTCTTAACAAAGTTTTGGAGGCATCCAAGCAACGTGGATGATGTAAAACTTTGCCTATATGATCTCTGGGTGGTGCTGCCTTGAGTGAAGATAAGTGGTTTGTCTTCTAAAAGGTCATGAAAAGGATTTATAGCGCACGGCCATATTCGCGCTCAGTGAAAACGCAAAGTCGGCCGGTGATGTGTGAGGGTAAACCGAAGGGGCTATCAGGTTAATGGTTTAATTCCAAAGGGCACCATCGAATCTGTCTCTTCTTGTTTATCAACATAAACTGGGTTTAATCTTCACGACACCTAGTGACGTCGTCTGTCTAAGTGAGAGGAAACATTCCAACTTGGTGGGGGATTGTTGGAAATATTAATGAGGAACATACAAGTTGGTATGTTTCCTCCATCCCACATTGGTGGGGGAGGTGAAAGTTGAGTGCCTTATAAGGGATTCCCCTTATGGGCCTCAAAGTATTAAATGGGCTGAGAAGTGGGTCAAGCCCACACGCAGCGCCGAGCCAAGCGAGCCGCGAGCTCGCGAATGGGCGCGTTTGAGGCACGAATGGGCGCGTTTGAGGCGCACTTTGCACTTTGCACGTACGCATCGTCGCTAGGAGCTGAGGAGCTTTTATTTTTAGCTAGGGTCCGGTTCAGGTACGTTAGTGCTGTGATCGAGATCGAATGCGATAAAACTGGGATAGAGGGATAGAGGATAGAGATGAATTCGAAACCAGTGGGAGTTATCTCTAGCAGTTCGAATTTGTATGGGTTATCTCCAGGAATTCGAATTCGAATCTGGTAGATGAGGGTTATCCCATTCCCCGTTTTTCTCATTCTCAGTTGAGATCTGAACCTATAAATAAAGGCTTCCTGCTACCCATTCCTCACTTAGAATTTTCGCAGCCTCTATCTGTGTTCCTGTTTCTTCTCCAGCTTCTGTGTTTTCTGGTTTCCATTGCTGTTGGAATACCAGATCAGTTCTGCATTAAATCATGGAAGTTTACGCTGCAGCTCACAGCAATACGAGCGCGTAAAATCCTTTAGGTCAGGAATCATCCGTGCAGTTCAAGAATCACGTTTCTTAAATCGCCAGGTTGGTTTTAGTTTTTGCGTGTTATTTAAATTCGTCCGATAACGGGACAATCTCCTTGTACCTTTCTTCAATCAGTTTGCTCACGTTGGAACAAACTGGTTTGGCCAATAACTCAGTAATCATTAAAATATATTAATATTCTGTTTGATTAAATTGTTTTCAACATATTAGAGGCTATAGCTACATTAAGAAGACCGTACATTTGCTTAAAAGTTAAGATATTAGAGTTTACATTTGTTGAGTTTAGGATAATAAGGGAAAAATGAAAAGAACTTTCCTGTCATGATAGTCACGCCTTTAGCTCATGTGTGGTGGTCAATCCCCTTTGCCCCAACATAACCCCCCATAAGCCCCATAACATATTTGTGTAGTGGATGGAGCCCCCTTCAATTTTATGTGTGTGTGTGTGTCTCTGTGTGTGTATATGTGTATGAGAGAAACCAAAACAATGGTTCCGCTATCACCACCACGCCCTTCATGGATGGAGCCCCATAACGCCCAGAGAGCGGTGTTCTAGGAGCTGTGGGGCTTTATAGCCCAAGATGACGTCTGGTCACGAGACACTACACATGGCCTTAGTGCACCTTTTCTTTGTCGTTTTCGAAAGGTGTTATGCACTCATGGAAATACATCCTAAAACAAGTTGGTTGACCTTGGTGAGTATAAAGTTTAAAAATCACAAAACCTATTCATTTGTAAAATAGGATATCGGTTATTGTTTAAATCACTTTAACTCAGTAGGTTAATATGTCACGTCCTTATGAATGAGATACCTCCAATTGGGGATCAGGAGAATTTTATAGACACCAAAGTTACATAGAGGTACAAAAGAATTAAAGAGATTACAACTAATCCATAAGTAAAAACAAATGACTAATGTTGTCTAACATCCCCTCAAGCGAAACGGTGGAGCGCGAATACCAAGCCGATCACGAAAGAATTCAAATTGAGGTCCAGGAAGGCTTTTGATGAAGATGTCTGCAACTTAAAGCTTGGTTGAAACAAACCTAGTAAGAAGTTTTCCTGATGTGACAAGTTCTCTTACAAAGTGATAGTCCAAATCAATGTGCTTTACACGTTTGTGAGTCATACTCCGACACGCAATGGATTTGTACGGGGCATGAGGATTGTCTATAGCTCATGACAACTTTTATAAGTTTAATATTTAAAACATGATCAAATTAAATTATCACACTTTCCATAGAAATCTCAACTAAATCATACAATATTCAAATTCGTCAAACACGAAATAAAATCCAATATATTATTTTTATCATGGCAAAATATCGTGCTTAGTTTTGTTTTTCTATTATTTTATCAGTTTTGATTTTTTTATTTGTTTCCGTTTTTTATTTTTTTTTTAATTTGTAGTGGTTTTTTAATTAATGTTATTTCTTTAATTCAAATCAATTTTTTTAAATTTATTAGATATTATATAATTTTGAAATATAAAATAATAATAAAAAGTGTATGCCACATGTTGAATAACGCCACCCTTTTACGGCCCGTCTCACTACTTTTTTTTTGCACCACGTCACTTTTCTGACACGTGCTGACGTGGCTTCCATATGTCACATAACATCCATTTTTCATGTCTTTCCACTCCTTACAATCTAAAGGTTTTTTCTATAAGCTAATAAAATCTCTTATTGTAGTTAAAAAATAAATAAATAAAAATAACACTGCCCTGGTCTCCTTTCCTGACTACCACTCAAGTCTTAACACCTTTAAATTTTATTTAACACCCTCTGATTATTCACTTTTCAATGAGCCCCCTTACTTTCTTTTAATTTACTCCGGGTTAGAGATGTACAAAAAACTGATTACGGAACCGAAACCGAAAAAAATCAAAACTGATTAATAAAAAAACCGGTTTTTCTGTAACCGGTTCAGTTAGAAACCGGTTTGACCGGTTAGACCGTTAGTGCATTTGTTTGTCGATTCGGTTAGGAAACCGGTTTATATAAAAACCGGTTTATAAATCGATTAAGCAAAAAACCGGTTAAAAACCGTTTTTTCGGTTAATGAACACAGCATGCAAAAAACGGTCATATATGACTGTTTGGTTATGTTTCTAGCCGTTTTTTTGGCTCTTTATGGCCTAGAATCCTTCACCAAAGTAGTATAAAAGGGTGGTGGGTGTTTTGGTTCAATCACACCAATCTCTAATCTCCTAAATCTCATAAAAACGCTCACTTTTCTTATTCAATTATTGTGAAAAAAGCATGGCAAGCTCTAGTGCTCATGATTCGGTCAATGTTGGCGAGTCTACAACCGACACGGTTGTTCGTGTTCTTCCAACGAAGCGCAACCCCGAGGTTTGGTCACATTTCGATTTGTGCAAGATGGCGAGCGGGCCAAAAAAAGCGCGTTGTCATCATTGTAATGGTTTTTACGCCGTTGGAGCAAAACACCACCTTGAAAAACATATCAAAAAACCGTTTTGCAAGGCATTGAAACAACAACATGCTAGTGATCAAGCTTCCATGGCAAGCGACTCTACTTTGTTCGCCTACAATTTCGATATGGCAAGGGAGGAAATGGTGAAGTTTGTAATCCAAGAAAGTTTGCCGTTCAACCATTTCGACAACCAACGCTAAAATGGTTCAAAGAACTCTCCAACCACGATACACCCACGTAAGTCGTGCTACTCTTAGGAGGGATTGTTTAAAATTGTGAAAAAATTCCAAAGTAGAATTAATCTCTTATTTTGAAAAATTAGAAACCGGTGTTAACTTGACTAGTGACGTTTGGTTCGCACCGCACGGTTCATCCGACTCGTATATTTGTGTCACCGCCCATTGGAGTGAACCGGCGACGTGGAAAATGATAAAACGCATGATTTTGTTTAAACTATTTGATTACCCTCACACCAGTGAAGCTATATATAAAGCGATCGACAAATGTATTAAAACGTACAAATTGGAAAAAAAAAAGATTTTTTCAATAGCTTTTGATAACGCCTCAAACAATACACTTTCGGTAACACATTTAAGATTAAAGTACAATCCGATTTGGAGGGTATTTTTTTCCATAGTCGATGTGTCGCACACATCATAAATTTGGCCGTTCAAGACGGCTTGAAGGTTATTGAACCACAAAAAGAAGCTTTCAAAAAAATGTTACGTCATATATATAGTCATACCCATAGACATTCAAAATATATTAAAATGTGTAAGGAAACGGGTCGAATATGCTTAGGACCCAATTGGGACGTCGCTCATCGATGGAACTCGACTTGCACCATGTTTGAGAAAGTTATTTTGCAAAAAGAAAGTTTAATAGAATTTCATAACCTTTTGTCGAGTCGTGGAAAGGTTTCGTCTTACCACCAATCGAATTGGGGTCTTATTGAAACGGTTACACAATTGCTTCAAGTTTTCAAAACATCAACAAAGACTTTGCCGGGGGTTTACTATCCAACTAGTTCATTGGTGCTTCACAATTTAGTTAAAAGTGTTTAAAATTAAACGAGTTGTCGGGGAGAGGTAGACCGTATTGGGATATCGTATCTACGATGAAGGAAAAACTAAGAAAATATTTTAAAGAACTACCTGCGGTTTTCACTTGTGCCGCCGCTTTAAACCCTTGCTTTAATATTATTGGAATCGGGTCTTTGATTTTAAAAATTGCAAACGAGTTGGATTTAAACACCGATGACGAACCAAACTTTGGCGAAGCCGCAAAAAATCATTTCAACTCTCAACTTTCAAAAATGTTTGATGTTTATGTATCAAAATATGGTACAACATCGTCACACATTCACGAGTTAATGAGAAATGCCGCTTTCGGTGAAGGTTCGTCAAGTATGGAAGATAAAGATTTGTATGTTTATAACTATTTGTTTGATGAGTCGAGTCAAATGCAACGTGGTAACACTAGTAGTAGTGAACTCGGTCGGTATGGTGGGTCGAACTTTCTACAAATGATGACTTCATAAGAATTTAAAACTTTTGATTTGTTGGCTTGGTGGAAAAGTAAGGAAGATCAATTTCCGATCTTAGCCACAGTGGCCCGGGATTTACTAACGGTCCAAGCTTCTACGGTAGCTTCGGAAAGTGCTTTTTTCTATAAGTGGTAGGGTGATTTCGATACGGAGGACTCGACTAACACCAAAGGCGGTTGAGATGTCGATTTGCTTGAAAGACTACTTGGACGCGGTGGAGAGATGTCAACACATACGCTCACTCGAGGGAGAATTAGATTACGAAGCCGAAGTGTACGAGAACGAGGTTCGAAACGAATTGACAACCCCAATGACCGACAAAGAAGCCGAACTAGATGAATTCCTACGCAATAGTTCGATTAAATGCGACTCATCAAGATACATATTAGTCCTACTAAAAAAATATATTAGTGGACGTTCTTGCGGATTAATATTTTAAGTTTTTGTATTTTGTTTTTAACTTTTAGCGTTCGTATTTCATTGTTATGTAACCGTTTGTTCCAAGACTTAATCGTATTATATTTTAACCGTTTTATTATATTTTAATTCTTATGATTTTAACCAAAAAAACAACATGTTGGCCTTAAAAAAGGGGTAAACAACAAAAACAGCATGTTCTAAGCCTTCTGTACAAATTTCTGTAGAACCGGTTATTTTACCTGTTTTTTTCCGACTGGTTTATAAACCGGTTTTTATAACCGATTATAAAATCAAATAAAAAAACCGGTTAATACTTAAACCGATTACTAACCGGTTGTAACCAGTTATAACCAGTTATTGTTTTCAGGTAAAAAAACGGTTTTTAACCGGACCGGTTATTAAACAACCGGTTTTCAGAATCAACCAAAAAACCGGTTCGGTTTTTAACCGAAACCGGTTTTGCAAAAAACCGTTTTGTACATCTCTACTCCGGGTGTTATGATATTATATAGTTTTTTTTGAAGGGTGACTTCTATATACAGGACCAAGTGGTTACCGGGTTCTTGTCAAAGACAATCCGCCGTCAGCCCCGCCTGCAGACACGATGTTCTATCCGGCCCCGGCAGCCGCGCGAACTGACTTTCGCCTGGAAACCATACTGCCCTCACACGAGAGACTCGCTGGGTAACAGCTGGGTAAAACCCGGTTGCCCTCCGAACCGAACCATGCCTCGGTAGGAAACGATCCATTATTGGGTCGTCTCGCACCTTTTGCTACAACCGGGAGTCGAATCGGCGTCTCCAAGGAGAACAACCGCCCAACTGACCAACTGAGCTAGGGTGGGGGATAAAGAGTTAAAACTTATCTTTAGATTTATAAACAGTTAAATGCCTGGTTGGTCTCT
Source organism: Scalesia atractyloides (assembly GCA_947069175.1). Lineage (NCBI taxonomy): Eukaryota > Viridiplantae > Streptophyta > Magnoliopsida > Asterales > Asteraceae > Scalesia > Scalesia atractyloides. The sequence goes on from CAMTDV010000006.1 coordinate 47,405,052, forward strand.
GTGATTTGCAGATATTGTAGAGTTGGTTCTAAGGCTTCATTAATTATCTAGTTGGGCCCAGTCGTTGTAATTTTTGCACTCGTATGGTCCTTATCACTAACTATATTAAGTTTCTCAGTCAAGTGTGGATAGAATGACTAGATTACCCCTGAACAATTTATATATATATATATATAGGGATTGGGTAAAATGAGAACCACCTTCAGTTGTGAGAACCGTAGGAACCAAATGTGTTTTGATGGATGAGATTAAAAGACAGTAAAACAGAGTAACGATTGTGCTTTAATTACTAAGATTTTTGTTTTTAGTGAGATAAGGGCTAATTAGTCTTTTTACTATGACAATTAATGACTGGTCTCATTAATGACTGTGCTTTAATTAATAAGATTGTTTTTTAATAAAAAATTCAAAAAAATTGAGGCATGTTTACATTGAAAATAAATCACCAAAAAATGAAAAAAAAAATAAACTAAAATAAATAAAGCGAAGTTTTCGTTAGTAAATGATAGTTTGCACCTCCATCATTTGAGATCTGCACGGACACCACACAAAACATGTAACAATCCCAAATTATCATTTTACAAACAAACTAAATATCATATGCTCCAAAATATAACGTTTACATTCCACAAAAGTGACCTTTAGAGGAGCTCGAGTGGGCATTTAGGGGCGTAAAATATATTTTTCTGCCGCATGTTGAAAAAACATTGTTTTTACTTTCGACACCATGCGCAAAATTTTTTACATTCGGCAACGAATGTAAAAACGTTTTTTAACGTATGTAAAAACTACAAATTTACAAACGTGAATTTACAAAATATTTTATATAATTGTTTTTTATACCGCCGACACGTAAAACTTTTATTTTTACCCCAGCCCCGACTGTAAATTTCTTTTACGCCTCGTTGTAAATTTTTATTTCCGTCTCGGTTGTATATTTTTACGCCCCTATTAAAACATTTTAAACTTTTTTTACGCCTCACTTGTAAACATCTTTTATGCCCCAGTCAATTGTTTGGCTATGGGCTTTTTAAATTTTTTACGGGCGTCGCAAAAAAAATTTGAGAATAAAAACATTTTTTTAATTCAACACCGTTCGCAAAAACATTATTTTACATTGGACAACTTACGTAAAAACATTATTCAAACGTATGTAAAAACTATTTTACGCTTTCCGTTTTTTACATATGTTTGAAATTAGATTTAAGAGCGACGTTTAGAGGAGTTCGGGTCGACGATCAAGGGGGTAAAAAATCTTTTTTTACGCATGCTGTCAAAAAAAATTTTATTTATTTTTTTGAAAAATAGTGTTCTCATACTCAGTTCGTGTAAATGTTTACGCACGTTTTCAAGGTGTGGATGTCACTCCTAACTTGATGGTACAACTTCATGAAAAATTGAATACGCGGAGTGAGGGATTCCACCAAAAACTGTAAGCCATTGGGCCTATTTTGGTGCAAATCGCCTCGTTTGCATCACGAGTGTCTTCAAATCTTCAAAGTGTATTTTGTAATATGTCTTAGGAAAGAAATTATGTAAATATTAAGACCAAAAGGTAAGGAAGGAGCAATGAAGGAAGAATAATGTTTTAAGCATGATATAAGAATGTTCAAAGTGGGACGCTTAAACTATAGACTAGGTCGAACATGGCAATTCTACCTAATTCTCTTTAGTTATGGCTCTGATACCAATCTCTCACACACCCCAACCGATGGCAGAAACATCGAGGCGGGACGAAATAGATTGCTCATTGCTCACAACGCTAATAGTAACAATAATTAATTAAACCGAATTTCATTTCATGAGTAAATTGTCATTACAATACAAGGAATAATTCAAATAACAACAATAACAAAGACAAAATTTGATACAACAATAATAAACCTAAACGTCCATGTGTGTATCTAGTCTCAACGCTACTTCGATTCAATAGCATCATCTTCTCAACCTGTAACATGTTTAAAATAGAGTTCAATGCAAAAGCAGAGGCGAGTACACAAGTTTAAGCATAAGCATACGTATACGAATAAGGTTTAAAATGAATCCACATGGCAACTAAGTTTATTACGAGAGCATTATACAAGGCATGCAATATTTCTAGTCAATCCTCTTGCTTACGCATAATAACGATAATTTAACATGACCCCTAGATTCACGATTGGGCGGTGCGTTACTCCTATAGCACTATACATGTCAAATGAAGGCTTAATATTTCTAGTCAATCCTATAGCGTTACTCCTATAGTGCTAACATGACCACTAGATTCACGATTGGGCGGTGCGTTACTCCTATAGCGCGATACATGTCAAAGTATTCATGTATAATGGATTGTTTTCGTGCATTTAGAATAAGCATAAGTTGTGTGATTTTGATAATGTAAACATGTTACAACCAAAGTGTAACGGCCATCGTTTTCATACTTTCCATATTTAGAAAGCTCGTGTTGTAGTTCTATTTTTGGAAACCTTTGTATCTTGTATTCGTCCTTTCGTTGTAATCTTTGTAATCATTGTAAACCGAGACTTGAATCATAATGAAAACTCATATTGTTATTCTCATTCGTGTTATACTTATTCGTAATCATTTTATACATATACACATTCAAACGTTCATGCTTGATACTTGGGAACGTGACAAACTTGCAAATACGTGACATACATGCAGCAAATGATACTTATACACGATTCGTATACTTAATCATACTTGTTAGTACTTATTATTATGCTTACACTATGTAAATAAACCTTATACTAGGCCTTTGTTGCATAAAGCACCCTAAAACTCGTCAAACACAAACTACAGGGGCTAAATGTGTCAAAAATAATCAAACTTTGGGATTTTACCTACTCGCGGGCCGCGAGCGTGTCCCCCAATTTTTCTCCCCGCCAGAAGGCATAATCCGTAGAATAATGTTTTCAGCTCACGGATTGGTCATTAGTGTGTTTGTTTAGTTGTGTTTCTTGCATTTAATCAACTCCCATCTAACCCTAATCACCTCCTATAAAACCTAACTCATTCCCGCACTTCCTCCACTTTACAAACTCACTAATCTCACTCTCAAACACTCAAGAACTCAGCTGGAAATCTGTAACTTAGCAGATTCATCTTTTTCACTTATACTTTGTTTAAACTTAGTTGCCATGTGGATTTGTTTAAACTTATGCTTATGCGTATGCTATGCTCAAACTTATATACTCGCCTTTGCTTTTGCATTGAACTCGTATATTAAAACATTTTACAGGTTGATGAAGATGATGCTATGAAAATGAAGTAGCGTCAAGACTAGATACACACATAGACGTTAGGCTTATTATTGTTGTATCAAATTTTGTCAAAGTAATGTTGTTATTTGAAATTACCTTGTATTGTAATGACATTTTGCTATGAAATGAAATTCGGATTTAAATTAATTATTGTCGCAATTAGTATTATGAGCAATGAGCAATCTATTTCGTCCCGCCTCGATGTTTCCGCCATCGGTTGGGGTGTGACAGATTGGTATCAGAGCCATAACTATAGGGAATTAGGTAGAATTGCCATGTTCGACCTAGTCTATAGTTTAAGTGTCCGTTTTGACCATTCTATTATCATGCTTAAAAGTTTATTCTTCCTCATTGCTTCTTTCCTTATCTTTTGGTCTTAATACATACATAATGTCCTTCCTAAGACATTTTACACAATACACTTGAAGACTTGAAGACACTCGTGATGCAAAAGAGGCGATTTGCACCAAAATAGGTCCAATGACTTACAATTTTTGGTAAAATCCCTCATTCCGCGTATTCGATTTTTCACGAAGTTACGCCATCAAGTTAGGAGTGACATCCACACCTTGATGGAAGACTTCCATTTCATGCTCTAGTGGATCTTACAAACGAGTTGGAATATGCTCCTCGTTTAGTAAGAAGCAAACCACACTTAGGGTACGATGTTGTCAAGTTAGGGGTGAAACCCGCACCTTGTTAACTAGTCCCGTTCCTCGATTTTCAATCTCGCCAAAGTCTCGAATTTTCAATCGACTAGGGACAGGTAGTAACTAGAAGGGTAAAATACCGTTAATCGCTTCTCGACGAGAGTATTTTACCTATTAGGCCAAAGCATGTTCCCTAACTCGAAAGATTTACGAATCACTTCGGAAAAGTCGACGTTTCTCTACCCGAAACAATCCCATGTTTTATTGAGCCAATCTTTATGTTATCTCAATTTTTATGTGATTTTATACTTGTTACCTTGTTCATTTTAAACCGTTACACAATTCGCACATTTATCGCAATCAAAAACAATAATAATCCTCGTGAACCAACTAAATTTATACTCTATATATGCATTCATATGTGAATATGCTTATTGAATACATGTTGAATACCCGTTAAATACATGCAACATACATGAACTATCCGTGCTTATACATGCAAAACTTATTTTTACATTATGATCAAGTCTCATCCTTTTCCTTTCTATTTCAACCCTAGACGTCTTCTCCAAACTCATCCGATGACCAAAAGAAGGCCAAGAAGGGTTCCCGCTCTGTCTCCAAGCAAGAACTCGTGAACCTCGTCGCTGAACAAATGGCCGACCGAATGGCCGACCAAATGGCCCCGAGTTATACCGACATAGTCAGCAAGATCCAATCCAATACCGAATTGCTACACGGCTCTGTGGACTCCAAGGTTGAAAAGCCTAAGTCACAATTCCTTTTCAAACAATTCGTTGCCTGCAAACCTCTGGAGTTTATAGGTAACGATGGCGCGACCGCTCTATTGACTTGGTTTGAAGCCATGTAGATCACCTTCCGCCAGAGTGGCTGCCCCGATGACTTGCGCACCCAAAACGCCACGGGGGTGTTCCTCTCGAGTGGTGGACCTCCGAACGTAGCACAAGGGGATGATGCTGCCCACGCATTACCATGGGCCGAATTGAAGAAGATCATGAGGGACGAGTTTTGCCCTCCACATGAGCTTAGGAAGCTAGAACAAGAGTTTTGGTACCCCAAGCAAAATGGGGATGATAATAATGGTTTAACCCAACGCTTCAAGCAGCTTAGCATCCTTTGTCCTAGCCAAGTTGATACCACTGAAAAGGCTATCAACAAATACATCCATTGCCTACCCGATCTTTCATGAACCTCGTGGAAGCTTCTTTCCCAGCGACTATCGAGGAAACCTACCGCTTGGCCTGCTCGCCTTAACAGCAACCAGGTCGAGGGCAAGAATGCCGCAAAGGCCTCGCTAAAAAGCGCGCACCAAGCCACCGCCGAACCTGCCACTGTTGAACCCTCACCCAAAAACCCCATAACAACAACCCCAAGAACAAGAAGCGGAAGGCTTCTAGTCAAAATTGCGCGTTGTTACTCCGCCGAACCCTCAACCCATCCAAACCGTTGTGGCCATCACTCCTACTAACCTTGATAAGCCAAGGCAGGGCTACGTTGGGTCTCACCCCAGTGTACGATCTGTTTACGACATCACCCCACTGGTACCCCATGCCGCAAGTGTGCCCAATGTCAAGGTTTGGACACTTTGCTAACCATTGCCGCAACTTCCCGCAACCCCAAAACACCTAACCTCAAGCCCTCATGCCTAACCCTGCCAAACCTTAAACCCAACCTCAAAATTCTCCTGTGCGAGCATGGTTCAAGTGGGTGACCCGAGCCATTTTGCCAACGTTTGCCCTCAGCGCAACGTCAACCGCAGCCTCAACAGCAGCAACAGCCTCAACCGGCACGCGGAAGAGCATTTGCCCTCACCAACGCTCAGGCTCAAAGTTCAAACGACGTTATCACTGGTACGTTCCTTGTTAACCATGTTTATGCTTCATGTCTATTTGATACTGGCACCGATAAAAGTTTTGTTTCGACTGAATTTGAACCTTTACTTAAGTGCGTACGTTCCAAACTGCCTAATCCTTTCGCTGTCGAAGTCGCAAATGGTAAAACCGTCTCTGTTGATTCTATTCTTTTTAATTGCTCCTTGATTCTAAATGATCATACATTTTCGATCGACCTCATACCTATGCAAATGGGTAGTTTCGATGTCATAGTAGGCATGGATTGGCTTAAGCGAGTTCGTGCAGAAGTTGTTTGTTCGGAAAAGTTCATTCGCCTTCCCTTCATAACAACGATTCCTTACACGTCTATGGCGAGAAACCTTCTAAGGGTCTTAAGCTTATGTCGTGTATCCAAGCAAACAAATATATGCGCAAGGAGTACTTTGCCTTTCTGGCCCATGTTGTGGAAAAGAAAGACAAAGGCCCGAGCGTGAGCGACGTTCCTGTTGTTTGTGATTTCCCTGATGTCTTTCCAGAGGATCTTCCTAGTCCTCTGCCTCCTAGATCTGTTGACTTTCATATCAACCTCATCCCTGGCGTAACTCCTGTTGCGAAAGCTCCTTATCGTTTAGCACCCTCGGAGATGCAAGAGCTATCTAGCCAACTTCAAGAGCTTCTAGATAAAGGCTTTATACGCCCTAGTACTTCCCCTTGGGGCGCTCCCGTTTTGTTCGTCAAGAAGAAAGATGGGTCTTTTCGGATGTGCATTAACTATCGTGAACTCAATAAACTTACAGTCAAGAACCGATACCCACTTCCTCGAATTGACGATCTCTTTGATCAACTTCAAGGTGCGACTTGTTTCTCGAAAATCGACCTCCGTTCTGGCTACCATCAACTTCGAGTTTTCGAGGTAGATGTACCTAAGACTGCCTTTCGCACACGTTATGGACACTATGATTCGTGGTCATGCCTTTTGGTTTGATTAACGGCCTGCAGTGTTTATGGATCTCATGAACCGCATGTGTAAACCCTTCCTCGATCGTTTCGTAATCGTATTCATCGACGATATTCTCATCTCTTCCAAAACGAAAGAAGAACATGGGCGACATTTGCAACTTATCCTTCAGCTTTTGCACACCGAACGTCTTTATGCCAAATTCTCCAAGTGTGAATTTTGGCTAAAAGAGGTTCAATTTCTTGGTCACACCGTCAATGAACTCGGTATTCATGTTGACCCCGCAAAGATAGAAGCTGTGAAGAATTGGATTGCACCTAAATCGCCTTCTGAAATTCGTTCGTTTCTTGCCTAGTTGGGTATTATCGACGTTTCATCTCGAACTTCTCCAAGATTGCCGTTCCTTTAACGTCGTTGACTCAGAAAGATAAACCTTTTGTTTGGGGTCCCGAGCAAGAGGAGTCTTTTCAAACCCTCAAGGATAGCTCCTATCCTTGCAATTCCCGATGGAAACGACGATTTCGTCGTGTATTGTGATGCCTCAAACCAAGGTCTTGGTTACGTTCTTATGCAACGGGACAAGGTCATCGCTTACGCATCGAGACAACTCAAGATTCATGAGAAAAACTATACTACACACGACCTTAAACTTGGTGCAGTTGTTTTTGCATTAAAGATTTGGCGACACTGCCTTTATGGTACTAAGTGTACGGTCTTCACCGACCACAAGAGCCTTCAACATATCTTTGATCAAAAGGAACTCAACATGCATCAACGTCGTTGGGTAGTTAAACGACTACGACTGTGACATTCGCTACCACCCTGGTAAGGCAAATGTTGTAGCCGATGCACTTAGTCATAAAAATAATGTCAAGAGTATTCGTTGTCACCAAATCGTGGGAAAACTTCACGAGTTAATTCGCCAAGCACAATTCTCAGTCATTAACGAGGGTAACCTCAATAACAAGTTGAATTGTGGAGTCGAAAACCAACTCGTAGCTAAACCCGATGGTATCCTATACTACCATGATCGCATTTGGATTCCCAATCGTCTTAACCTTCGAAACACCTTAATGGATGAAGCCCACAAATCCCGATACTCCATTCATCCTGGCACTGACAAGATGTACCATGATCTTCGTACATCCTATTGGTGGCCTGGGATGAAGAAAAATATCGCTCTCTACGTCTCGAAGTGTCTTACTTGTTCCAAGGTGAAATCTGAACATCAACGCCCCTCTGGCTTACTCGAACAACCAGAAATTCCCGTCTGGAAATGGGAGAGTATTGCTATGGATTTCATTACCAAGCTTCCTCGTACTTCGTCTGGTCATGACAGCATATGGGTTGTCATTGACCGATTGACCAAATCCGCTCATTTCCTCACCATTCGTGAAGATTACAAAGTCGAGAAATTGGCTCGTATCTACACGCATGAAAGCATTAGTCATCGTGGTACTCCCATTGACATCATTTCTGATCGCGATGCTCGTTTCACTTCCCGCCTTTGGCAAACATTTCAATCCGCCCTTGGCACTCGTCTTAACCTTAGCACCGCTTTTCATCCTCAATCCGACGATCAAACCGAGCGTACTATCCAAACCTTAGAGGATATGCTTCGGTCCTACGTAATCGATTTTGGTGGCAACTGGGATTCGCACTTACCATTGGTAGGATTCTCGTACAATAATAGCTATCACGCAAGTATTCAAATGGCTCCATTTGAAGCATTGTATGGTCGTAAGTGTCGTTCGCCTATTTGTTGGCACGGGATCAGAGACTCTCAAATCAGCGGTCCCGAACTGATACAAGAGACAACGGACAAGATCTTACAAAGCTGTGATAACCTCCTCAAAGCTCGAAGCCGACAAAAGAGTTATGCCGACAGAAGACGCAAACCATTGGAATTCAACGTGGGTGATAACGTACTTCTCAAGATATCCCCTTGGAAAGGTGTTGTTCGATTTGGTAAGAAAGGCAAGCTCGCTCCTCGCTATGTAGGTCCTCTCAAGATTCTCGAGAGGATTGGCAAGGTAGCATATCGTCTGGATCTGTCTCAAGCGCTCAACAATGTTCATCCTGTCTTTCATGTTTCAAACCTAAAGAAGTGTCTAGCTGAAGAAGGACTTCAAGTTCCACTCGAAGATCTTCAAATCAATGAGACCTTGCATTTTATGGAGAAACCAGTTGAAATCATGGACCGAGAATCAAGCAATTAAGGTGCAGTCGAATTCCTATCGTCAAGGTTCGATGGGAAGGTAAGCTGGTGCTGAATTTACTTGGGAACTCGAGAGTGATATGAAGACTAAGTATCCGCATCTCGTCGTTGCGTCTTCCTAAATTTCGGGACGAAATTTCCTAAAGGAGGGGAGACTGTAACGCCCAGCGTTTTCATACTTTCTATATTTAGAAAGCTCGTGTTGTATTTCTATTTTTGGAAACCTTTATATCTTGTATTCGTCCTTTCGTTATAATCTTTGTAATCATTGTAAACCGAGATTTGAATCATAATGAAAACTCATATTGTTATTCTCATTAGTGTTATACTTATTCGTAATCATTTTATACATATACACATTCATACGTTCATGCTTGATACTTGGGAACGTGACAAACTTGCAAATACGTGACATACATGCAGCAAATGATACTTATACACGATTCGTATACTTAATCATACTTGTTAGTACTTATTATTATGCTTCACTACGTAAATAAACCTTATACTAGGCCTTTGTTGCATAAAACACCCTAAAACTCGTCAAACACAAACTACAGGGGCTAAATGTGTCAAAAATAACCAAAATTTGGGATTTTACCTACTCGCGGGCCGCGAGCGTGTCCCCCAATTCTTCTCGCTCCCTGCAAGAAGGCATAATCCGCAGAATAATGTTTTCAGCTCATGGATTGGTCATTAGTGTGTTTGTTTAGCTTGTGTTTCTTGCATTTAATCAACTCCCAACTAACCCTAATCACCTCCTATAAAACCTAACTCATTCCCACACTTCCTCCACTTTACAAACTCACTAATCTCAGTCTCAAACACTCAAGAACTCAGCTAGAAATCAGTAACATGGCAGATTCATCTCAAGTTACTAAAGTGAGCATAACCTCACTTATACTTCATCTTTTTCACTCATTCTTTCTTCTTAGCACTTGGAACAACCTTAGGTATGTATCCACATGTTTTTCATGGAAAACCAAGGCTGGAAAATCAACCAAATAAGGCCCACAGTGCAAGAAAACTTTCTGTTTTCATTCAACTTTTGTTAAACTTGTTTAACTTGAGTCTAGCTCATCTCAAACCTATGTCCGGATGCTTACAACACTACTAGTGGTTGCTTAGGCTTAAAACAAGGTTGAGACATGTCAAACTAGAGGTTAAAATCTCACAAACTTTTTGTTTTTAACTAGGGTTTACACCCACAAGTGGTGTCCAAGTTAATCTTGTTGAATGTGTGATAGTTGGACTAGCTTGGGCTATCCTTCATAGAAATCCACACACTACTTGATGTTTTCCTAGATTAGTTTTACTTTTATTTCATTACTTATCATTTTGTTCTTGTTCCAAGACCCTCCTTGTTACCCATGGTAACTTGTGTAGTGGTGAACATCATACAAGGTCCCAAAGTGGATGGTTAATCCTCCCACCTCGTACTTGAATTACATGACACTAAGAGGTACCTAAGTGGATGGTTCATCCTCCCACCTCCTACATGATTAAATAACTAGATATATATACATATGGACTATAATATAATCCTTGAAACTGAACCCTTGATAATGACTAAATAAGTATCTATCAAGTTAATAAGTTTATCACTATGTGTGTAGTTCCTTGTCAAACGATTCTTATAGGTCTTGATCCTATGAAACCACACCTAATCCTTATGGGTTATTATAAGTGTCAAGGACAAGTGCTAATACCATAGTGACTATTTTCGTAACAAATACTTTGTCACATTTTGTATCCCAAATCCGAATGCCCCATCCTTATTCCAATACTCATACGCCCTTGTTTTCCTCGTGTAGGATAACTCGACGTTCACTCCGTCGAAACAACTATTCCCACGGAATTGTCAAGTAGAAGACTTAGCAAAACCGTGAGTATACTCGAGCCCCCTTTTACGTTTACCACTTTTGGGGTGTAACATGTTTACATTATCATAAAACAACACAAAACTTACGCTTTATTACTTGCACGAACAATCCATTATACATGAACGCTTTGATATGTATGTTATGCTTATACTAGGACCGAACATATGTGATACCATAGTCATTAGCTTATTTTGAGCCTCCATTTGAAATGTATAGCGCTATAGGAGTAACGCACCGCCCGTGAACGAGTGGTCATGTTGAATTATTTATACTAGTTGCGTAAACAGAGGGTTGACTAGAAATATCGCATGCCTTGTATATGCTCGTATGTAAACTTAGTTGCCATGTGGATTTGTTTAAACTTATGCTTATACGTATGCTATGCTCAAACTTGTATACTCGCCTTTGCTTTTGCATTGAACTCGTATTTTAAAACATGTTACAGGTTGATGAAGATGATGCTATGAAAATGAAGTAGCGTCAAGACTAGATACACACATAGATGTTAGGTTTATTATTGTTGTATCAAATTTTGTCAAAGTAATGTTGTTATTTGAAATTCCCTTGTATTGTAATGACATTTTTCTATGAAATGAAATTCGGATTTAAATTAATTATTGTCGCAATTAGTATTATAAGCAATGAGCAATCTATTTCGTCCCGCCTCGATGTTTCCGCCATCGGTTGGGGTGTGACACAAAGTGACGAAAATGTAAAATGGGTCATGTGTAATCATGGTTTTGCAAGCTTTCCGACTTGGCGATTCCGGAAGAGTTGTTTGGTTGTGGGAGGAACACCGAGTTATCCTACAAGAGGGAAAACATAGGTACGAGTATTTGGATGTTAGTGGAAGATTCGGGATTTTGGAATAAAGCATAACAAAGTATGTATAACAAAATATTCACTAAGTTCTACCACTCGTTTTGACACTATGGGAACCCATTAGGGTTTACGTGATTTCATAGGTATAACACCTATTAGAATGATAACGAGGAACTAAACACTTTTAGTGATTAAACTTAGTAACTTGACACATGATTATATAGTCATTATCAAGGTTTCGGTTTTTAAGTATATATTATATAGTCCATAATTATATATCATAAGTCTAACTAACAATAATATCATGGAAGTCATGTAGGAGGTAGGTGGTATAACCATCCATTGAGGAACCTCATGAGAGTTAACAACTACACAAGTTGTCATGGACAACAAGGAGGGTCAAGAACAAGATCAATATAAGAATGGAAATTACAAGTTATCACTACACTAAGTAACCAAGTAAGCTACAACCCGGTGAGTCGTCGTCGACACAAGTCGAAGGCTAGACGGGGTTGTGTCACTTTAAACTAGCAAACTACTTAGGATGGAATGAGAAATCATCGATTATTCTATGGACTTGGATCTAGGATAGCCCAAGCTAACCTTGTAGTCACACTAGCTTCAAGTTCAAGACTTGGCAACACTTGTGAGCTTAAAGCTCATGTAAAACAAAAAGTTTAGGGTGTTAAAACAACCCTTAGTTAATGTAAACAGGCTTGGTTAGGCTTCACTAATCATAAACTTGATTAGGAGCTCAAGAACACAAGGTTATATGAAGTAGAACATAAGTTTACGAATGTTTTAATCAAAACAGAAAGTTTGGAGCCCTTTAGGTGAATATCCAGGTCTTGATTCTCCGAGGAGAATCTGTGGAATCTAACCTAAGGTTTATCCAAGGAAGTAGGAAGAAGAATCAAGCAAAACAAGTAAGATTTGAGCAAGTTATGCTCATTTTGGTGAAGGTTGATGATTTTGCTCGAACTTGTGATTATCAACAGATTTGAAGGTGATTGAGAGAGAGTGTTTAGAAAGTGGAAAATGTGTGGAGGAGGGTTGGTATTTATAGGAAGAGTTTAGGGTTTGTTGGGGTGTTTAAATGAAGGTTTAAGGTGATTGGGGAGGGGTTTATGTTGGGATTTCATGCCAAATCGCGGCTGATTCAAACCTGCTGCCTGCCCAGACCCCATGCAGACCGTATGGGGTTCTCCATGCGGCCTTTCCGCAAGGCCTTGGTCAAGACAACACATTTTTATTTTTATTTTTTGTTGATTGGGCCTTGCATTATTGTTATATAAAACGTGTTTTAGGACCACTTTAAGACCCTTTAGCATATAACATATTCTAAGGTTCACATAAGTATAAAACAAATAAGATTAAGTATAAAAATTACGTATAAGTCTCGTATGAATTACAATTGTCACGTATTTACGAGTTGTCACATGTTTACGAGTATCAAGTAGTATAAGCATGAATGTATGAGTATGTATAAGTATAATTCAGCGCCACGTTTCCCGTCCCATCGAACCTAGACGATGGAATTCGAATACGCCTCAATTGTTTGATTCCTCGATCCATGATTTCGACTGGTTTTTCCGTGAAGTGCAATGTCTCATTGATTTGAAGATCTTCGAGTGGAACTTGAAGTCCTTCTTCAGCTAGACATTTCTTGAATTTGAAACATGGAAGACTGGATGAAGGTTGTTGAGCTCTTGAGGTAGATCCAGTCGATACACTACCTTGCCAATCCTTTCGAAAATCTTGAAAGGACCTACATAACGAGGAGCGAGTTTTCCTCTCTTACCAAATCGAACAACACCCTTACGAGGGGATACCTTGAGAAGTACTTGATCACCTACGTTGAATTCCAAAGGCTTGCGTCTTTTGTCGGCTTCGGGCTTTGAGAAGATTATCATGAATTTGTAGGATCTTGTCCGTTGTCTCTTGTATTAGTTCGGGACTGGTGATTTGAGAGTCTCCGATCTCAAGCCAACAAATAGACGAATGACACTTACGACCATACAATTCTTCAAATGGAGCCATTTGAATACCAGCGTGATAACTGTTATTGTACGAGAACTCTACCAAGGGTAAGTGCAATCCTAGTTGCCGCCAAAATCGATTATGCATGAACGAAGCGTATCTTCCAAGGTTTCGATAGTACGCTCGGTTTGACCGTCGGATTGAGGATGAAAAGGGGTACTAAGGTTGAGACGAGTGCCAAGGGGGATTGAAACGTTTGCCAAAGGCGGGAGGTAAAACGAGCATAGTGATCATAAATGATGTCAAGAGGAGTACCATGACGACTAATGATTTCACTAGTGTAGATACGAGCCAATTTCTTGATTTTGTAATCTTCACGAATGGCAAGGAAATGAGAGTATTTGGTCAATCGATCAATGATGACCCAGATACTGTCGTGACCAGACGAAGTGCGAGGAAGCTTGGTAATGAAATCCATAGCAATACTCTCCCATTTCCAGACAAGAATTTCTGGTTGTTCGAGTAAGCCAGAGGGGCGTTGATGTTCACTTTAACTTTGGAACAAGTTAGGTACTTCGAGACGTAAAGAGCTATATCTTTCTTCATCCCATGTCACACCCCAACCGATGGCGGAAACATCGGGATGAGACGAACAAATTGCTCAAAACGTCATAATACTACTTTGCGACAATATTTAATAATTCAAAATTTCATTGATGCTAAGTTACGATACAATAGTTCAAAGGGAAATACGACAAGATTCAAAGGACAATACAACATGGAACGAAATACATGAAATTAAAACTAGGTGTGTATCTAATCCACCCTAATATATTTCTTCGTCGGCATCAACTTAATTCCTGCAACATGTATTAAATTAATATATATCAACAAAAGGTTGGCGAGCATACAAGTTTGATACATAGTAATAACGAAAAAGTTTGACTCATATCCAGCATGGAAACATTGTATATAATTGTTATAACATACTAAACTTGTGTTCTTATATGTCAATCCATAGTATAACACGATAATGATTACCCAACATTGTTATAAACAGGTGTTTAATAGTTTACTTAACAATACCACAAGCATACGGGCGGGCGTTACTCCTATAGCGCTATATTTGTTAAGGTTGGCTAGAAAGTTAACGAGCATATATCACAAGTCTAACATAGCATACATTAATCGAGTATACAAACGAGTATCATGTTATAACGGATAGAGTAAATTTGTAAACTAGTTTCATGGTTTTTTTACATGTTGCACCCGAAATATTAAAATGGAAAACGAGATCGAGTATACTCACGGTTTTGCAAGTCTTGACTTGAATTCCGAGAGTTGTTGGGTTGATTATCTTGGAGCACCTCATCCTTCTACAAGAAGCAACAAGGCGTATGAGTATTGGAGTTTACGGAGGATTATGGATTCGGAACTTAAATATCGTGAAAATAGTATTATGAAAGTAATCATCTTGGCACTCATGACACTTGTTCTTGACACTATAGAAACCTCAAGGGTTTGGTGTGTTTTCATGGATTCGAAGATCCTTTAGAATCGTGACAAGTTGTATGGTCCTTTAGATGATGTAACTAGTTTCTTAACATATAACCATTTAGTTATCATTAAGTCTTTGTTACATAGTCATATATACATATACATATACTTTATATCATATAACATGTAAATCAAGTAGGAGGTATAAGATCAAAGTCTCCATTTAGGTACCTCTATTGTGTCATGGATTTCATGCATGAGGTAGGAAGAACAAGCTTCCATTTAGGTACCTCGAATGTTCACCACTACACTTGTGTTATAAGTACAAGGAGGGTCATGAACTAAATAATAATAACAACTAATCTAATGGAAATCATCAAGTAGTGTGTGGTTTCAAGATGGGTTTCCAAGGCTAGACCAACTTCACATATGCACAAGTTAAACTTGGACACTATTTGTGGGTGTAAACCCAAGTTGAAAAACAGAAAGTTTTGTAGGTTTTTCAGACATAGGTTTGAAGATGAGTTAGACTCAAGTTGAACAATTTTATAAAAGTTTGAAGATGTAAAGTAAAAACAGTCCACTTTGGAGCCTTTTTCGTGACATTCCAGAGCCTGATTTTCCATGGAAAACCATTGGTGATGTGCACAAGGTCAAACCAAGTAAGTGGGGAAAAGAATGGAAGGATTTGGTTAATAATCGAGTGAGTTAACCACTTTAGTGAAGATGGAACTTTCTGCTCGAACTTGCAATTATCAGCTGATTAGAGAGGATTTGAGAGAGCTATGGAGGTTTGTAAAGTGTTAAAATGGTGTGGATTAGCTTGGGTTTTATAGGGGATGATTAGGGTTGGGTGTTAGTTGAGTATTTAATGCAAGAAACACAAACAACTCAACAAAACACACAAAATAGCCCAATCCCGTAGCTAAAACAATCTTTCTGCGGATTGGGGGCCGTGGCGTAGCGCGACGCCCCAAGGGGATAGGCGTAGCGTACGGCGGCGCCCCTGGTTTCCTTTTGAAGTTTGATTTCTTTCATTTTGGCCCCCAAACTTCCTAAAATTCATCATTTTATGCCTAATCTTTGATATTAACATGTTTTCGAGTATATTGAATTTATATTCTGTTTTCTAAGTAAGAATCAACCCGATTTCAACTACAATGATGTTCATCAACGATTTACGACGTTTTACAACGATTTTGCACAAGGCATTGCCTTTGTTTTCATCAAATCTCTTCTGTTTACGAAAAATCTTCATTGTTTTCCATAAAAACTTCTATTTTCACTCAGATTTATACTAGATCTGAGCAAAACCTTTTAAAACTTGATTTTTACACCATTTTCGGACTAATGACGTATGTTTCGTTCACTTTTGAGTGGAACGAGGCGTTGCCGAAGCTAGTCTCAGATCCGGAAGCACAAGGACGAAATCGTCATTTTACACAAGCTGGACTAACCCGTACGAACCTTCAAGTCGTCCGGATTAGCTCGAGTTTCTATAAAAATGCTAAGTTTGCTCCAAAAGACCTTTCCGGCCAAAGCTTTACTCAGTGGCTTAAGGTTGGAGGGCTAGGCACTCGATTTCCTCAGCAAACGACACGAAAACGCAGGATTTTGGACCCGAAAACATCAAGTTCGCTCGGGATTTAACTGATTTTATGCAGCTCAGGAGTCAAGTTCGCTCGAACTTGCCCATCTGGGTCAAGTTTGGCCGAACTTGAGCCAAGACTTCACAAAGAATCACCAAGTTCGCTTGAACTTGTCAAAGTTTCTTAGGAAACCTTGCAAGTTCGCTCGGACTTGTCACGCACCCAATTCCAACCCACAAGTTCGCCCGAATTTGCCAAGCTTCCTAAGAAACTTGCCAAGTTCGACCGAACTTGTCTCAACATCCCCACTAATTATACAAGTTCGCTCGAACTTGTATGTATACATACAAGTTCGGCCGAACTTGGCTACTGCTCAACCCAAACTTAACCGTTTCAGCAAATCGGAAGACTAATGCACTTCTGTTTGTTTATAGGCTGAACCGGCGCTCTCTGCAACTCTTCTCAAATCCCTCATCTCACCTAAAACGCACCCACAGTGAGTATACTTGACCCGTTTTTGCTTTAATGCACTATTTGCGTGTTACATACGTTCCTATATCAAAATCACCTCATAAGTCAAACTGTTCATCACACGTGAATAATCTGATTGTATATGCTCAATACGTGATAGTAGAAACATGTGACTAGGACTTATTTTCGTTAACTTGCCTCCTTAGCTAGTATGGTACTATAGCGTGGCTAACACCCGACAGGGTCTAGTTAGGATGGACGCGCAAGCCTTCTCACGGTAGTTAGCATGAGAAATAAGCCTATGTTTATCTGTGTGATGTGTTTTGGTGTATCATGATATGTAATTGGACTATTTCGCGAACGCTTTCTCTAATATGCTAGTATTACTAAAACCTGTATGCTCACCTTTACTTAATTGTATTGACTTGTATTTTAACGTATGTAACAGGTTGAGGATTTTAGCTTGGATGCCTTGGATGAAGCGTGCTTAGTTTAGTTTGCTTTTGTTTAGTTTCCAATTGTAATAAATCTAGGGAAAATCGAACCCCGATTAGTTTTGTGGGAAAAACAAGTTTTTCTAATGATTATTTTGAAATATTGTGTTTAATAGTGTGGGATGTTAAATGTTAAATGATGTTGATAGATAATTGTTATGAATTCTCATGAGACAATCTGGTCGCCTACTGCCACTAACCCCGATGTTTCCGCCATCGGTTGGGGTGTGACAGATTGGTATCAGAGCCCATAACCTTAGGATAATAGGCAGAGCTGCCGTGATTTGACCTGGTATCATGTTTAAGTACTCGATCGACCTATCTTTGACTTAAATGTTAAACTACTTGCCATAAATGCTTAAATGTGCCTTTCCTAAGGCTAACACAATATACACACTTGGAAAAGCTCGTATCACACAAAACGAGTGATCAAGTCGAGATTAGGTGTGAAAACCGAGAACTCTCGATGAGATCACTCACTCGCGCAATCTCTATCGCACAAGATACCTTCGTTGAGTTAGGAGTGATATCCAAACCTCGACGAAAATATCCATTTCAATCTAGTGGAACGCCCGATGTGATCGGTGCGCGTAGCCACAACTAGGAACGACGTTGCTAAGCTAGGGGTGAAACCCGCATCTTAGTAACAAATTCCGTCTTTCGATTTTCAATCTCACCAAAGTCTCGATTATTTGATGGTTTGGAACACGTAGTAACCGGAAGGATAATGCCGTTAGCCGCCTGCGGTGAGAGCATCTATCTCTTAGGCCAAAACGTGGGTCCAAGTTCAAAGGGCAGTCGAACCACTTTGGGTAGTCAACGTCTCAAAACCCCGGACACTCCCAATTGATTTAAGCCTATATCTTCGATTTACGCATCATCGAGTTTATTATTATTTATGTGTTTAAAATTTTGAGAATTTTCGCCTTATTCGATTTCTCGCTTTATTTATTTCTCGCTTTCATTCTCCTTTACGCACCACCCTAAACGCATGCACAACTCGCACAACTCTCGTAATCTAAAACACTAATTAATAAACCAACCAAACTAATCTCTTAACTCGCATACGCCTATGAGGGCATGTGTACCTCATGGGGCGGTTTATATCGCTTATATCTCGCATCTCATATCTCACTTAAATTTTTGGAGTCGACCGAGGAATCTATGTAAAAAGGGTGAATACGTGCTTACGTGGATTACGTGCTTATGTGCTATGTGCTTATGTGCTTACGTGTTTATGTGCCTACATGTTTATGTGATTTTGTGCCTTGTATGAATAATAATAATAAATATTTAAACATAACTCTATTATAATCGAATCTCATCTAATCTAAATCCTTCGTGTAGATGTCTTCAATGGGATCGACACCTGAAGGAATCTCAAGCGCAGCAACGCCGTCAAGCGTATAGCTACGATGGTAGCCAAGGAAATAGCTAAAGTCATCCCGCAAATCGTCTCAGAAATTCATGCTGTGAGCAGTAACTCATTAGTTGACTCGAAAGCTGAAAACCCAAGTCACGGTTCAGTTTCAAAATTTTCAAAGCTTGTGCACCTCTCGCCTTCACGGGCAACGATGGACCGACTTCTATGTTCCATTGGTTTGACGCCATTGAGGTCACCTTTAGGCATACTCCCCAGAACAACCAGCAGCAACAAGCAGCCGCTCCAAAAGCACGTTGTTGTGTGGTTACCGTATACCGTGAAGCAAGAGCCACAACAATAGCAGCCCCAGCAGCAGCCACCACCGCAGCCTCAGCAGCAACAACAAGCTGCGCGTGGAAGGGCTTTCAACCTGAACCATCGCCAGGCCAGAATGACAACAACGTTGCCAATGGTACGTTCCTTATTAATGGTATTTATGCTTCATGTTTATTTGATACTGGTGCCGATAATTGTTTTGTATCGTTAGAATTCGAAAAGGTTTTAAAATGTAAGCGTACTAAACTCCCAAAGACTTTCGATGTCGAAGTCGCTACCGGAATAACCGTTACCGTTAATTCCGTCCTACGTGGTTGTTCTCTCGATCTCAACAACCATGTCTTCTCGATCAGTCTCATATCTATGCAGTTAGGTAGCTTTGATATCATAGTAGGTATGGATTTTCTTCATGAAAACCATGCTGAAGTTGTATGCGCCGATAAAATGATTCGCTTCCCTCTCCCCAACGGTGATTAACTTCATGTTTACGGTGAAACTCCCTCAAAGAAGTTGATACTTTTGTCATGTACTCGAGCACACAAATGCTTTCAAAAGAGATGTGTTGCCTTCTTCGCTCATATCGTGAACCCAGAGAAAGAAAAGAAGACTTATAAAGATGTTCCTGTTGTTTGCGAATTTCCTAAGGTCTTTCCCGACGATTTACCCGGTTTACCTCCTACTCACGATGTTGAATTCCATATCGATTTAGTTCCCGGAGCTACTCCCGTTGCTAAAGCTCCCTATCGTCTCGCACCATACGAAATGCGCGAGCTATCGAGCCAACGTCAAGAGCTTCTTGATAAAGCTTCAAATGCCCGAGCACTTCGCCATGGGGCGCACCCGTCCTTTTCATGAAAAAGAAGGATGGATCGTTCCGAATGTGTATCGATTATCCTGAACTTAACTAACTCACGATAAAGAACCGCTATCCTCTTCCTCGAATCGTCGACTTATTTGATCAGCTTAAAGGTGCTACTTGCTTTTCTAAGATCGATATTCGTTCCGGTTATCATCAGTTACGCGTGTTGGATGAAGATATTCCGAAAACCGCCTTTCGTACCCGTTATGGCCATTTCGAATTCGTGGTCATGCCTTTTGGTCTTACCAATGCACCCGCGGTCTTCATGGATTTGATGAACCGTGTGTGTAAAGCTTTCTTAGATTGTTTCGTCATTGTTTTCATCGATGATATCCTTATCTACTCGAAGTCGAGAGATGAACACGCACGCCATCTCCGTTTAGTCCTCGAACTTCTTCAAGGTAATCGCCTTTATGCTAAGTTCTCAAAATGTGAATTATGGCTCGAAGAAGTCCAATTTCTCGGCCACATCGTTAACAGTCAAGGAATTCACGTCGACCCTGCAAAGATCGAAGCAGTCATGAGTTGGATTACACCAAAGAATGCTTCCGAAATCCGTTCATTTCTTGGATTGGCGGGGTCCTACCGTCGATTCATCGCCGACTTTTCGAAAATCGCCGTTCTGCTTACCGCTTTAACTCATAAAGACAAACCTTTTGTTTGGGATTCCAAGCAAGAGGAAGCTTTTCAAACTCTCAAGCGTATGGATGGAAACGACGATTTCGTTGTTTATTGCGATGCCTCTAACCTTGGTCTTGGTTGTGTTCTCATGCAACGAGATAAGTTTATCGCGTATGCGTCTCGACAAGTCAAGGTTCACGAGAAGCACTACACGACCCACGATCACGAACTCGGTGCAGTTGTTTTTGCATTGAAGATATGGCGACACTACCTTATGGTACTAAGTGTACGATCTTCATCGACCATAAGAGCTTACAACATATCTTCAACCAAAGGGAACTGAATATGCGCCAACGCAGATGGGTTGAACTTCTCAACGATTAGGATTGCGAGATACGCTACCATCCCGGAAAAACGAACGTCGTCGCCGATGCTCTAAGTCGACGAAGCTATGTATATAGTGTTCGTGACTCTCAAGCTTTGAATGATCTCGAAATCATGATTCGCTCCACCCAATTCGCTTGCTTTAACGAGAACACTTTGGAGGAAGAAATGAAATGTGGTGCCGAAACTCAACTCGTTGTCAAACCTAACGGTATCTATTATTATCTCGATCGCATTTGGATTCCTAGCCGTGATAATCTTCGTGATTTGCTAATGACCGAAGCTTATAAATCTCGATATTCCATTCACCCCGGTGCCGACAAGATGTACCAGGACCTTCGTCCTAAGTATTGGTGGCCGGGCATGAAAAAGGATATCGTCGTTTACGTCTCAAAGTTCTTAACTTGTTCGAAGGTTAAAGCCGAACATCAAAGGCCCTCTGGCTGGCTCTAACAACCCCAAATCCCGATGTGGAAGTGGGAGACTATAGCTATGGACTTCGTTACCAAACTCCCGCGTACCTCGTCTGGTCACGATAGCATTTGGGTTATCGTTGATCGTCTTACTAAATCTGCGCACTTTAATGCTATACGAGAAGACTTTAAGGTCAAACGGTTAGCCCGAATCTATATCGACGAAGTTATATGTCGACACGGGACGCCTCGTGACATCATCTCTGACCGAGACGATCGTTTTACCTCGCGTCACTGGGAGACTTTTTAATCCGCTCTCGGTACTACTCTCAATCTCAGTACCGCTTTTCACTCAAACCGACGGTCAGACTGAGTGCACGATCCGCACCCTCGAAGACATGCTTCGTGCGTGCATCATAGATTTCGGTGGTAACTAGGATACGCATTTACCTTTAATTGAATTCTCGTACAATAATATTTATCATACCAACATTCAAATGGCTCATTTTGAGGCACTGTACGGAAGAAAGTGTCGATCGCCTATTGCATGGCACGAGATCGGCGAAGCACAAATCACCGTCCCGAGCTAATCCAAGAAACGACAAAAAAGATCCTCCAGATCAGAGACAATCTCTTGAAAGCTCGGAGTCGTCAAAAGAGTTATGCCGATAAACACTGCAAGCTCCTGCAGTTCTAAGTGGGAGATCACGATCTCCTAAAGGTTGCACCTTGGAAGGGAGTAGTCCGCTTCGCAAGAAAGGAAAGATAGCGCCTCGATATGTTGGTCCCTTTAGGATTCTAGAAATGATCGGTAAAGTAGCCTACGTCTCGAATAACCGGCGAAACTTAATAACGTTCACCCGACTTTCCACGTGTCAAACCTCAAGAAATGCCTAGCCGAAGAAAATCTCCATGTACCTCTAGAAGATCTGCAAATCAATGAGACTCACCATTTTGTGGAAAAGCCTGTCGAGATCATGGACCGAGAAACCAAGAAACTACGGCGCTCATGCCTCCTATCGTGAAGGTCCGATGGGAAGGCAAACGCGGCACAGAGTTCACTTGGGAATTGGAAAGTGAGATGAAGGCTAAGTACCCGCACCTCTTTGTTACGGCCACTACTTAAATTTCGGGACGAAATTTCCTAAAGTAGGGGAGACTGTAACAACTCAGAATTTCGTTGTTACTTCATTTAAGTTTATTCCCATTGTATTTCAAATTGTATTATGAGATTCGTTTATAAGAAAAGTTTATGTTAAGTAAGTACAATTGTGTATGTTATATCGCATCTAAATCGATTATTAAATCGCAACACTAATCTCATCGCATCGCAACTCGCAGTTAATTATATGGTTTTATGTTATTTATGTGTTATGTATGTTTGTGGTTATGATTACGCTCGCTATCGCATCGCTCTCGCACACTCGAATCGCTAAATCGCACTATTATATCAATTATAACACTTAATATAACAATCTAATACAAATCGAATCTAAACAAACGATAAACGAACGAAAAACAAGGAAATCTGAGTTTTGGGCCAAGTTCGCTCGAACTTGGGTGAAGCCAAGTTCGCTCGAACTTGGGTGAAGCCAAGTTCGCTCGAACTTGGGTGAAGCCAAGTTCGCTCGAACTTGACTGGCCAACTTAGACTTCCTTTCACCCCTTAAGTTCGCTCGAATTTGCATGAATCTTTAAGGATTCAGCAAGTTCGGCCGAACTTGACTGATCTCCCTCAAATAACTAGTAAGTTCGCCCGAACTTGCATAAAAACATGCAAGTTCGATCGAACTTGACTCCACCAGCTCCCAATTGTGCCTTCTCCCATAAATACTCAGCTCCATTCTCTCATTTGAACTTGCTGCAACTTCGCCCAGAGCTCTCAAACTCGAAACCCTCTGTTTTCTAAGTAAGAATCAACCCGATTTCAACTACAATGATGTTCATCAACGATTTACAACGTTTTACAATGATTTTTCACAAGGCATTGCCTTCGTTTTCATCAAATCTCTTCTGTTTAAGAAAAATCTTCATCTTTCCATAAAAACTTCTAATTTCACTCAGATCTATACTAGATCTGAGCAAAACCTTTTAAAACCATGATTTTTACACCATTTTTGGACTAATGACGTATGTTTCGTTCACTTTTGAGTGGAACGAGGCGTTGTCGAAGCTAGATCTCAGATCCGGAAGCACAAGGACGAAATCATCACTTTACACAAGCTGGACTAACCCGTACGAACCTTCAAGTTCGCCCGGATTAGCCCGAGTTTCTGTAAAATGGCTAAGTTCGCTCCAAAAGACCTCTCCGACCTAAGCTTTACTCAGTGGCTTAAGGTTGGAGGGATGGGCACTCAATTTCCTTAGCAAAGGACGCGAAAACACAAGATTTTGGACCCGGAAACATCAAGTTCGCTCGAGATTTAACTGATTTTATGCAGCTCAGGAGTCAAGTTCGCTCGAACTTGCCCATCTGGGTCAAGTTCGGCCGAACTTGAGCCAAGACTTCACAAAGAATCACCAAGTTCGCTCGAACTTGTCAACGTTTCTTAGGAAACCTTGCAAGTTCGTTCGAACTTGTCACTCACCCAAATCCAACCTACAAGTTCGCCCGAACTTGACAAGCTTCCTAAGAAACTTATCAAGTTCAACCGAACTTGTCTCAACATCCCCACTGATTATACAAGTTCGCTCGAACTTGTATGTGTACATAAAAGCTTGGCCGAACTTGGCTACTGCTCAACCCAAACTTTACCGTTTCAGCAAATCGGAAGACTGATGCACATGTTCGTTTACAGGCTGATCCGGCGCTCTCCACAACTCTTCTCAAATCCCTCATCTCACCTAAACGCACCCACAGTGAGTATACTTGACCCGTTTTCGCTTTAACGCACTATTTGGGTGTTACATACGTTCCTATATCAAAATCACCTCACAAGTCAAACTGTTTATCACACGCGAATAATCTGATTGTATATGCTCAATACATGATACTAGAAACATGTGACTAGGACTTATTTTCGTTAACTTGCCTCCTTAGCTAGTATGGTACTATAGTGTTGCTAACACCCGACGGGGTCTAGTTAGGATGGACTCGCAAGCCTTCTCACGGTAGTTAGCATGAGAAATAAGCCAATGTTTATCTGTGTGATGTGTTTTGGTGTATTATGATATGTAATTGGACTATTTCGCGAACGCTTTCTCTAATATGCTAGTATTACTAAAACCTATATGCTCACCTTTACTTAATTGTATTTACTTATATTTTAACGTATGTAACAAGTTGAGGATTTTAGCTTGGATGCCTTAGATGTAGCGTGCTTAGTTTAGTTTGCTTTTGTTTAGTTTCCAAATGTAATAAATCTAGGGAAAATCAAACCCTGATTAGTTTTGTGGGAAAAACAAGTTTCTCTAATGATTATTTTGAAATATTGTGTTTAATGGTGTGGGATGTTAAATGTTAAATGATGTTGATAGATAATTGTTATGAATTCTCATGAGACAATCTGGTCACCTACTGCCACTACCCCGATGTTTCCGCCATCGGTTGGGGTGTGACAGATTGGTATCAGAGCCCATAACCTTAGGATAATAGGCAGAATTGCCGTGAGTTGACCTAGTAGCATGTTTAGGTACTCGATCTACCTATCTTTGACTTAAATATTAAACTACTTGCCATAAATGCTTAAATGTGCCTTTCCTAAGGCTAACACAATATACACACTTGGAAACGCTCGTATCACACAAAACGAGTGATCAAGTCGAGATTAGGTGTGAAAACCGAGAACTCTCGATGAGATCACTCACTCCGCGCTATCTCTATCGCAAAGATACCTTCGTTGAGTTAGGAGTGATATCCAAACCTTGACGAAAATCTCCATTTCTATCTAGTGGAACGCCCGATGTGATCGGTGCGCGTAGCCACAACTAAGAACGACGTTTCTAAGCTAGGGGTGAAACCCGCATCTTAGTAACAAATTCCGCCTTTCGATTTTAAATCTCACCAAAGTCTCGATTATTCTGATGGTTTGGAACACGTAGTAACTAGAAGGATAATGCCGTTAGCCGCCTACGGTGAGAGCATCTATATATTAGGCCAAAACATGGGTCCAAGTTCAAAGGGTAGTCGAACCACATTGGGTAGTTCAACGTCTCAAAACCCCGGACACTCCCAATTGATTTAAGCCTATATCGTCGATTTACGTATCATCGAGTTTATTATTATTTATGTGTTTAAAATTTTGAGAACTTTCGCCTTATTCGATTTCTCGTTTTATTTATTTCTCGCATTATCGATTTCTCGCTTTATCGCTTTACGCACCCTAAACGCATGCACAACTCGCAGAACTCTCATAATCTAAAACACTAATTAATAAACCAACCAAACTAATCTCTTAACTTGCTTACGCCTATGAGGGCATGTGTACCTCATGCGCGGTATTATATCGCTTATATCTCGCATCTCTTATCTCACTTAAATTTTTGGAGTCGACCGAGGAATCTATGTAAAAAGGGGTGAATACGTGCTTATGTGCTATGTGCTTATGTGCTTACGTGTTTATGTGCCTACATGTTTATGTGATTTTGTGCCTTGTATGTGATTTTGCTCCAAAAGCACGTGTGTGTTACGTGTATGGTGATCCGAACCACTTTGCAAATGCCTGCCCAAACCGTACCGTGAAGCAAGAGCCGCAACAATAGCAACCCCAGCAGCAGCCACCACCGCAGCCTCAGCAGCAACAACAAGCTGCGCGTGGAAGGGCTTTCAACCTGAACCATCGCAGGCCAGAATGACAACAACGTTGTCAATGGTACGTTCCTTGTTAATGGTATTTATGCTTCATGTTTATTTGATACTGGTGCCGATAATTGTTTTGTATCTTTAGAATTCGAAAAGGTTTTAAAATGTAAGCGCGCTAAACTCCCAAAGACTTTCGATGTCGAAGTTGCCCCGGAAGAATCGTTACCGTTAATTCCGTCCTACGTGGTTGTTCTCTCGATCTCAACAACCATGTCTTCTCGATCAGTCTCATATCTATGCAGTTAGGTAGCTTCGATATCATAGTAGGTATGGATTTTCTTCATGAAAACCATGCTGAAGTTGTATGCGCCGATAAAATGATTCGGTTCCCTCTCCCCAACGGTGATCAACTTCATGTTTACGTGTGAAACTCCCTCAAAGAAGTTGATGCTTTTGTCATGTACTCGAGCACACAAATGCTTTCAAAAGCGATGTGTTGCCTTCCTCGCTCATATCGTGAACCCAGAGAAAGAAAAAAAGACTTATAAAGATGTTCCCGTTGTTTGCGAATTTCCTAAGGTCTTTCCCGACGATTTACCCGATTTACCTCCTACTCGCGATGTTGAATTCCATATCGATTTAGTTCCTGGAGCTACTCCTGTTGCTAAAGCTCCCTATCGTCTCGCACCATCCGAAATGCGCGAGCTATCGAGCCAACTTCAAGAGCTTCTTGATAAAGGCTTCATACGCCCGAGCACTTCGCCATGGGGCGCACCCGTCCTTTTCGTGAAAAAAGAAGGATGGATCGTTCCGAATGTGCATCGATTATCCTGAACTTAACAAACTCACGATAAAGAACCGCTATCCTCTTCCTCGAATCGTCGAATTATTTGATCAGCTTCAAGGTGCTACTTGCTTTTCTAAGATCGATCTTCGTTCTGGTTATCATTAGTTACGCGTGTTGGATGAAGATATTCCGAAAACCGCCTTTCGTACCCGTTATGGCCATTTCGAATTTGTGGTCATGCCTTTTGGTCTTACCAATGCACCCGCGGTCTTCATGGATTTGATGAACCATGTGTGTAAAGCTTTCTTAGATCGTTTCGTCATTGTTTTCATCGATGATATCCTTATCTACTCAAAGTCAAGAGACGAACACGCGCGCCATCTCCGTTTAGTCCTCGAACTTCTTCAAGGTAATCGCCTTTATGCTAAGTTCTCAAAATGTGAATTATGGCTCGAAGAAGTCCAATTTCTCGGCCACATCGTTAACAGTCAAGGAATTCACGTCGACCCTGCAAAGATTGAAGCCGTCAAGAGTTGGATTACACCGAAGAATGCTTCCAAAATCCGTTCATTTCTTGGATTGGCGGGGTCCTACCGTCGATTCATCGCCGACTTTTCGAAAATCGCCGTTCCGCTTACCGCTTTAACTCATAAAGACAAACCTTTTGTTTGGGATTCCAAGCAAGAGGATGCTTTTCAAACTCTCAAGCGTATGCTATGCAACGCTCCTGTCCTCGCCCTCCCCGATGGAAACGACGATTTCGTTGTTTATTGCGATGCCTCTAACCTTGGTCTTGGTTGTGTTCTCATGCAACGAGACAAGGTTATCGCGTATGCGTCTCGAAAACTCAAGGTTCACGAGAAGAACTACACGACCCACGATCTGGAACTCGGTGCAGTTGTTTTTGCATTGAAGATATGGCGACACTACCTTTACGGTACTAAGTGTACGGTCTTTATCGACCGTAAGAGCATACAACATATCTTCAACCAAAGGAACTGAATATGCGCCAACGCAGATGGGTTGAACTTCTCAACGATTACGATTGCGAGATACGCTACCATCCCGGCAAAACAAACATCGTCGCCGATGCTCTAAGTCGACGAAGCTATGTATATAGTGTTCGTGACTCTCAAGCTTTGAATGATCTCGAAATCATGATTCGCTCCGCCAAATTCGCTTGCTTTAACGAGAACACTTTGGAGGAAGAAATGAAATGTGGTGCCGAAACTCAACTCGTTGTTAAACCTAACGTTATCTATTATTATCTCGATCGCATTTGGATTCCTAGCCGTGATAATCTTCGTGATTTGCTAATGACCGAAGCTTATAAATCTCGATATTCCATTCACCCCGGTGACGACAAGATGTACCAGGACCTTCATCCTAAGTATTGGTGGCCGGGCATGAAAAAGGATATCGTCGTTTACGTCTCAAAGTGCTTAACTTGTTCAAAGTGGGAGAATATAACTTGTTCGAAGGATATCGTCGTTTACGTCTCAAAGGGCTTAACTTGTTCGAAGTGCCCTCTGGCTTGCTCTAACAACCCCAAATCCCGATGTGGAAGTGGGAGAGTATAGCTATGGACTTTGTTACCAAACTCCGCATACCTCGTCTGGTCACGATAGCATTTGGGTTATCGTTGATCGTCTTACTAAATCTGCGCACTTTATTGCTATACGAGAAGACTTTAAGGTCGAACGGTTAGCCCGAATCTATACCGACGAAGTTATATGTCGACGCGGGACGCCTCGTGACATCATCTCTGACCGAGACGATTGTTTTACCTTGCGTCTCTGGCAGACTTTTTAATCCGCTCCCGGTACTATTCTCAATCTCAGTACCGCTTTTCACCCTCAAACCAACGGTCAGACTGAGCGCACGATCCGCACCCTCGAAGACATGCTTCATGCGTGCATCATAGATTTTGGTGGTAACTAGGATACACATTTACCTTTAATTGAATTCTCGTACAATAATAGTTATCATACCAACATTCAAATGGCTCCTTTTGAGACACTGTATGGAAGAAAGTGTCGATCGCCTATTGCATGGCACGAGATCGGCGAAGCACAAATCACCGGTCCCGAGCTAATCCAAGAACGACTGAAAAGATCCTCCAGATCAGAGACAATCTCTTGAAAGCTCGGAGTCGTCAAAAGAGTTATGCCGAGAAACACCACAAGCCCCTGCAGTTCTAAGTGGGAGATCACGTTCTCCTAAAGGTTGCACCTTGTAAGGGAGTGGTCCGCTTCGGCAAGAAAGGAAAGATAGCGCCTCGATACGTTGGTCCCTTTAAGATTCTGGAAAGGATCGGTAAAGTAGCCTATCGCCTCGAATTACCGGCTGGAACTTTATAACGTTCACCCGACTTTCCACGTGTCAAACCTCAAGAAATGCCTAGCCGAAGAAAATCTCCATGTACCTCTCGAAGATCTGCAAATCAACGAGACTCTCCATTTTGTGGAAAAGCCTGTCGAGATCATGGACCGAGAAACCAAGAAACTACGGTGCTCACGCATCTCTATCGTGAAGGTCCGATGGGAAGGCAAACACGGCACAGAGTTCACTTGGGAATTGGAAAGTGACATGAAGGCTAAGTACCCGCACCTCTTTGTTTCGGCCACTACTTAAATTTCGGGATGAAATTTCCTAAAGTAGGGGAGACTGTAACAACTCAGAATTTCGTTGTTACTTCATTTAAGTTTATTCCCGTTGTATTTAAAATTGTATTCCGAGATTCGTTTACAAGAAAAGTTTATGTTAAGTAAGTACAATTATGTATGTTATATCGCATCTAAATCGCTTATTAAATCGCATCGCTAATCTCAACGCATCGCAACTCGCAATTAAATATATGGTTTTATGTTATTTATGTGTTATGTATGTTTGTTGTTATGATTACGCTCGCTATCGCATCGCTCTCGCACACTCGAATCCCTAAATAGCACTATTATATCAATTATAACACTTAATATAACAATCTAATACAAACCGAATATAAACAATCGATAAATGAACGAAAAACAAGGAAAATCTGAGTTTTGGGCCAAGTTCGCTCGAACTTGGGTGAAGCCAAGTTCGGCCGAACTTGACTGGCCAACTCAGACTTCCTTTCACCCCTTAAGTTCGCTCGAACTTGCCTGAATCTTTAAGGATTCAGCAAGTTCGGCCGAAGTTGACTGATCTCCCTCAAATAACTAGTAAGTTCGCCCGAACTTGCATAAAAACATGCAAGTTCGACCGAACTTGACTCCACCAGCTCCCAATTTTGCCTTCTCCTATAAATACTCAGCTCCAATCTCTCATTTGAACTTGCTGCAACTTCTCCAAAGCTCTCAAACTCGTAACCCTCAGTTTTCTAAGTAAGAATCAACCTGATTTCAACTACAATGATGTTCATCAACGATTTACAACGTTTTACAACGATTTTGCACAAGGCATTGCCTTCGTTTTCATCAAATCTCTTCTGTTTACGAAAAATCTTCATCTTATTCCATAAAAACTTCTATTTTAACTCAGATCTATACTAGATCTGAGCAAAACCTTTTAAAACCATGATTTTTACACCATTTTCGGACTAATGCATGATTTTTACACCATTTTCGGACTAATGACGTATGTTTCATTCACTTTTGAGTGGAACGAGGCGTTGTCGAAGCTAGATCTCAGATCCGGAAGCACAAGGACGAAATCATCACTTTACACAAGCTGGACTAACCCGTACGAAGCTTCAAGTTAGCCCGGATTAGCCGGAGTTTCTGTAAAATGGCTAAGTTCGCTCCAAAAGACCTCTCCGGCCTAAGCTTTACTTAGTGGCTTAAGGTTGGAGGGATGGGCACTCAATTTCCTCAGCAAAGGACGCGAAAACGCAAGATTTTGGACCCAGAAACATCAAGTTCGCTCGAGATTTAACTGATTTTATGCAGCTCAGGAGTCAAGTTCGCTCGAATTTGCCCATCTGGGTCAAGTTCGGCCGAACTTGAGCTAAGAATTCACAAAGAATCACCAAGTCGCTCGAACTTGTCAAAGTTTCTTAGGAAACCTTGCAAGTTCATTCGAACTTGTCACTCACCCAAATCCAACCCACAAGTTCGCCCGAACTTGACAAGCTTCCTAAGAAACTTGCCAAGTTCGACCGAACTTGTCTCAACATCCCCACTGATTATACAAGTTCGCTCGAACTTGTATGTATACATAAAAGTTTGGCCGAACTTGCTACTGCTCAACCCAAACTTAACCGTTTCAGCAAATCGGAAGACTGATGCACCTGTTCGTTTACAGGCTGATCCGGCGCTCTCCGCAACTCTTCTCAAATCCCTCATCTCACCTAAAACGCACCCACAGTGAGTATACTTGACCCGTTTTCGCTTTAATGCACTATTTGGGTGTTACCTACGTTCCTATATCAAAATCACCTCACAAGTCAAACTGTTTATCACACGCGAATAATCTGATTGTATATGCTCAATACGTGATACTAGAAACATGTGACTAGGACTTATTTTCGTTAACTTGCCTCCTTAGCTAGTATGGTACTATAGTGTGGCTAACACCCGACGGGGTTTAGTTAGGATGGACGCGCAAGCCTTCTCACGGTAGTTAGCATGAGAAATAAGCCAATGTTTATCTGTGTGATGTGTTTTGGTGTATCATGATATGTAATTGGACTATTTCGCGAACGCTTTCTCTAATATGCTAGTATTACTAAAACCTGTATGCTCACCTTTACTTAATTGTATTGACTTGTATTTTAACGTATGTAACAGGTTGAGGATTTTAGCTTGGATGCCTTGGATGTAGCTTGCTTAGTTTAGTTTGCTTTTGTTTAGTTTCCAAATGTAATAAATCTAGGGAAAATCGAACCCGATTAGTTTTGTGGGAAAAAACAAGTTTCTGTAATGGTTATTTTGAAATATTGTGTTTAATGGTATGGGACGTTAAATGTTAAATGATGTTGATAGATAATTGTTATGGAATTCTCATGAGACAATCTGGTCGCCTAGTGCCACTAACCCCGATGTTTCCGCCATCGGTTGGGGTGTGACAATGGTGGCGACGGAAGCACATGGAGATTGAAAAAGGTATGTGCACCATCAACACTTGGGCTGATTTCGTAAAAGAAATTAAGAAGCAGTTTTATCCGGAAAATGCCGAACACGATGTAAAGATTCGGCTACGAAACCTTAGGCAAAAGGGTAGCATCAAAGAATATATCAACGAATTCACTACCCTTGTGCTTGAGATTCCGGACTTGTCGCCCAAGGATGCTCTCATTTACTTTGTCGATGGCTTACAACAATGGGCCAAGACCGAACTTGAACGACGAGATGTTCAAGACTTATCATCGGCAATCTCTGTTGCTGAAAACTTGCACGACCGTAATGAAAATCGTTCGGCAAGATTAGCAACTACAGAGACGGGCGATGCGAAAGGTGGGGGAGCAAAACCCACCAACCAAAATCAATACCGGAAGAATGACCGGGCATTAACATTATATAACAAAGGAAAAGCCATGAACAAAGGCTGCTTCCTTTGCGATGGGCCTCATGATGCACGAGACTGCCCAAAGAAAGCCAGACAAACGGCCCTTATAAGGACCGACGATGATGAACCTGAGGAAACCGAAGAGGTTCACCTGGGGGCAATGCAACTTCAAGTTTTAAATCCTATGACCACAATGGAAGGAAAACCATTGGTGATAGCAAATCAAGCTAACCCGGCAACAGTTGTAGGCAATACAAAGGGAAGAGGTCTTCGCTTTGTCAATCTAAAAATCAAAGGAGAAACCTTAGAAGCACTGGTCGATACCGGTGCCAGCCACAACTTCATGACAACAAACGAGGCAAGAAGACTTGGCTTAAGAATCACAACCCAAGAAGGCTGGATCAAAGCCGCTAACGGAGATACCATACCGATCGAAGGTGTTGCTTGAGGTGTAAAAGCCAAAATCGGGACATGGACAGGCAAGTTACACTTCTCGAATCGAAGACTACAACATTATGCTTGGGATGGATTTCTTTCGAGAACAGAAGGCCATGCCAGCACCATTCATGAACACACTCTACATCATCAAAGGCAATGAAGTACACACTGCGCCTTTGAAGTCAAAGAACCGAGCCAAAATATTATCCGCGATACAACTTATGAGGACTCATGAGGCATTCGAGCATCGCAACGAGGACGTTGCGAATTTAGGTGGTGGAGGATGTCATGCCCCGCATAATTTCAGCTCAAAATTTCTGCTTTCTAGAAGTTTCCGGGGCCATCTAGTCGGATCAGAGCTGCCCGGAAGATTCCGGAACAACCCATAACGTTCCAGCAATATGGAGGCACACTAAGGACCAAAATGCAGCAAGGAAGGGTCTAGAGAATGCTGGAAAATGCTGGTCAAAACTGCCTAAAAATCTACCATGGAATTCTCTAGATTTCCAGCAATTATCATGATATTTTATAGCAAATATCTTAGATATTTATACTTGATATTTTGTAAGGAGCGTTTAGATATAGAACACTCTATATGGGCACCAAAGCTCTATAAATAGGGATCAAGGGACCTCATTTGAGGCATCCCCAAATACTTGTAAACATCATAACTCTTGTAAGCTTTCTTTGCATAATACAAAGCAGTTCTCTTGTATACTTGTGTTCAAGTATTACAAGCAACCCACTTGCGATCCAACGTTCCCTCTAGCAACTTTCACAACCAAAACTCAACGACACTATGTCGGCAAGGCTTACTTAGACCGTGATTTAAGGCCGCACGCGAGTTGAATAACTAACTCCGTGATAAGAGGCTGCAGATCAAACCTCTTTAATAGAGGGTTACAATGTACAAATCCGATCTATTTCATCGACAGATATATATTCACTTTCGCGATGGATGTAAACCAGATCTATTCAATTGTTTGTCGATGGCTAAAACCCCCCAGCCACTGCATGTCCGCCCTGATCTAGCAACCGTTGCATTAAAGATTTTAACTCCACCTCACCTCACAACACCGTCGCCACCACGGAGTCGCAGCCATCACCACATCCCCTCTCTATCTGCTTTGTCTACCTCTTTCTCCTCCATTGTTTATCGGTAATTCATTTTGTCATCTCCCTTTTGAATACCCATTTAATGGTGAAGAAAATCCATAAGCCGATGACTATTCCCAGCTCAAGAAACTCACCCTTCTTCACGTCTCTCTCTACTCCTTAGTTTCTCTCTCTAGAAAATGTCTGCAAAGAAGCCTTCATCATGTTGACTTACCCTTCAGGCCAAATAACCACCAAGGGAGAAAAGATGTAAAAGAGGTGAAGTCATGTAGCGATTCAAAGCATATAGCAGAGAAGAGAGAGGAAGCGGAGGACACAGAGAGATGCGGTGGTATGGATTAGGGTCTAGACACGTGGTTCCCTCTTTCTTAAACGACGTTAAGAAACAGCGTTACTACTGTAGATAAGGAGCTACATGAATTGTTATCATAGATAATATTTAGTACCTATTTTTTTCTACAAACAATCTCAAGCCATGGGTTATGGCACACCCAAACTATTCGATCCGTTGTTTTATTAACATTTATATAAAATTAGAAATTTTAATTTATGCGGAAGCTTTATGGGCGGATGGTATTTGGCTCGGCATCGATCCCAATCACGGTCTAGCAACGCGTCCAATCCTGAGATGGCATAACACCACACTGGGTTAGTAATGCCATTAACAAACGATAACTATTCATATACGAGCTAATTTAATCATTAAAATAACACTTCCTTGGATTTTTAGGGACTAAATATCCATTCATAACAAGATTCACTTAACCCACTTCAATATTAAAGTATTTGATACGGATTCTTTGGTTAATTCCATTTCCCATTCAGTTTGGTAATCACCCAAACCGACCCATTAGAAAATCATATTTGGTTTGTTAACCCAATCCCATGTTCCCAAGCATATAGCTTCATCTAATACACCTGCAATCTTAATTGTATAATACATAGTTACAAAACAACTCATTGACTTACAATTTCATTATCGTCTTCATCTCGTCCATATTTACTTTTTTACAAAAAAGTGTAATTAAATGTATTCTTTCGTTAAAATGTGTTTGAAATCATTAGAATCCAACTTCTTTACATAGCTTGTCATTTCTTCCAACCACAACCTTAATTGTGGTTGGCCATTATTAAAAATGCCTCTACGTTCCCATTATATCATATAGTATATTATTTCCTAGAAACGACTCGTTTCTAGACTTAATGTCTTTATAGTTCGGGTCAACCATTATTTAGTCATTTAGGAGGCTTTCCATATAAGAGCTTCTTACTAAATTAATACTAAATTTTTTTTACCCCAACATCCCTATTCCAAGGGCATTTTCGTCAATTACATCCCTTGGGCACGTTTCTGGCTCCAAAGCCGATTATCCAATCATTTAATGTATTTTACTTGGGTGATTTAATCACCCAAGTTTTTATCCCGCGCATTATAGTCAACCCTTCCCTTCATGAGGAATAACTTATTTTTGCGTACCTGGCACAGGTCAAAATATTGACCAGTCATTCTTACCATTTTTTGCCATGATTTAACTAAACATTTCATCGCATGTCCATCCAATACGCTAACCTGTAGGTAGGGCTGTAAACGAGCCGAGCCGAGTCGAGCCAGACCCAGCTCGAGCTTGAATTTTAAATCGAGCCAAGATTTGAGGCTCGAGCTTGACTCGATTAAAATTCAAGCTAGCTCAGCTCGGCTCGATCTAGCTCGAACCAACAACAAACCGCAAAATTTACTAATTAAAATGCTCTAAAAAATAAAACTCTTCATAGACTAAGGCCATAATTGCAATTTAATTTAACCAAATGGCTAAATATGCAAGTATAAATAGTTAATTCACTTTGTACATTGTATTTGCCATCTTTTATAGAGGAGACACTCCCTTAGTTTTTGTTTTTTGAGCAATGTGGGACAAAAAATGAAGGATGTATACCTTATAGAGCCGGCTCACGAGCCGAGCCAGGCCAAGCTCGAGCTCGGCTCGTTTACAAACCGAGCTGAGCCGAGTTGGCTCGTTTACAACCGAGCCAATTTCGAGCCGAGCTTTTTTCGAGCGAGCTGCGAGCCACGAGTTTTTTGAACACCCCTACCTGAAGGTCACGTACTTGGAAGACACAACATTAGATATTCTTGGTCAAATGGTGACAACAACACCATTTGACCCGTATGGTTTTCACCATTAGGTTTGTCTCAATACTTCAACCTTTTACCAATTATAATCTACTCGTAATTCTTTATTTCCACCCATTTCATGGTTTGTACCATGGGGTCCAAATTAGTACATCATTACTACTACCCCAAGTTGTCTATTTACAAATCTTCATTTTGACCCGTATCATGGTTTATACCATGGGGTCTGATTTAGCACATCCTTACAACTATCACGAGTTACCTATCTACAATTCCTTAATTTGAACCGTATCATGGTTTATACCATAGAGTTTCGTTTAGTACATCGTTACAACTATCACAAGTTGTCTATTTACGAATCTTCTTTTTAACCCGCATCATGGTTTATACCATGGGGTCCCTTTTTCCATTACATACCGATTACCAACTCGTACCAGTAACCTTTCAATACTTGATAGGCGATTACCTATGCATTAACATATTTCTATACTAAAGTGTAAGTATTACTTACCTTTCATCCAAGCAAGTCTTCCTCGTGTCTTTATTCCATTTGATCATCTCCTCCAAGCTTCACCTAACTCGTCAGGAGTCAAACTATCATATTATCCATAAGATGGTTAGTTTAGTCATTTCATATTATGACTACCATTTCCTATGGGTTTTCTTGCATATAATTTACTCAACTAAATTAAGTCAGTTTGACCTTCTTAAAAGTCAAACTTCCCATATGTATTATATGCTTTAATCATTCTTTTCGCATTTTCACAACTTCTTTGACAAGCTTGTTTGTAGCTATTTTAAATACTTGCAATAAGCTACATAACATGCTTAATGTTCGTGAAACCATTGTTTCATGAACAAGACAAAGTATAAACAAAATACAACTTTTCTTGGATTGAGTTTATCAATAAGATGTGCAGCAACTTTAAAATGTAGCTGCTGAAATCGACTCTTTTGACCACTTTATGGTTTTATTTAGCCTTTCATGATCAAAGATGAAATGTAGTATATTCAGATATCTTTCCAGACAAAAAAATCAGCTCAACCTGAGCTTTCTAGAATTAACTATGATTTTCGCAAGATCAACCCAAAAGTCAAAATGCTTCCAATCAGCTTGCTGTCAAACGGTTCAGCCGGCTTTGGACACTGTTTTGACCCATTTAACATCAGAATTCGACAAACATAAAATGTAGTACGTTTAAATAGCCTTTTGAGCATATAAGGCTCAACCTCACAGGTCGTTCCTGTGATTTTATATGATTTTTTTTAAAACTGCTGCACAATAATGTTTAATCCCAATCAACTTTGTTATCTCTTCTTGTTCAAGCATTTCATCAAATACCTTGTGTGCAACACACAACATCAAATTTCTCCAGCACATAAGTGTTCTAAATCCTTAAATTCTAGTATAACTAACAAGGTACTAACATCAAACTTCAAATCTAATCATGCATTCACTAATTCAAGTAGCTAGATACCACAAGAACAACAAAACATGGCCAATTTCATCTACCTTGATGAATGCATCAAGTTTTCAATAAAACCCTCTTTACCAAATCATAAATCTAGTTCATACCTTGAGTTAATGAGCAATGGAGGATAAAATCCAGAATTTCAAGCCTTCAGCACCCCATTTTAGTAAGGAAATGCTTAATTTGGGATGATGGATGAGTTTAGGGTTTCTCCCTTTTGCAAATGTCGACAAATACACACAATGTGTTTGTGTTCTTCAAGTTAAAATGCAGGGAATTATTAAGGTTTGGCCATTCGACACATTTGGTCCCTCAACTTACATCTTAACTTAATTAAAAATGCCCACACTTAACTAACCATAACATGCGGTACATATTTTAACTAGGTTATTACCTAGTTACAATTTTTATAACATATGTATATATATACACACAAACACATGCGTAGGGAAAGGATAGATAGAAAACCCTTTTAATTGAGAAAACCCAAGATCCTCTAAGCTCCCGACATTTAAAAAAAATCACACATGTAACATACAAACAAGTTTAAAAAAAAACAAACAAGTTTTTATGTAACATGTTACATTCATGTTTAACATATGTTACAATCGTGTTGCGCAAAACTTGTTTATTTTTTTAAAAAATATCCACTTGGCGTTTTTTTGATTTTTTTCTCCTCAAAACCCTTAAAAACATGTATATTACATGTGTGATTTTAAAAAAAAATGTTGGGAGCTTAGAGTTTCCTGGGTTTTCTCAATTACCAGGGTTTTCTTTCAATACTTACATTATATGCGTATTATCTATATATATATATATATACACAACTTCATCTTTTATTTATTCATTTAAATAAAAGATTACCACTTTAATATTAAATTAATGAGTTTACGATTTGGGGTATTACAACAATATATAAAGTATTATTCCTCTATCAGATAAAACCGTGACAGGTGACAATATTTGAGATCATTAAGACATATGTATTAATATTGATGTCCTTAAGGGGGCATCATGGTGATTAAGTGTTGTACTCCACAACTAAAAGATTGAAAACTTAAATCTTGTTTTTTGAGGTGATTTTTTTAGTTATTAACATATGTAAAACTTGAACCCATGCCTTTAAACCTAGGTGTTTCTAAAGGCTTTGTCTTTGTCAATGGGTCACCAACTTCATTGATAAGAGCTTAATTGTTGTAGGGTGCAAGTTTTCGTGATTTATCTCAGAATTAAAAAAATGTATTATTGATTATTGGAGGAACACTAAGAAATATTGATTATAGAAGATGAATAAGTCGAACACATAATAACTACATGTGCAATGGCGAAAGAAATTTGGCAGAAGACGCTAACTTGGCTAAAATTACCACCAACAGCAACGTTCAGGTCATGCGGCGAAGTATTAGCATACACAACACTTACGTAGAATATAAAGATTGGAGAAAAGTTATTGAAATGGTATTTTTATCGACTATATGGGAAATTTGGAAGGTGATGAATCTAAAAGAATTTGAAGGCATGAACACTTCTATGACAAAAACATTGGAAAACATACAATCAAATGCCTTTATGTGGCTCAAAGGGACATCGAAATTTATGAACTTGATATGGGAGAGATAGGTAGATTTTAACACAAGGGATATTTGTCACACCCCGACCCGCATCGCATATGGCACGGGGCATGATGA
Source organism: Scalesia atractyloides (assembly GCA_947069175.1). Taxonomy (NCBI): domain Eukaryota; kingdom Viridiplantae; phylum Streptophyta; class Magnoliopsida; order Asterales; family Asteraceae; genus Scalesia; species Scalesia atractyloides. The sequence goes on from CAMTDV010000006.1 coordinate 47,444,566, forward strand.
TAGCATATAGCTTATAATACTATTATAAGTTTAAATATATAAAGTCACCAAATTAAATTTGTGACACATAATCACAGAAAACATTTAACATAATTCATACATTATTCAAAAGATAAATAGTTATGAACAAATGTCCAATTTCTTACCAAGGCATGTCCTATATATCTTTACCTTCAACTCTATCTCCTACTTGTGTACCTACATCATGCGTAAAAGGTTTTTGGGTCAACAAAATGTTGGTGAATAGATATAGATTTTAAATAAAATGTTTTGATTTATTATACTTCGAAATCCTTTTTAAATTATATTTAACATGCAATTTCATGTGTTGTAGAAACATTCCTAATCACCACAACCACAGCCACACCAACAATCAACAAATCACCACATTCATAATATAGATACAATAGAAACAATAAGACTCAAACATTATAGCATGCATTAGTCTCAAGCCCCGAAGAGTGAGTCTAATACTGGTGGTGATACTAGGCTACAACCCATGGCCATGAGGATCCTAGTTAGCTAGGTGGATCCACGCAAAACCTGTGACACAAAGTGAGTAAACACATAGATACACGTATATGCAATAATAGATATTAGAAATAATAGAAACAATGAACGCTAAACACATAGTGACACATTAACCTTGCATGTTATTTAATTAACTTGAAAACAATAGAAACATGACACATGATACACCCCAAAAATATTTAATGATTAAAAAGGGTAGAGAAATAGATCCACTCACTAGTTGCGATGAAACAATCCATGAGAATTACCTCATAAACATGAATAGGTGGAATCTCAAATAATAATCGTAATCACCCTAAGATATAAATAAACCAAATAATTGAACAAACAAACAATATATTAATTTTAGGAAATTGGGTTCTCCTATTTGAGGACCTAAATTATATATAAAATAATTATTTGACAAAATAACCAAACCAATATATATATATATATATATATATATATATATTATATATATATATATATATATATATATTTCTTGAATTATTAAACATGACAATTTTTAGAATGATCAATTTAGTAGTTTTTAATATCCTGTAAATGCCCACATTTAGACAAATTCATTAGAACCATCTAATATTTTTATATACCAGGTTAAATGATTATCATATATAATAATTAATTTTATAAAGAAATTAACTTGTTCAATATTTCCAAAGTTCTTTAATAAAATGATTATCTAGAATTATGGAATATTATATAAAATTCCCGGTACGACTATATAATCTACAGAAATCGGTAAAAATATTCATAGAATTTATTTGTGAAAATATACTATTTTTAAATAATTAAAACATGTATCAATACAAATAAAATTCATGAATTCCCAAAAATTGAGAAAAAATTCTATAGTGTTTATGTAATAAAACACAACCAATAAAAATGTTTATTGAATTTATTTAGGATTAACTTGTATTTTTATTTGATTTAACTAGTGATTAAAACATAAATAATCCACCAAAATTTCAAATGTATCTAAAAATTCCCAAAATTTACACAAAATATACAAAATGATATGTAACAATACTCTACTTTCAATTTCATCAAAACATCAGTCTAAACCTAAACGCACCAAATTTTAGATACGAAGAACCCTAATTTCAACTAAGATTAAATTTGAATAAATTGGCCTTCTATTACTGAAATTGAATAGAGGGCTTTTGCAGAGGATGAAAAATTAAGCACAATAGGCTTTGGGATTACCTGAAAAGGTTAACAATTGTAGGATATATCCTCAGTTGAAGATACGAGCCCTAGATGTCACACCCCAACCGATGGCGGAAACATCGGATGAGACGAACAAATCGCTCAAAGCATCATAACACTAAATGTGACAATATAAATTAAATTCAAATTTCATAGATATCAAAATTCAAATACATTGTTCTCAACAAAGCAAAATGATAACAAACATAAACCAAGATTCAAACATCGTTTATTATTAATGTGGGTTTCTACATCCATTCTAACTTGATTCTTCGTCACTTAGTCTATCAACCTGCAACATGTATTAAAATATAATCAACAAAATGTTGGCGAGTATACAGGTTTGATACATAGAATAATTAGAATAAATTGTTTAGATAATCATACCCAACATGAATAACAATATGCAAGTTAACAAGTATGCTGAAACGGTGTAAGCTATTTGTTCAAACCAAAGTTTCCAACGCAAAGTGCATTTCCTAAAGACTAGCGGGAGGTTAACATGTTTTACTTAACAATACCCCAAGACTCAAGGGCGGTGTCGAGATTTCCGTCGGACCCGATCGTCTTTCTCCGGCGACGGTGGTTTTCCGGCAGCGGCGACTTCTTTTGATTGAATGAACTTGTTATGTATTATGTCTAGGTGCTTGATTTGTGATAATATAGAAACACTTACAGATTGCAAATTTCTGTTAATCGGGAGAACACATAAACAAAGAAAGAAAGGTTGTACACAACTTGGTGTTGGCGGCAATTTTTGAAAGGAAATGCAGTCGCGAAGGAGTGTATAGATATTAAATTTTACTAAAATCAATCGATTTCAAGACTTGGCTCAGCGGTTGGCATGATGTTTGGTTACGAGTGAGACCCAGGTTTGATCCCTGTCTTACTCTTTTGTTTCTTTGTTTTGTTTTTAAAGTTTCCCAATATTACAATTAGCCCCTCCACTTATACTAACCGAACTAACTAGGTTAACTAACTTGGTTATCCATCATAACCTCAAACTAACTTTAAAACTTAACGAGACTAACTAGATTATTTATAAAAACAAAAAGAATAAAACTGTAAAATTTATTATCTTAATAAATTAAAAAAATAAGTAATTAAATAATCATATTTATAACGAATTAAGTTCAAAAAGCTTTCGAGTTTATAGGATTAGGATCCGAATTATTTTACAAGATTTAATTAGTTTAACGAGTATCGAGTATCATGTTTAACAAAGAGTCAAGAATCTTGGGTAATATATCGTTCCAATACGTGAATTTGATTATAGTTATACACATATCTAACGAAAATACACGAACTTGATTAAAATAACTTCATTTTCATTATGATCACTAGTCTCGGATTACAAATTGATACAAAATAGACTACGACGAGAGTACAAGTTTCAAAATATAGAAGGTACAACTTGACTTGCTAAAATAAGAAAGCGCGAAAATACGGAGCGTTACACTAGACTCTTCCTTAATTAAATTTGAATTGCATGGTTGATGAAACGAGAAATTTCTAGTGCGGTTTTGCTTTGTAGAACCGCTGTACGGATCGTTCGGGCACTAATCTGACAAACCTAAGGTAAACATGCGGAATCTGTTTGCTTAGACGACATTGGATACACTCATTTGTTTATATTTAATCACCGTTTCATTAATATTCAACGTTACAGATCCTAGAAATACTTGGACAGAGCTTCGACTTTGTCGTGACAAAATCTCTGAATTTACAATTGAAATGACAAGACCCCTATTTATACATTGTCAAGTTCGCTGGTGGGAGTGCAAGTCCGGGCGAACTTGCTTAGTCAAGTTCGGCCGAACTTGACTTCAACTTACAATTACAAGCGAACTTGAATCTTAATCATACATAAACTTGACATTTTGCTCCTAAATACTGACTCGATATTATACGATGACGTAGGCAACAAACATATGCATCAACAGACTCCCCCTTGGATGTTGCCGTAGTCACCATTCTTCAATTAAGTTCCTGAGTCTTTAATGTTCTCTTGATCTTTATATCTTGAATAACTTTAACATCCATGATCCCCTTGCTTTGAGCTTTCTGGTATCTTTAATCAACGTGTTTATCTAGCTCCCCCACAAATGATGCTTCGAATCTCTAAGATTTGACGATTAAGAGCAATCACACGTATCCACACACAAACAATTTCTTAACAGTCTCGTTGGTCCGGCTCACATCCAACATTATCAAGTTTCCATGTAAGATTTTGAAAGAAAATCTTTTTGGATTTTGAATTTTGAAAGCAGAAATGTAAACATACTGAAATGTAATATTTACAGTTTATATTTTTGTGAGAACACGTGCTAGAGGATCATATCAGTTTTTGAGACATATCACTAGAACCGTTGACCTTTTAATGACTTTAAGCTTTAAACTTGTTTACCTAGATTGTCGATATGTTTATCCACTTAAACTTCATCACATTTCTCAATTGTTCTAAGATATGTTAATTATAGAACTTGACTTAACTATGGTTCCTACCTCTTGAATATACTCCCGTATCAAGATTCTCTAGATTTCATCTTACAGGTGAATATAGTGTAATTGATATCTGTATCTGGTTAGTGCTAGGCCTTGAGAGCTCAGGTTAGTACCACCGTACAGACAAAGAGATGAAGGCTCGTCTTTTAAGATGTGTTCCACTTAAGGAATCTTTTTAGCACTGCAAATGATTAGATCTTTCGATACCTTTTAAGATTGCATGCATTTTAGGGATTTATTGCGAAAGTATTATAGAAGTTCTAGGCTATTGCTTCCGCAAAATCAGAAGAACTTGTATAATACCTCAGATATCAACTATCTATAAAGACCTCGTATCTCAGAACCAGGCAATCTCTCAAACGAAATTTCGGAGTACTAAGTCTGTATATCCAAAATATGTTAATCCACAAGATTAAGCAGTTGTAAAATTTAGTTTATATCTCGAAAACAATTTACTGAACGTGTTAAGCCTATTGATACATCCACAGTAAGACTTGTTTATCACTTTTAATCTTTACATTTCTTTAGCATACTGTGATAGTCCACTGATGTACTATCATTTCATTTTTGTGACACTGAATTCTTTTTGTCTTTTTCAATGTTTTTGTACTTTTCGCATTTTTCATATGTTTTTTAATTTTAAAATTTTCAAAATGTTTTTATATTTTCTCTAACATTTCTCTCCCCCTAAAATCAAAAACATCTTTTTGTATTTTAGGGGGAGAAATGTTAGAGAAAATACAAAAACAAATTTGAAAATTTTGTTTTTCATGTTGTTTTTGTTCTCCATTTGCTTAGAAGGTTTTTGTGTTAAGCATTCACCTTTTTCAGTAGATTGTAGAACAGTTTCTTGAAATTTTCTTTTGGTTTTAAAAATATCTCTTTTTTATCATTTTTATCATCAAGTATTATCATCACAATCTTTAATTATGACATCGTCATAATTTGTGACATTGTCACTTATTGGAATTTCGTTTTTATTATTATTGATCGGTTTTGGACATATATGTTCTAACTTTAATGAGGAGGTCACAAATCCTTTCAATAATTTTGCTTAATTAGCAACTTTATTTATAACAGTCTCAACTTCTTTTTCAAGTTGAGCTATTTTCTCAATATGAGAATTTATTGCTATTTGATTTTCTATATTTAATTTTTCAAAAACAATTTTATCATTTTTAAACATTTTTATTTCATTTTGAAAATCTACTACCATTTGTACTTTTTCATTTTCTAAAATTTTTATTTTGTTTTCAAAATTCTTTTCATTTTCTTTTAATTTTTTATTTTCTAAGTCAAACTCTTCAAATCATTCAAGAGTTTGGTATTATCTGCCAGATAATCGTCTATATTATAGACCGGGCAGACTGGTTTAGAACTTGAAGATCCATTTGTAAATGTACTTGAAAGTTGAGCTTCACAGTTCTTAACCACTACATTCTCTTCTCTCTTCACCTGATATTTATTTTTCAGAGATATCCAAAGTTCTTTTGCAGTCTTGTACTCAGGCAGTAGTATCAAGATATGTTTGTTAACAGATTGTTGAATCAGATTAATCATTTTCTTATCAGCAAAATACGGCTCTTTCTGTTGCGTAGAATACTTGCACTTCTCTAGAATATTCTGATTCTCATCTCTTAGAACTACATATCCTGTTTCGATCGCCACCCAACTGCTAAAATGCGTAGCTTGGACCCAACTCTCAAATTTTCCTTTCCAAACTTCATACTCGTCCATACTCATCAACTTTGGCATCTCTGAGGCGAAGCTCTGTCAATTTAGATTCTTGACGTTTAATCAATAATTTGACGTTTAACTGATTAATTCTTGTCTATTGGTAACGAACACAAAGTGCATCAACATGCTTGGTTATTGCAAAGGATTGAGATGATATGAAATTCAGAGTCCAATTCTTACGAAAAAGTTGAAATCCAATGGCCAGTCGTACGAGTGGTCTTTCTACTCGTACGAGCAACTTAAGTCACAAACTTGACGTTTTTCATGATTTTCGACATGATTTCGGTTGATTTTAGGTCTGTAAGTTTCAAAGATTCGTTATCACTGATTTTAACAAGTCATACTAAAATCCTAGTCCAATTTTTCCATGAATTCGTCTAGATCTAAGTGATATATCAAGAAGGAGTAGAAATAGAGTTCTTCAATGGTTGAATCTGGATCTTTGACGAAAGAATCTTGCTGTTTGATGGCTGAAACTTGTTGTTTGTCCTCAAATCAGGCCTCAAGGCTCTGATACCACTTGTGAGGTGAGGATCGGTGCTCCCTCGGTGAGCTTCCAGAAAGCTCTGACTCAGATAGCAGAGGCGGAATTCATTGCTAACGAGTTTGACAAACAACATCGTGATATACTGCTTAAACGTCTCTTCCTTGTATTGATAAACGTGAAACGATTACAGACGAGTAAACAGTTGGACAGGGCTTTGCCTCAGTCACACAAAAACAGCTTACTATATTAGAACCCAAGTCACCTATTTATAGGCAGACAAGACTCGGACAAGGTGGACTTGGGTGACTCGTACGAGTGGCCATCCGTACGAGTGACCAAACATGTCACTCGTACGGGTGAGATATTCACTCGTACGAGTGAATTACAAAATGTAATCTAACTTACAGATTCGACTATACAAACCCTATTACATAATCGACTCATCCTAGACGTAGGCAGTAGACATTATGCACCAACAGTATCCGAAGACAAAATCTTTTCCAAGTGATCTCTCGCTTTCTTTTTCTTCTTTCGTAATGTATTTTTCTGCCCTTGTGATAATTTAACTTTACATTCTTTGGGTTTTTCATCTATTTTCATTGTCTTCTTTATAGCTTTAGTTTTATCCCCTAAGATTCATCAGACGATCCACTATTTGATCTTATCAAATAATCTCTGGCCACATGGCTTTTTCTTTGACATTTGAAACACCTTCGCATGTCGTTTAAACTTTCTTTTTTCTTTCTTGGTTTCATGCAATAAACAACAACGTGCCTGATCAATCACAGTTGTAGCACATTCTATTATCGCACCATTCTTTTCTTTCAAACCATATTCCTAGATTGTAACACTGATTTGACTTGTAGTAATCCTCCCTTTTATCATGATAATGATTTGTCTTTGGAGAATCCTCATTCCAGCCTTTGTGATTACAATGATTTATCTTTGAGTCGCTGTGGTCAAACCGTGCACCACTTATTTTTGAAATTTTTGTGAGTTTTCATAATGATTGGATGAACGAACTGATGATCTTTTATTTGTTTTGAAAATTTTTAGAATTTTTAACATTTTGTTTTTGTTTTTGTTTTTTATCTCCATTTTGCTTTGAACATTCACTATTTTTAGCATATGACTGAATTATCTCATGATATTTTTCTTTTAGTTTAAAAATATTTCCTTTTAGTCATCATCGCTATCATCATCATAATCCTCAATTATGACATCATTATAATTTATGACATCGTCACTTATTGGAATCTCGATTGAGGGAGTTTTGATTTCAGTATCATTGAGTACAACGGTTATCGAATCAACAGGATTTAAAATATCGTCCTCTGACGGTTTATACCCAATTCCACGGTGATAATCATATTCATCTTCCCTAGTTTCCTCATTTTTCTTTATTGGATGAGGAACTATGTGATCTAATAAAACCCTTCAATTTTTAGGTCACATTCTCAGTTTCGGTTTTAGCAATTAAAATTTCTTTTCAAGCTGAGTTATTTTGTTGAGATGAGAATTTATTTCTTCTTGTTTATTTAAAACTAATTTTTCATTTTATAAAATTTTTAGAATCTTTTTTATTTTGTTTTAAAATTCCATTTTCTAATGTCAATGTCTCCACATCTTTCAAAAGTTTGGCATTATCTATCCGTTATCTTACACATTTTGGACAAATCAATTCAGAACATGAATCCTCAGTGGTAGACGTGTTAGATTATTTGGTTTCAAATTCTTCACCTTTATTGCTTCACTAGCTTTTTGCTTCATTCCCTTCTTCTTTTTTATTATTGGTTCATGTTTGTCTATCCTTCCAATGAACTCATATAGAGTAAACGTTGAAAACCTATAATTTTTTTTTTTCAATTCGAACAAAATAAACATCCCACTCTGAAGGTAAAGAATATGCAAACTTTAATATCTTCTCAATCTTCGACACCTTGATACTATACTCGTCCATCTCATCAATTAAATCGTAGTACCGTTCTATCGTCTTACCAATTTTTCATTATTCGAACACATGAAACCTTCAAATAAATGTTTCAAAATCCTTTTTTACTATTGAATCCCTTCCAGAGTTGACACACTAATATTTGATTTCAACCTTAAAACTTTCTAATCCCTTTTTTTAAACTTGCCAACTATGCTTTGAACTTGTTAAGCTTGTATTCTTTTAAACCCAAATAGTCAAACCCGGAATTCTTAGATTTGACCCTGCTCAAAACATTTGTAGACCATTGTCAAACAACTCACGACCCAAATGATTTAGTTAACCTAGCTCACATATTCAATCTCGATCCACACTTGAAATGCTTGTAGACCAATGTCCAACAAAATATTGTCAGCCCAATAAACTGTCCACTTATGAGCCCAAATCAAAATTTTGTTACTAAGCCCAAATTGACTTACGAAGACCACTAAAAAATTCCAGTCCCAATAAAAAGCGCAATCCAATATGCTAATATCTCACAACCCAATTTTGTCAAATTAGTTGCAATCTTATTTTCGACCCACTTGAAAACGCAAACCCACTTTAAAATATCATTGGATTCTCTTTTTCAAAATATGATCTGTCACAATTAGCTTTGATTTATCATAAATCTTTCGACTTAATGACTGCACATGACATGCTTTAAAAAAATCCTGTGAATTGATAATGATTATGTTTTATTATTTTTCTTGTAACATTTGGTATATTTATATGGTTGTGCACTTTCCATCGTTTCCATGTTTAATAAAATTTTATATTAATTTACGAAATACGTAACCGAATGATCAAGAATAAAATCCAAGTTACACATGCCTAATACACTTATATAACCTAAATATTAGGATGGGGGGGGGGGGGGGGGGTAAAAAATTGGCAAAAATGTGATAATACAAGTCCAAAGGCCAAAACAGTCAAAAAGCAAAATCTGCCTGCCAAGATGCCTTATGGACCGTAAGGCATTGGTTACGGTCCATAAGGGGTTCCCAGTTGCAACACATTTGCTTAATCACCAAGTTTAGCCACCTATCTCCAATTTTTGAGACCTAGCATGATTTTTGCCACCTTTTATCTAGTCACGACACTTGTTAGGGCACTAAGCAAGACCATAACACCTCATCACACACTTGACAACACCTCCTTGATCCAAGATTAGTATAAATAGGCTCGAATTCTTCCATTTTAAGCACAACATTCTTTTCTTTCTCACTTACACACTCTTGGAGCTTGCTTCTGCTTTGAGGCCTCCATTCCATTGTTCTAATCCTTCTTCCAAACACAAGTAAGTGTTTCTCCTAGTCTATTTCATTTATTTGGCTAGTTATGAGCCAAAAGTCTAGCAAAATTGACTTTTCCTTTTACTTTCGGTTCCAACCTTTTCGGTCAAGTCAAAGTTCAAAATGAACTTTGCTACGTGATCGTAATAATGAAGGTGTTAATCCATTGCGATTACACCCTCTGATCATCACGTTTAGTAGGCGAAATGACGAGTCAAATTTTTATGAAATAAAAATTAATCAGTAAAAATATGCATTTTACGACGAATAAGTTTTCAAGTATTAAAACTTAAAGTTTTGACACCAAATTAGTTTATATAACATTATTAGACATGTCTTAACATGTCTAATTTGTTATTTCTAGTTTAGTGTTCATTTTTTAGTCGAAAGTAAAGTAATTTGACTTCTACTTTGATTTTTTAATTTGACCCATTTGGTCAACTTTAGGATCCAACCAAGCTCAATTATGTGACCCATTTTAACTATGCTACTTTTAAATTGTCAAAAATCTCACACCCCGACCCGCAGCGGAATGGTACGGGGCATGATTGATTGCTCAAAGCTTTTAACAACTATTTAAAAGTTGAAGTATTTAAACCATCAATATTAAATTGTCACACATAACATATAATTCAAATTTAAAAGCAATTATCACAGCCGGTTTATTACTAAGGCAATCCTAAATGTCTTCAACTCAAAATCCGCCCACCCTTGTGTACTTGTATCACGCGTAAAAAGAGTTTTGGGTCAACAAACATGTTGGTGAATAGATTCAGTTTTATTTAAAAATGTTTTGTTTTATTATTTTTTTAGGAAACATTATATATTAACATGCATTATCCAATGTGAAACTATGTCCTCCAATATAACAAGAATTCAACACATATATCATAAGCAACACAAACATAACAAAAATAGTAACCATAGACACATAGAGATTCGAGCCCCGAAAGCGAATCCGCGAAACAATGATGGCGATACCAAGTTCAACCCATGGTCTTGGGGAACCGGTCAGCCAGGTGGATCCACGCGAAAGCTATGACACAAAGCGAGTAACACATAGATACACATATTAAGAACAATAATACATAGCAACATGGGACACGTAGTGACACTTCGAATAACATGTTAAAAATGGAAATAAACAAATTTAAAGTAAACGCGAAATACACCCCAAAAGATTTAATGACAAAAATTGGGATAAGGATTCGAATCTACTCACAGGTTGCGAAGAAACGATCCACGATAATGCACCGCACGAAAGGAATGGTTTATATCTAGATAATAACCACCATGTAAATATACAAAATACCAAACGAAAGGATAACCTATTGATTTTAGGAAATTGGGTTCTCCTATTTTGGGACTTAAGATTATTTAAAGTTTATTTTGTTCAACCAAAATAACCCAAACAAATATTATATTATTTTTAGAATTTTAGAATTTATTAGTATGACAAAATCATAGAATTGTCATTTGAATGACTTCCAAATAGTTTTAGTAATGTAAATAATTAAATACATCATTGAACTTATTTAAAGACTATATACATCAAATTCAATAATGTTAGGATGTGAGTTTAATTAGTTGTGAAAGTTTGTAAGATGAAATAATGAATGAAGATATAATAGAGTAATTTGCAGCATAATTTAGAAAACTTTTATATCACAACTAATGGAAGATTGTTTTCATCATCATGCTTTCAACAATACGTTTGCATGTGAATTAAAACTCCCCCTCAGCCTTTTAACACAAGTGTTTGTTCGTACATAATGTAAAGAAGATGATTGGATAAATATGGAAATGATCTTTTGCATAAATGAATAGAACAGTACAACTGCACTGTCTATTTATAGTACAAGCAAACCGCTGAGCATCAAATGATGACATCAGCATCGAATGTGACAGATAATAAAATAACTAACTCTTAACACTGCTTAGCCTAAACATTGCTATACAAATACTGTTACATTGATAAAACTCTGATAATACAAAAACACTGCTGAGCAATCCACTGATGGTATTCAGCAGACCTTTAGTCTTCATTAGGGCTTGTACAGCAGATCTTGGGCTTAGGCAGTGGTTTGCAGGAAAGCTTGTAAACTCTATTATTTCTGGATCAACATCTGATAGATATTTTGGCTTTCAATCATCTGTTCCTTTGAAAAGGGTTCAATCCCAACAATCTCCCCATGGAACAGATGATGCCAAAACTAAGTTTATTGTTGATCTTTATTTCTCATCAAAAGTTCCCTTATCGGACCTTTGAATTGGAGTCAAAGTCTAAGGCAACTAAATCTTCAATATCCCTTTCACGCTCAAGGTTCAGAAGATCTTGGAGGTATTCAACACACAGACCATATGTTGCCTCCATTGTAATGCATCGAACTTTACCATCAGACCTGACCAAGGTCAATTCATGGGTATCTTTGTTTGAACTCCACTTTAGAATTTTTGGATATGTTGGCTTTCTTGGGTGAAGTTTTATTGATGATGAGTTTGGTGATGAAGGTCTGCTAATAAGCTTTGACAAAGTATCTCTCAATTGGTCACTTGCAGCATCAGCGTGGTATAGGAGTTTTCTATTTTCTTCATATCTTAGCTGATCATCTTCTTCTATCTGCCTTTGCCTTTTTGGATGATTCAAGGCAATTGTGGATAGACCAGAGGATGAAGATGGGCTTTTCATGATATGGGTCTGTTTTGAAGCAGTGGTTGTGAGAGCAGTGGTTGTGGTTTTTTTGAAGCAGTGGCATTCTTGGAACATTTGGATCTTTCAATCTGAGTTTCTCAAGCCCTTTATAAGTGTCTACAACTTTTGATTCATACCATCTTGCAATTTTTCTAGAAGTACCATATTGAGTAATAACCAATTCTTCTTTCATTCTTTTGATTTTCAAGCCTGAGCTTGATCAACACACTTTGCTCTTTTCCAATTAGGTGGAGCTGCCTTTAGTTGTGGATTTTTTTAGCATCATTTGAATCCTTTCAATCTCTTCTTGAAGATCTTCTGCAAACCAGTTTTTTGAATTGGGCCCTGATGTGTGTGAATGTGTACTCAAAATTATTGACCAAGTTTTAATAGATGGAATTACCTAAAAACTACACACAAACGGCAAGTATACCGGACGTGTATAATATAGTAAGCACGACTGAGTATCGAACCTAGGGACTAGATGTGGCAAACTCTAAAACTCAATCTAAACCGAATAACTAGCTAAAATTAATTTGGGATTTTAATTATTTATTTTTAATTAACTAACTAATAACCTAAATATAACTAACGAGAACTAAGACGAAAACGATAGCGAAAACAAGCACGAGTGTAACTAGTAATGATGAACAAACCACCTAGGCAAGAATCTCTAACCACATGCAAGACTTCTACGGTTGACAATTACCAAGTTTTCTGATTTTAGACCGACTACCATCTCGTTATAGAGGAAAAATCCTATAGTAATTAGACAAGATGAATGTGACCCACACACAAAAGCCTAAGAACCGATCAATGACGCGCAATCAGAAAGTGAATGAAGTGCTAGATTGAAACGACTCGACCTATCGAAACCAAATCACACAACTATAGACATGAAAAAGTAACTCACTTTATCAACTTGTAATTGTGAAGCTAGTTTTAAATTGATACACCGAAAATCTAGAATCTTTTAGACGCGAATAAATAGAAAGATCCCGAGCTATCGAGTGCCTAAAACTAATAAATAAATACTAGCAATCCCAAATTATATTTCTATTCAATGGAATTGGATGCACACTTATGTCTACTGATCTTAATTGATTAATTTTCCTATATTATTTCTAATAATAGGGTTAAAACGATAATTGGCCAAATTAACTAATGATTTTAACGTGTCTATGGTGAATTTCTTCTTTACAAACACATCAATAATGAAAACCAATCAATTAATATCAGCAAATAATAGTACACATGATCATGTGTAAAAGTCGAATAAAAATAATCAGCAACAATAAAAACTAATTTAAATCAAACACATTAGTTTGGTAAAAAGTCGAACCGAATAAAATCAAAACATGCGAATTAGTTCATCAAACCTAGGCGGTTATAGAAGTTTAGCCTCTAAACATGTTTATATAATCAAAACAAAGTTCAAACGCACAAGACATCTTGTTCAAAACAGAAAAAAACGAATAAAAATCGAAACCGAAGCCTTACAGGTTGCACTCTTCAATACGTGGTCTCGAACTTCGGTCTTCAAAACTAACACTTTGTCCTCTGCCTTTGATCTCCTCCTGATCTGCTCTCTAAAAATCTGGTGCAGAGTCCTCCCCGTATATTGTGAGATATCCGATTTTTATATAATACACACCATCCAATTTTAATTCAAATACAATTGCCACATAAGACAAATTGTTCGGTCAATATATTTTTTTCGGTCAACAGCTCATCCGCTTCAAATTCACGTGTATCTTCAAATCACTTTTACTGTTGTCGTGAACAAATAAAATACTTTCCCTTATGACAACTCTAGTCCTCGAACTTTAGTAATATATCACAAGTAATTTTCCACTTCCATGTATTGCCATTCAGGTCCCTCGAGTTTGTTATGTATTTCACGATTCTTCGTTCCTTGGCTGTTTAAACTCGTTTTTAATTCTTTTTCACACCGGGACCTACAAATATACGATCTAATCAAATAAAAACTAAAAGCTAATAAAAATGACTATAAACTAATTACTTTTATACAATTGACATAGAATATATGCGTGTGTTTACAACACATCAAATATCTCTACACTTGAACTTTTTTCGTCCCGAAAAAAACTGCAACGGAATCAGAACTAGGAAAGATGGTTTCAAAAATTTAGATTACTTTAGTAAAAAAAATAAGAACGTATAAACAGCGATTACCGATATTATAATCCACTTAAACCCAACCGCCAACTCATTTAGGCCCCTTTCATGCTAGCTTTATGTTCAAGTTAACTGTCCATCTAAGGGTCTCACACTCAAGGTTCACAAATCCACCTAATCCCATATCAAGCTTATAAAAATCTACCATTTTTATATAAATAACCATATGTATTTAAAATTAAATTTTTGATGGAGTGATGGATGATGATGATTTTGAGCTTTAGCAATTTTTTTCTTATGCTTAACTCAGGGCATTATCACCAAGTCGCTATCCCAGTAGGAAACACCATAAGTCTCACATTTTTCTTTTTAACTTCCACCTAGCGGATATACCTCACCCGAGTCACCGTCCCAGTGGTTAATACCATAGGCTTCAATGTATTTATAAAAATAGCTCAAATGAATGGATGATGGAATTTTTTAGGCGTCACCAGAATCCGGATTTATTCTCATAAAAAGGATAAGGTGTGCCAATTTAATTTAAAATGCTTACAGGTTATTTACTTATAATGGTTCTTTTTATACTATCAACGGTTTCGGTTTTTCTATATCCCCTAAGATGAGAACCACAAGACTTCATGATTTAAATTAAGGTATACTAAGCAATCTAGGGAACCCTCTAAGTCGGCTGGGCCTACCAGTACATCCCAGAAAATACGTCTTTTATCTATTTTTATCTCATATATATAATATTTTGAAGGGGAATTGGCCTGTATTAATTCCACCTAGACCTTATTGGCCATTAATAATCTCACCTTAGAATATTCCCCCCACCAGTCCCACCTTTCACCTATTTTTCCTACAATGGTCCCCCGTTAAAAAAAACTTAACGGGGTTAAGCTTTTTTTTCCAAATTACAAATAGATTTTTTAGGGCTTTTGATCAGAATGATGAGACGAGTCCACTGATGTAAACCTTACTTCGAAATGGTGCTCCAAGTGACTTGATTTTGGTTAATTGGAAATTTAAACACCCGAATTGAAGCACCGTTTTCATCGTTTGGAGCACCGTTTCGAGGCAAGTTTTACATCAATGGACTCGTATCGTTGTTCTACTCAAAAGCCCTAAAAAAATCTGTTTGTAATTTGGAAAAAAGCTTTACTCCGTTAAGTTTTTTTAACGGGGGACCATTGTAGAAAAAAAAGGTGAAATGTGGGACTGGTGGGGGGAATATTCTTAGGTGGGATTATTAATGGCTAATAAGGTCTAGGTGAGATTATTACAGGCCAGTTTTCCTATTTTGAAAACCAAAAATCCCAATTTTTCTATCATTTTCCACTGTTTGCAAAATTTTATTTCATGAACATTTTCTATTTTTTTCAATTTTTTTGGATTTTTAAAAATTTTTCGACTCAAATCTACCTAAAAAGACGTCGTCTCCCACCCCCACACTTAAATCACACTAGTGTGTGCTAAGCGTACTATATTTTTATTGTCATTTTTAGTCCATTTTACGTATAGTCAAGTCTAAATTTATAAAACACGATATTCTACTAACACTAAACACACACTTGGGCAAGTGCATCCATCGTGAGCGCAGTATAGTGTTGGTAAGATACCGAGGTCGTCCAAGGACACAAGAGCTTTTAATACCTGTTTATCGTCAACGTCTAATCAATCTAAATTTTTTATAAAAGTTTTAAAACATAAAGATAAGTAAAAAGATAAATAAACTAAAATGAAATACAAATAGACAAGATAGAATCACTTGGATCCAACTTCTCTTTTATCTATCCTTTGATAGTTTTCGCACTTTTTAATAGATTATCTTAGTTATAGTAGTAAGCCCTCTTTTGAAGGTGACGTTACCCTCAACCTAATGGTTTGAGTCAGGAGGGATACAATCCCAAAAGGTCGGAATATTGGAAGACAATTAAGTAAGTTATTAATGCGAAAAGTGGTAGGCCCCTCTTTTGAAGGTGACGTTACCCTCGGCTAAGTGGTTTGAGTCAGCAGGGATACAATCCCAAGTAGCCGGTTTTAAAGTATTAATAGTAGTTTACATATGAGGGGTTCAAGCCATTTGCGTCCCCGCCATCCAATACCCGTTGAGGATTGAAGGAGGCCCTAATAGGCTTGAGCCAAGTCCTCACAAGATCTATACACTGAACGAGACAAGAACTTTACCAAACCACCCTTCTAACCCCCTTCCAAGTAGTTAACGCGCTTTATATAGACCGTAAAAACACGAATGAGCAAATCAATGACATCATGAAGAAATGGTCAAGAAAATTCACTTTCAACATAAGAAACTAGTTATTAAAGTCATTAATACAAACCCAAATAAAAAGTACCGAAAGATTAAAAACTAAAAGTAATACATAAAAGATTAGTCTTCGCCAAGTGATGTAAGGAATTTAGCCAAGCATGACCTTTGTTTGACAAGAACCCTTACAGTCTATCTTGGATCCCGAGACTACTACACACTCTAAAGATGAAAGATATCTGGATGATGGTGGTGGGTGTTGGTGTTGTAGTGGTGGTGGAGTGGTGGAAAAGTGAGAGAGAAGTCGTTTGCCAAGGGATGCCTTTGAGGTGAACCAAGTACATCTATTTATATCCAGAACAGAGCCCTGACCATGGCCCCGTGCCCACTGGACACGGCCCCGTGTGACCACTTTCTCTTCCTTCATTAACTGCAAATGTCAGGTCTTGTACGAACACGCCCCGTGGTAACCGAGCACGGCCCCATGGTCAATGTACTTGCTGTACTATCAAGATTTTGCGAATCTTAGAGTTGACCACGGCCCGTGGTGAGCTGGACATGGCCCCGTGGTGGCCTGAAATCAATAATTTGTCTTTTTCTGCAGGTCTTGATGCTGGGCACGGGGTGTGGTGAGCTGGGCACGGGGCATGGTGAGCTGGACACGGCCCCGTGGTCAGCTCTTGTTTCTCTTGTTTTTGCTCTTGGGATGTTGCCGAGGGGCCAGGCATGTCATGTTATTTCTTCTTCTTGTATTTTGTGTTGGTTTTAGCCGCTAATTTGCTTCTTTTATTCGTTTAAACTCGTTAGTCCTGTAAATTAAAAAGGAACAAAGAAACGTACTTTTTCCAACATTAGTACTGAAAAAGGGTTGGTTTTATGTCTCGTTTGATGTAATTTATATGTTTCATTTTGTGCACATCAAATACCCCCACACTTGAATCTTTGCTTGTCCTCAAGCAAAACTCTTAACGTGCCTTACACACCTAAATGGAATAGGTAGAAGAGAAGTTTTGAGCAATCTTTAGAGTGTCGGGAATCCAAGTTCTAAATTAATTTTGTTTTTATTTTATTTACAATCTTGTTCGTCATTATTTATTTAAAACACATTTTAAGAAAAATTATTTATTTTGGGCATAACACGCCTTTATAAAATTCTATTTAATTATATACATATTTACACACCTCACAAGTGTTCACTCAACTCTCGGCCGGATATATTTAAGTAGAAACGCTCGAACCCGATGTGGAGCTTACTCCTACCATAGGCTTGATAGACAATCAAACCTCCTCATTTTTGATGTTTTAATCCTCATAAATATCAAGAGGGCTTTCAAAAGGGTAGGTTTTGGCTCGGGTAAGTGTTTTTAGGTAAAAATGGTGAAGAATGTAATAAGTGTCGGTTTTTGTAATTCTTTTGTGGCTTAGAAAAAAACTTTAATCAATTTTCTTTTTCTTTTTTTTTTCTTTTTGTGTTCTTTTTTTTATTAAAGTTGAAACTAAGACATACTTCGTATTTTTATAACAGAACTTTTTACGAAAAATAAGGGGTGTGAAAATAAAAGGTTTGATGGATGTGGGTGGTTGTTTTTGCAAAAGTTTGTATTTTTGTGGGTTTTTAGAAACGAAAGGGTTAAGGCTCAAAGGGGTTTACTAGGGGGATATTTTTGGTAAGGTATGAAAAAGAAAAATAATGGTTTAGAAAGAAAGAAGAATGGGTTATAGTCCTAATGCCTCCATCATTTACTTACTTGGATTTGTGTTGGTAAGGATTTGGAATGTATTGCTTAGCCAAGTTCTAGATTTGTAAGAACCAAACGGGCTATTCACACAAGAAACGAAAAATTGAGCAATTAGTATAGATATGTATTTGTATGCTCGGTAAAGGCTCAAAACTCACTTTTTGTGGAAAAATGGGTATAGTGTAAAAGTGTATATAATCGAATTTTACAAAGATTTGTCATGCCCGTTTTATATACTTTCTTAATCGGTTTTTTTATATCACGACGCTATCAGTTGTAAATTAGCAAAAACATAATTTTTAGAACTTATTTTTCCCAAACTAAACCAAGACAAGTAAAAAAATAAAATTTTGGAAAGATTTGGGGTGATTAGCGGTTCCAATGTGAGTTTTGTGTAAGGCTTGTTTTTAGGACTCACCAAATTCAAAGCATCCCCCCACACTTAAATTACACATTGACCTCAATGTGTCCAAAAATAAGTTTTTTTTTGGTTGATTAGAATGCGAAAAGTGGGTTAAAAACAAGTCTTTATGTTACTGGGCTGCTGAACATGGGGTGTGGTGAGCTGACCACGGCCATGGTGAGGCTGAGCACGGGATGCGGTGGCCGAGCATGGCCCCGTGGTCAGATTGCCAGTAACAGAAAGTTACAGAAGGATAGCCACGGGTCGTGCCCAGCGGACACGGCCCGTGGTCAGGTACATGTTAGAATGATTGTCTGATGGAATTGTCGTGAGCTCTGTTGGGTGGCCACGGCCCCGTGCTGCACATGCTTTTAATGATGGAAATTTGTCGTGAAGCTCCTGTTTACATGCCTGGGGTCCCTTTTTCAACGTCCCTTTGCCATCTCCAATCCTTCTTTGAGTGTTTATTATCCCTACTAATTTAAAAACTTAAAAATAAAAGCATTAACTAAGAACTAAACTAAATCTTAAACATAATTGTCCTTTCAAAATAAAAGAAGCCATACTTTTGAAAGTTGAACAAGTATGTTTAACTAAAATACTTTTATTAATTTATAATCCATGGAATGCCTCCATGGTGCGCCACGTTTATAAGGGTCCTTGGCTAGACTCGCCGTATCGGATGGTTCTGGCCTCATCTTCAATTAGGGGGTCGTCATTGCCGATTGGATATTTCATTGATTGGTCAAGTTTGATGTACCTTTTGCCTGCCCCTAATTGAATGGGTAGGTTGTGTTGCTTCCGGTTGGTCAAGGCTTGATGGGTTTTCACAAAAGGTCGTCCCAACACAAATGGAGCATCATCGAGAATAATGAAGTCTGTTGGGACTACCGTTTGATTTGTTTGCACTAACACAACCTCAATCACTCCCGTTGTTTTTATTATTTTTTGATTAGAAAGAAAATACGGATTTGAAGTGGAGAAAAATCACTAATATTTAATTTTTCAAAAATGTAGTTTGGCATTAAATTAGCACAAAGATCTTTATCAATCGTAATGTTGCTAATAAAAGTGTTTTGAAAAAAACATGGAACCGGTTTATTGTTCATTTCAATTGCTCATCTTTTATTAGCGTAGTTTGATCGTTTGTTAATCTAACGCTAACCATTTCGTCAATTTTAATGTTAGTGTTTGACTCATTTTAAAACTTAGCATAAGTGGGTACCATACAATGGTTTTCGAAAGAAGGTGACAAGAGATTAATTTCTTGAAAGTTTGACTCTTTTTCGAAATTATCGTTTTCGGACTTACCTTTTTCGTTGTTTGGTTCATGCGTTGGTTTTTCACGTAGTTGTTCTTTCATTTTTTTCCTCATTATTTCTTCCTTGGTACAAACAGCCTCTTCCAGTGCTCAGGATTCTTTTAGTAACCGCTCAAGAGTTTTGAGATGTTCTATTATTCTTTCGGCTTCTGAAGGATAGTCGGTGGTGTGTCAAATTGAGTGGGATAAGTGTTCCAATCAAGGCTTGATTTTGGAAGTTCAAAACTACTCATAATAAGAATATGAGGCGGATGGTTGGAAAAAGTCACAATATTGTACCGAATGGGGATTGCCGCAAATGGTACAATATTCTTCCTCATAATCATCCACTATGCAGTAGTGAATATAATCCCCCGAGTATTGATCCATAAGGAAATACCCAACAGATTACAAAGTCTCGGGACCAGAAAATAAAATTTAAGAATTGAAACAGAAGCTCACCACGGCCCGTGTTGAGTGGACACTGCCCGTGGTCAAATCCTGTATCTGGGCGTTTGAAAACTGTTACTGGTCACTTGCAGCAAGGGGGCGTGTCCGGGGGGCACGGCCCCGTGTTTAGCTTACTGTAATGTTAAAAATTTCTAAAAAAAAATTAAAACGAGCGCACAGTTTTGAAAACGTTTTGAAAAATGATTAGGCCGTCGATTTTAAGCTTTCTTAAAATCCTTGTGTCCCCGGCAACGGCGCCAAAAAGTTTTTTGTGTGCTAAGCGTACTATATTTTTATTGTCATTTTTAGCCATTTTACGCATAGTCAAGTTTTAAATTTATAAAATACGACATTCTACTAACAATAAACACACACTTGGGCAAGTGCACCCATCGTGAGCTAGTATAGCGTTGGTAAGATACCGAGGTCGTCCAAGGTCACAAGAGCTTTTAATACCGGTTTATCATCAACGTCTAATCAATCTAAATTTTTGATAAAAGTTTTAAAACATAAAGATAAGTAAAAAGATAAATAAAATAAAATGAAATACAAATAGACAAGATAGAATCACTTGCATCCAACTTCTCTTTTATGTATCCTTTGCTAGTTTTTGCACTTTCCGAGTTTTTAAGAGATTATCTTAGTTATAGTAGTAGGCCCCACTTTTGAAGGTGACGTTACCCTCAACCCAGTAGTTTGAGTCCGCAGGGATACAATCCCAAAAGGTCGGAATATTGGAAGACAATTAAGTAAGTTATTAATGTGAAAAGAGGTAGGCCCCTCTTTTGAAGGTGACGTTACCCTCGGCTAAGTGGTTTGAGTCAGCAGGGATACAATCTCAAGTAGCCGGTTTAAAGTAATAGTAGTTTACATATGAGGGGTTCAAGCCATTCGCGCCCCCATCATCCAATACCCGTTGAGGATTGAAGGAGGCCCTAATAGGCTTGAACCAAGTCCTCGCAGGATGTATATACTGAACGAGACAAGAACTTTATCAAACCACCCTTCTAACCCCCTTCCAAGTAGTTAACGCACTTTATATAGACCGTAAAGACACGAATGAGCAAATCAATGACATCATGAAGAAATGGTTAAGAAAATTCACTTTCAACATAAGAAACTAGTTATTAAAGTCATTAATACAAACCCAAATAAAAAGTGCCGAAAGATTAAAAGCTAAAAGTAATACGTCTTCGCCAAGTGATGTAAGGAATTTAGCCAAGCATGGCCTTTGTTTGACAAGAACCCTTACACTCTATCTTGGATCCTGAGACTACTACACACTCTAAAGATGGAAGATGGATGATGGTGGTGGGTGTTGGTGTTGTTGGGGTGGTGGAGTGGTGGCAAAGTGAGAGAGAAGTGGTTTGCCAAGGGATGCCTTTGAGGTGAACCAAGCACATCTATTTATATCTAGAACAGAGCCCTGACCACGGCCCCGTGCCCACTGGACACGGCCCCATGGTGACCAATTTCTCTTCCTTCATTAACTGCAGATGTCAGGTCTTGTACGAACACGACCCGTGTGACCGAGCACGGCCCCGTGGTCAATGTACTTGCTGTACTATCAAGATTTGCGAATCTTAGAGTTGACCATGGCCCGTAGTGAGCTGGACACGGCCGTGTGGTGGCCTGAAATCAATAATTTGTCTTTTTCTGCAGGGCTTAATGCTGGGCACGGGGTGTGGTGAGCTGGGCATGGGGCGCGGTGAGCTGGGCACGAGGCGTGGTGAGCTGGACACGGCCCCATGGTCAGCTTCTGTTTTTCTTGTTTTTGCTCTTGGGATGCTGCTGAGGGGCCAGGCATGTCACGTTATTTCTTCTTCTTGTATTTTGTGTTGGTTTTAGCCGCTAATTTGCTTCTTTTATTCGTTTAAGCTCTTTTAGTCCTGTAAATTAAAAAGGAACCAAGAAACGTGCTTTTTCCAATATTAGTACTGAAAAAGGGTTGGTTTTATGCCTCGTTTGATGTAATTTATATGTTGCATTTTGTGCACATCACACATATTGCCCTCAATGTGGATGGAAATCCAACTTAAAATAAATAAGAATAAAACCTAGAATAATATAAAAAATAAAACGAATTGGAGAGGACTTAGCTGGTTAGGATAAAAATCAGTGCCAACTGTGCGTGTCTTCATTCCAACCGAACAAGATCGTATAGCATTACATTTGCGATCGTCTATTAACCTGGTATGCTGAGGTCGCCTTCTACAAATAAACAGCTCCAAAATCCCCACTCGAATGGAGATTGAGTACGAACGAATCAGTCAAACCTGCACATGATAAAACAAACAAACCCCAAGCATAATATCGACTCGAAATAAAATAAATAATAAAAATAAAAGAAAACGACTCAAATTGACTCAAACCAGACTCGACACGACCCAAAATACACATATATACAAACTCTACAAATAATTTTCCTATCAATCATGTAGTAATCAATGGGAGGTCTACATCCTCACAACTCTCTCAACACTCGGTCCCTCAATATAATGCTTAAGTCTATGACCGTTTACCTTAAAACTCTCACCTTCCCCACACTTCAACTCAACCGTACCGTAGGGAAATACATGAACAACCTCATAAGGACCCGGCCACCTAGTCTTCAACTTTCACGGGAATAACTTAAATCTAGAATTAAACAACAAAACCTTATCACCTGGTTTAAAATCCTTATTACCCTTCAACTTAGCATCATGAACTCTCTTCATCTTCTCCTTATAACTTACACTCCTCACATAAGCTTCATCTCTCAACTCCTCTAACTCATGTAACTGTAGAAACCTATGTTTCCCCACCTGCTAAATCCATATTCACCGTCTTCAACGCCCAATAAGCACGGTGCTCTAACTCTACCGATAAGTGACATGCTTTCCCATAAAGCATCCTAACGGCGTAGTACCTATAGATGTCTTAAAAGCTGTCCTAAACGCCCACAATGAATCGTCTAACTTATCCGACCAATCTAACCTATTATTCCCAACCGTCTTCTCTAATATCCTCTTAATCCCTTGATTCGCATTCTCCACTTGCCCACTAGTTTGTGGATGATAGGTAGTCGAAAGCCTATGGGTGACCCATACTTTTTCAACACCTTCTCCATCTGAGCATTACAGAAGTGGGTACCTCTGTCACTAATCAACGCCTTTGGAGTACCAAAGCGTTCAAACAACCTCCTTAAAAATCTCACTACAACTCGTGCATCATATTTAGGAAAGGCTTGGGCCTCCACCATTTACCTATAGCAACGAGGATGTGCTGATTCCCAAGAGACATCGGGAACGGACCCATGAAATCAATGTCCCATATATCAAAGATTTCGACCACCTGGATGGGGTTTTGGGGAATCTCATTCCAGGATGAGATATTACCTGTCCCCTTACAGGCATCGCAACTCTTCACTAACTCATACGCCTATTTAAAAAGAGTCGGCCAATAAAAACCCGCATCTAACACCTTCTTCACGGTATAATGCACTGCATAATGGCCACCGGTCGGCCCTTCATGACACCGCCTTAGAATCTTCCTAGCCTCATCTCCACTAACACATCTCCTTAACACCTGATCAGCTCCAATCCTAAAAAGATAAGGATCCTCGCATATGTAATATTTAGCACCGCTATAAGCTTCTTCTTCTGATTTGGAGGCATATTCTTTAGAATAATCCCACGTGCTAGGTAGTTCACCATGTCAGAAAACCATGGCAAACCCTCTTCTTTAGGTCTCACATACATCAAACTCTCATGAGGAAAACTATCACCTATCTCCTCAACTACACTCTCCTCTTCTCTCTCAAGCTCCTCTAACCTAGACAAGTGATCAGCTATAAGGTTCTCGGCTCCTTTCTTATCCTTAATTTCTAAGTCGAACTCTAGCAATAGGAGAATCCACCGAATCAGTCGCGGTTTTGCATCTTTCTTGCAAACAAGTGTCTCAATGCAGCGTTATCGGTATAGACAACAACCTTAGATAAAATGAGGTAAGAACGAAATTTGTCTAGAGCGAAAACGACCGCCAGGAGCTCTTTCTCCGTCGTGGTATAATGCTCTTGTGCGTCGTTCAGAGTCCTACTAGCGTAATAGATCGGATGGAAGTGTTTTTCCCTATGCTGTCCTAAAACTGCCCCAACCGCGAAATCGCTCACGTCACACATCAACTCGAATGGAAGACTCCAATCGGGTGCTATCAATATCGGGGAACTCACTAACTTCTCCTTCAGAAACTCAAACGCCTTCATGCACTCCTCATCAAACTCAAACAGGAGATCCTTCTCCAACAATCGAGTCATGGGCCTCGCAATCTTAGAGAAATCTCGAATGAAACGTCGGTAGAAACCCGCGTGGCTCAGAAAAACTCTGAATAGATTTCACAGAAGTAGGCGGTCGGAGTTTGGAGATGGTTTCTATCTTCACCTTATCAACCTCAATCCGCGCCTGTGAAATATTATGTCCTAACACTATGCCCTCCTTCACCATAAAGTGACATTTCTCCTAGTTCAGCTTCAAATTCGTCTCTTCACACCTAGCCAACATACAATCTAGATTTCGCATACAATGATCAAACGAACTCCCGAAAACAGAAAAATCATCCATAAACACCTCCATCGAGTGCTCGATAATATCATGAAAGAGAGCTACCATACAACGCTTAAATGTGAAGGTCAGTGATCAGGCGGTTCTAGTTGGAAGTTAATGCGTAGACGTAAACCGATTCGGTAGAATGTTATTACAGATGGAGTAGAAGTAGACTGCAGCAGAAGTCTTCATTCATACCGAAAGAGTATACATCTTTATAAGTCCAGCTGCCGCAGTTCTTGGAGAGAATCCGACAGCACCTCCCCGTAGGGATGGAAAAAACTTAAATGACAAATGAGCACACACCACTTATTTATAGGATGAGAAGTTCGCTGGTAAGCATCTAAGTTCGGGCGAACTTGACATCAACATCACCATCATGAGCGAACTTGACCTCCACAGGTCAAGTTCGAGCGAACTTGTTCCCTTTTACACTGAAAACTCCGTATTTTGGTCGTGTGTTCGATTCTAACCTATACAATATTCAACACACGCTTTATCTAGCCTATTCGACAAGTGACGAACACAAAGTGCATCAACAGATTCCCCTTTTTCGTTACTGTCGAATCTTGGTCTTCAAACATGAGCCGTGTTTGAATATTCTGCAACTTCAATCAAGGTGTTTGCCGATGTCGTCAAAACGCGTCAACAAATTCCCCCTTAATTGATGATTCGGGTTTGCATTATCATCTAATTCCCCCTGAAATCTCCAGTTCAGATATTTGTTGCACAGTTTCCAACCTCCTCTGATTTGCTTGAACGACAGATTATCTTGAATAGACACCAATTTGAAGCTCATCAATGCAGCTTCTCCATTTCAACTTTAACCACATCCGCGTTCAGTTTAGCGCATATCTCCCATGCTCGATCTTCCGATCTTCAAAATTCAACCGACAATTGATAGAAACTTCAAAATACCACACCGGTAAACTTCAAATCAATGTTTACCCGCAAAAATCTGAAATTCCAATTTCTGTAATCACTCCTGATCAGCAAATCGGTAATCTTTTTCAATCAGTAAATCATCATCGGAACCAATCATCTGGTAATACTTTGAATCTGAGAATCACTCGTCCATGATCAAAATCACATTCTTCCTCTTCAGTCACAATAACAGATATATAGCTATCTCCGGTAGACCAGCGCCACTTAATCACCAAACATCATCATCCAACGGCGGTTAGTACAAAGAGAAGAATGATTCATCTGCTTGAAGACTAAAAATAATGGCCACCAAAGGCTATCATCAGATTTCCTTGGTAATTTTGAAACCATCCCTCTTCGGAGCTAGTCACTAATTCCTAAGATCATCACCGAACATTATGAACGTCCTTAGTTCCTCACTGGTACTAATGACTGCAAATCCAGCTAACTGTTCCTTCACCGAAGATCAGGAATCTAACCCTTAAGCATCAATCTGTATCATGATCTGAATAATCTGAACTTCCTATGATCAAGAATTCCAAATGAATCTCAAATCTCTGTATTTCCCGGTTAATCTGTAGTCGGAAACCACCCAAATACTGTTGCAGTGTCACGAATTTCAAAAATGCCGGAATATTCATATAAATGAATTTTTTATTCCCCTTCATTTTTGCAAATTCTGACCATACCAATATTTTCACTGAAATTCCCTCTCAAATCCGGAATTTTCAGTATTTAATAAATGCGGAATTTACTTTAAGGCCCATCGGTAGTCTTCAACCTTAATGATCACCAAATTGCTTTGGTATCAATGACTACCCTCTCATCTACAACCATCTCTAACCTCATCATCTCAGCCTGTCTCTAAGGCCTCCGACGGTGTCCCTGAACAGTCAGTATCGGACGTTAAAATTTTGAAAAAATTTCTATCACCAAATTTTTTCTGGACACCTCATCAAACCGAGCAATAAATTTTTTTTAGACATTGGACAAGTTCGGGCGAACTTGTGAAAGAATCACTTTTCAACAAGTTCGGGTGAGCTTGTATCAAAGGATAAGAAATTAAAGCAACAAGTTTGAGCGAACTTGTAAACATAATTTCATTAAAATCCAGTCAAGTTCGGGCGAACTTGATTGGCCAAACACCCAGTTCAAGCGAACTTGACTACAAGTTCAGGCGAACTTCATGAAATTTCAGTCAAGTTCGGGCGAACTTGATGAAATTTCATGAAAATTAACCAAGTTCGGGCAAACTTGGTCAAAAAGTGTCAAGTTCGGTCGAACTTAATGAGAAATCTTGAAAATTCTTATCAAGTTCGGTCGAACTTGGTCCCCCAAATTAGCCTTTTTTCACATTTTTCGATCCAAAATCCTTATTTCTTTGAATTTCGAGATGATTCCACCATAGATCTGGTCGAAAATGGTTTTCTAACAATCCTATCCGTTCAATTTTACCTTTCATCCGTGGATTGTATGTTTATTTGATGATTGACGTCTAAAACCCCTCCTAATGTCCATAAATGTCCAAATTCATGAGCGTAGGTGATAACCGTAGCTCCGATACCAATTGAAGGTCCGGATCGATTCACCGAAGAACACAAGATCTGCGTTTAATTCGGTTTAACGTGCGGAATCCGTTAAACCGAACCGTAATCATGACAACGAATCGTAAATAATCAACGTTTATTAAGTTCTAATCGACAACCAAACAGAGTTTCGATGTCTAATTGACAAAAACGACTCGATCTAGATCGGAACCGAGTAACTTGAGTTGAGCGAAGTTGTTGTCTTGTGTAATTGTTTCTCTGAAGTTTTTGATCCTATTTATAGCTGAGCATGCATACATCCCAGTTCGAGCGATGTTGATCATCAAGAATTGACTTCAAGCGAATTTGTTTCCAATGTTGCATGATTTCAGTTTATGTCATGCGTATGTAAGTGATGATGCAATATCTTTGATGTCATCATTATAGATGATGACATCATACCCGATTATATCCAATCTCTTCGCATCGTGCCGTATCGAATCCTAACCTGACCTATATAATCCTAATACAACCTAGCAAAACCTCTGTCCGGTATAATACAGACTCAAGACTCTTGACATTACACGTACAATAAGATTTCTATCTATGGCCACACGGATAGTGCACTAACAGTCTCCCCCTTGGACATAGCTAGAAATCTGTGAAGTTTAGTCTTGAACTGCCTTGGATAACATCTTCAAGTGAAACCGTAGTCTCCCCCTTGAATGATGCTCTGAATCTCTAAAAAACTGACTTTTATGAACAAACACACGTATCCACACACAAACAGTTTCTTAACAGTCTCGTTGGTCTGGCTCACATTCAACATTATCAGGTTTCCATGGAAGATTTTGAAAGAAAATCTTTTTGGATTTTGAATTTTGAATGCAGAAATGTAAACAATTTTATTTACAGTTTATATATTTGTGAGAAAACGTGCTAGAGGATCATATCAGTTTACTGAGACATATCAGCTGCACCGTTGATCTAGATTAAACACTCAGTTTAAACAATTCACATGGATTGTCGGTATTGTTGTCCACTTAAACTCCATCTAAAAACTTTCGTAGTGCTTACCGATACGTTAAGGTACATTAATGTGCACTAAATTCTTATGGACCCCACGATCTCAGCATATCCTCTCATCATGTAATACACTAACTCAAGTAATGCCTTTAAACTTTTATCAACTATGATATGTGTGAAAATAACGCAGAATGTTTAAACATTAACAATCAGGTCGATCTTTCGATACAGCAGAGAAAGTCCAATGTTTAAACAAAATAAGAAATAAAAACAAGTTGAAATTGTTTAGATCTTAACCACCAGATCGATATTTTCATATATGCAAAGGTGATCCAAGATTTAAACGAAACACCAAGCAAAATAAAGTAGAAACGTTCAGGCACTAACATCCAGTTCGATACTTTCTTTTACGCGGAGGATGTTCAATGCTTAAACAAAATAAAGAAATAAAACAAGTTTAACTCTTTTGAAAATGAAAACACAATCACAGTGACTTTTTTAGTAAGATGTGAAAGTTCACAAACTAACCGGTTTTTATGCTTTTTCAGCATTCAACGATTACCGAATAGGCACACACTCACGAAGGACAAAACTAAGTACTATGCTTTCAATTGCGTTTTCCACTAGAACTAGGCTTTTCTATTTAGGTTTGTATCATTTTCGCAAAACTACTAGTCTAGCTGAGCCTACCGAAACATCTTTAGTGAGATTGTTTAACCATTTTAAACAATACATATCTTTAGCATGCACTGATAGTCCACTGATGTACTATCATTTCCTCTTTATGCACAAGTAATCTCATTTTTCATTTTTTTTAATGTTTTTGACGTTTTTGAGAATTTTTATCTATCTGAAATGATTTTGAAATGATGTTTCTCAGTTTTACAAAAAAAGTTCTCCCCCTAAAATTGAAAACATCCTTTTCGAAATCGAAAATAAAAATCTTCCATTTTAACCACTTAATGAGTTTTTACGAATGAGAACGCGAGTCTACCATTTTATTTGTGTAGAATATCAATCTTGTCTTTCTGCATGAACAACCACTGCTTCTGAATACACGTTTGCTTGAAACTTGGTTATCCTGCACATTCAAACAAATTTAATCAGTTTTGAATTGGAACCCAATCCATTCTGGATTTAGGTTTACCAAATTCATTAATATCTGAAGTCAACAACTCCTCACTTTCTCTTTTATATTCAAATAGTTTGATAAAAACTTTATCTGAAAATTTTACTTTCTTTGATTCTTTAACTGTTTGATTAATAGATTTATTCATTGTTCTCTCTTTTTTCCTAAGATTTGTATCTAATGAATTCGTTTTACTTGACTGATCACTCTTTGTAGAGTAAAACGATTCTCCAGAACTTGTATCTGAAACGCTCGTATCCGAGGACAAAATCTTTTCTAAATATTCTCTAACTTTCTTTCTCTTTTTCCTCAATTTGTCTTTCTGCCCTTGCAATAATTTCACTTTATGTTCTTTGGGCTTTTCTTCTGTTTTTCCTGTCTTCTTCGCAACTTTCTGTTCCCCCCTGAAATTTATCCGACGATCTTCTCTTCGAATTTATCGGACAATTTCTAGAAATATGACCTTTGATTTGACAATTATAACATCTTCTCGTATCAAATTTCTTTCTCGGCAGTTAACAGCAATGTGTCCATTTACTCCACAGTTGTAACACACTTTGTTTTCGTATTTATCTTCTTTCTTATCTTCTTTATCAAACCACACACAAAAATCATAACTATTTTGATGTATAGTAGTCATCTTTCTTGCTTCTTCTGTAAACTAGATTTGACGTTGAAGCACTGTGGTCTGACCTGCACCACTTATTTTCAAAAAAAATTGAATTTTATAATGATTGGATGATTGTACGGATGAGCTTTTATTTTTCTTTTGAAAATTTTTTGAATTTTTAGAACTTTGTTTTTCCTTTTGTTTTCCTTCTCCATTCTGCTTAGAAGGTTTTTTTACGTTGAGCATTCACCTTTTTCAGTAGATTGTAGAACAGTTTCTTGAAAATTTTCTTTTAGTTTTAAAAATATTTCATTTTTATCCTTTTTAACACTATCATCATCAGTATCATCATCGCAATCCTCAATTATGACATCATCATAATTTGTGACATTGTCACTTATTAGAATTTCCTCTTTATTATTATTGATCACCATCATGCGATTCGGTAGAATGTTATTACAGAAAGGAGTGGAAGTAGAATGCAGCAGAAGTCTTCATTCATACTGAAAGAGTATACATCTTTATAAGTCCAGCTGCCGGAGTTCCTGGAGAGAATCCGGCAGCACCTCCCCGTAGGGATGGCAAAAACTCAAATGACAAATGAACACACACCACTTATTTATAGGATGAGAAGTTCGCTGGTAAGCATCTAAGTTCGGGCGAACTTGACCTAGTCAAGTTCGGCCGAACTTGACATCAACATCACCATCATGAGCGAACTTGACCTCCACAGGTCAAGTTCGAGCGAACTTGTTCCCTTATACACTGAAAACTCCGTATTTTGGTCGTGTGTTCGATTCTAACCAATACAATATTCAACACACGCTTTATCTAGCCTATTCGACAAGTGACGAACACAAAGTGCATCAACAAAATGTAGCTGGAGCATTACATAACCCGAAAGGCATGCAGCGATACGCAAAAGTACCATAGAGGCATGTAAATGTGGTTTTCTCCTGATCCTCTGGTGCGATAGGGATCTGGAAACAACCCGAAAAACCATCAAGAAAACAGTAAAACTGCTGACCCGACAGTCGTTCCAACATCTGGTCAATGAAAGGAAGAGGAAAATGGTCTTTCCTCGTAGCATCGTTGAGTCTGCGATAGTCGATGCAAACTCTCCAACCTGTAACAGTCCTCGTGGTTATCAACTCATTATTCTCATTCTGAACGACTGTCATGCCTCCCTTCTTCGGTACCACTTAGACTGGACTTGTCACACCCCGACCCGCAGCGGAAATAAGAGTCGGGGCATAATTGGGTTATCACCAAAGCACATGACATTTACTATTATGTTTCATAATTAAATGAAGTCAAAGTTACATTTCTCAAACATCCAAACATGTTCATTCATTACAAAGGAAAATAACCAAACATAATAATCCAAATACTAAATCGTTTTATTTCTTCTAATCCAGGTCTTATGTGTTCCTAGCTGCTGCTGGTTCACCTGTATCATGTGTAAAATGGGAGGTTTTTGGGTCAACATAAGTTGGCGAGTGAACCTTATAGATAAACATTTGATAATGATTTTCTGGTTAGTTTATCAATAAAATATTGTGCATAATCATAAAAGAGCACATGTATGAAATCAAACATTGGCAAACATCAGTTACAATTATAACATACATCAACAATCGATAGCATACATGAACATACCAACATCATATAATAATTAACAT
Source organism: Scalesia atractyloides (assembly GCA_947069175.1). Classification (NCBI taxonomy): domain Eukaryota; kingdom Viridiplantae; phylum Streptophyta; class Magnoliopsida; order Asterales; family Asteraceae; genus Scalesia; species Scalesia atractyloides. Next base: position 47,476,765 of record CAMTDV010000006.1, read on the forward strand.
AAATGAACTGTGCGATCAAGGCTCAATCAAACGGAGCCGATCGTATTGCATGAACTGGAAATGTAAATTGAACTGTGCGCTCAAGGCTCAATCAAACGGAGCCGAACGTATTGCATGAACTGGAAATGTAAATTGAACTGTGCACTCAAGGCTCAATCAAACGGAGCCGAGCGTATTGCATGTATTGAAATGTAAAATGAAATGACCGATCAAGGCTCAATCAAACGGAGCCGATCGTGCGGGCACGCCCTGATCAACCGCATAATAAAATGGGGATCAAACTCAACCTCGATGGATGGGGAGCTACGGCCTCGGCAATTGCATGTACTGAAATAATAATTTGCAAACAATAATAACTACTTAACAGCAACAAACCAATACACATGTCATGATATGATATATGCACAATAACTTGGTTATAATATGTAAATGAACAAGACACATGATACACCCCAAAAACGTGATTAAAACGGGGAATTTGAAGGGTTCACTCACATTGGGTGCGTTGGATTGGAGATGGTGAGATGCGCACGATTTAGACGAGCGAGTCGACGAGGAATACTAACCTAAAAAATAATGGAAAGATATATTAAATGGATAGATTTTATTAAGGATTTTAATGGGATTTTTAGATATATTTTTGTGAGTTTATGGCTATTTTCTATCTTTAAAAATGTTATTTTTAAGTATTTTTAATTGATTTTTAAATTAAAATAAACAAATAAAATATTTAAAAAAAATATTATTTTTTTACTGTTTGACCGTTGACCGTTGACCGGTTCGGTCAGCGGTAAATATTTGCGCCAAGCGGGATTCGAACCGGTGACCTTCCGTTCACGCGCACGTAGCTCTACCAGCTGAGCTACGTGACTAACCCGTTAGAAACCCAGTTTTAATTATATTTATATACTTATTCGAATTTATCGAAAATTCCTTTATTTTGCAAAACGTTTTAATCTCATTGACCGGTGCTTGTGACGGGACTCGAACGCGCGACGTGAAGTTTATTTTGCACACAGTCCACCGCTGGACTGTGTGTCTAACCCGGTTATATTCTTGATTTATATTATACTTAACAACTACCCGCCCTAACCCGGTTAGTTCATGAATAAAAAGAAATGTTATTACGTAGAGCGTGTGTGTAGTAAGGATCGAACTCGGGACTTGTATATAAACTTTGCACACAGTCCACCGCTGGACTGTGTGTCTAACCCGTTTATTATTCGAATTTTAATTACTCTTATCCCGTTCTTAAGTTCGTCTTCTTCATTACAATTACCGACTTTACTCAAACAACTGGTTCATGATTTAACTACTTAAATAACAAGACTACTAGCTTGAATGTACAAAACCGAACAGTTTGGGGAAAGGAAATACCGGACAGGTCGTCTTCTTTAAGGAGTCCGGCGAAAATCAGATAGCTCTGTTTTTGAACCTCCGGTTGAGAGAGTCTATCAACAGAATTAAGGAATTAGATTTGAAATTGAACCAGAGTACATGGATTATTAGCACGATTTAATGTGTTTACCGTTAACTAGCGAGTTTCCGGAAATTCCAGAATTTCTCCGGCAAACCCAGAAAATCCAGCAAAGTCTTCTGTGACTGATTTTGAGTGATGGATTAATGTTAGTAGAGTCCTAACAATAGATTGAAACCGCAAAGGAGGAAAATCTTACCGGTTTGTGTTGAACACGGTTTTCCGGCGAGTTCTGCAGAGAATTCCGGCGAACAGTTTTTGGTGCTCAAAAGACTTGAAAACGCGACGAAAAGGAAATGGAGTGTTGTTGTGACAGTTCTGAATCGCACAAATGATTGGAACTTGAATTATTCGGAGTTTGATAACTTTTCGGTTTCAAAAACCGAAACTTTAAGTTCATTCAATTTGGACTTAATTAGAAACCGATATTCATCGGTTATAAGCTAGTTAAACGAACTTGAACTGATTTGGCGATTCGGTTTACCGATTTCCGTTATTCAGATATCATTAACTGTTAATTCGAGTTTGCGTATAAAGCCCAATTGTTTTCCTAAGATTAACAGAAAACACTTGGTGGCGGAGTGGTTTGGGGACGGAATGATAAGTTGTTAGATTTGCTTCAGCTGACCCGGGTTCGAGTCCGGTCAGCTACAATGTTTTTTTATTTATTTTATTTTAACTTTTTATCAAATATAATTTTTATGGTTTAGTTTATTTATTAATTATGTAATGTTTAAACCCAAAATAATCATAAATAATTACTGTATTTTCATAACTTGGGATTTGATTACAAAACGGAGCGGGTTTTGGAGACCCGATTTATACAAATGTTACAGGACTAACCATGCAGAATCAGATATAGGATAAATCAAACCGACATCGAGTAGTTTGATTACCTCCTTCTTCATAACCTCTTGCATATTAGGGTTTAGTTGGCGCTTAGGCTGAACTACTGGTCTATACTCGTTCTCCATCAGAATCTTATGTGTACAAAAGGATGGTTAATACCCGTGATATCCATGAGCTTCCATGCAATAGCAAGCTTGTGTGCCTTCAACACACTCATCAACTTCATCTTCTCCTCCTCTGTCAACTCAACATATATGATGACAGGTAATTGGGATCCCTCATCTAAGAACGCATACTCCAGGTGAGCTGGCAATTCCTTAAGCTCTAAGGATGGGGGATTCTCTACAGAAGGCCTCTCATTCGGATCCTTCTTCTTAGAAACCTCTAAAACCTCCTCACTAACCCTAGACTCTCCATAGGCCTAAATCCACTAACTCCATCTCCTCTAAATCTCTCTCTAAACAACTGCGTGTCAGTCGAACCACCCCTACAAAAACTCTCTAAACAACGACCTACATGTTTCATGATAGTGTTAATGAAATAGCATGTGTCAACGTGTTCTCTCGCATGTGCCATCGACCTTTTGATATCAAAGGTGACCGTGTCATCATTCACGCAAAGCGTGAGCTTACCATCAAAAATATCATTCAATGCTCTAGCAATAGCTAAGAATGGTCGGCCCAATATCAAAGGTACCTCAGAATCCTCATCCATGTCTAGAATAACAAAGTCAACAGAGAAGACAAACTTGTCGACTTTCACGAAGAGGTTCTCGACAATCCCTCGCGGATACTTCATTATCCAGTCCGCGAGCTGGATACTCATGCGTGTAGGGGCAGGCTCCTCGAGTTTAGCTTAGCAAATACTGAGTAGGGCATTAAGTTTATGCTAGCACCCAAGTCCGCCAACGCATTACTAACAGAAAGATTCCCGATTAGGCACGGGATAATAAGCTGCCTGGATCGGTTCTCTTCTTAGGAAGCTTGTTTTGCAAGACGGTCGAGCATTTCTCACTCAAGGAAATGTGGGAGAGCTCTTCAAGCTTCTTCTTGTCCGTCAGAAGATCTTTCAAGAATTTTGCGTATCTAGGCATTTTCCTAAGAGCATCTACAAATGGAATATTAACATGAAGTTGCCTAAAGATCTCTAAGAACCTATGAAACTGCCTGGCCTCCTTCTCCCTCCTCAACCTGCCCGGATATGGAATAGGTTCAAAAAAATCTCTAACGGGCTCCTTCCTCTTCTGTTGCTGAGACTCACTGGGCCATGCTGTACTTGTTGGGACTAGCCTTGGTTGCACTTCGCCAGTGGGAGTCTCCATCTCTATATCCTCATCAATTAGCTTTTCCTCTACCGCCGGTTGACCCTCAGTCGCTCCTCTTACACTCCTAGTAGTGACCGCCTTAGCCTGATATTGTGGGTAAGAATGATTAGAATTTGGGTTTGGAACGTATTGCTAGGAAAGGCTACCTACTTGGCGTTGATTTAGCTGATTTGCCAACTCTCCTACAGTTTTCTCCAAGTTCTAAATGGCTGCACCTTGACTCCTAATCATTTGCTCACTCTGCTGGTGACGTGCCTGATTATCCGCCATAAATTGAGTCATCTGCTGAGATTGCTGCAGCATGATCTCCTTCAACTCCTTAAGGTCTCCACCGCCTTGCTGACCACTAGATTGAGCGGGAAAATAATTTTGTTGGGGTCGCGGTTGATAACCAGGCGGGTTCGAGTTACCGTTTCTCTAATTATAGTTAGATTGTTGATTTCTCCAACCCGGATTAGAATTGTTAAAAGTAGCATTTTAGAACCGGTTTTGGTCAGCAACGAAATCAACCTGTTCAGAAGGCTCGTTTAGAATAGTAGGACAATCACCAGTATCGTGACCTCCACGACATAGCTCACACCTATTCAACCTCAACTTCACATCTTTCATCTCTTTGGTCAGCGCTTCAATAGCTGCCATCATACCAGTATCAGGAGTAACCTGATAAATACCGCATACAGATGCGGTTGACCTGGTCGTAGGAATGGAATTCTAACTACAGACGGCTGCTCAGACTGAGAAAAGTCTCAAAAAGATCCTCGCACTCACTCACATCCTTCTTCTCCACCAAATTTCCTCCGCAGTGTTGAACCTTTGCTGAGTCTCAAAGGTCAGTCCATTAAAGAATTTCTCGATAACTGCCCAGGTCAGAAAGTCCATGCTGGGGGCATCTCGCAAGTAGGGTTTGGAAGCGCTCCCAAGCCATGTGGTATGGCTCATCAGGGTCCATGCGAAAGGAATGGATCTGGTCCCTCAGACGAGCGGCTTTGGAAGGCGGGTAATACTTTTCAGAAATTTGGACTTCAGGTCATCCTATGTAGTGATAAAAGCCTGCGACATAGTGTCAAGCCAGATAGCTGCTCGACCAGTGAGTGAGAATGGGAAAAAGGCGTAAGTAGACCGCCTCGACACTAGCATTAGGAATGTTAAAGGTGTCCAAATACGGCTGAAACGGGTGATGTGCCCTGGCGCGTCCTCGTCCTCTAATCCGTGAAACTTAGCAATGCTTCGAGATGGTGGTCATAGCATGAGATGGAATCTGCCAATTTTGGGTGGAAGTGATGGTGGGTGAAGTGATAGGGTTTCGACCCCAGTGAAACCGGCGCTGGCGCGTTGGTGAATGGTCTGTCTCGTTCAGTCATATCAAAATTAGGAGGTGGAATAGGAATGTGTACCTTTTTATCACTAAATTTGCCCACGCGCTTCTTGTGCTGAGACAGGTGCTCGTGAAGATCTCACTCGGGCTCTGAAGAAGCTGTAAAGTCGGGTGATCCTTGCGAACGAGTACGTGGCATACACTAAATGATTAAACACAATAATCACTAACCTAGAGGCACAAATTGCAATCAAGCAAGCAAAATTTAAGCAATTCTAGAAAGTAGTAAAAAGCTAGAAAAACGGTTAGATTTCGCAAATAAGGTGCCAAAAATAAGTCCTTGGGAACGGGCCAAAAACTTGATGTGTGTGAATGTGTACTCAAAATTGGACCAAGTTTTAATAGATGGAATTACCTAAAAACTACACACAAACGATAAGTATACCGGACGTGTATAATATAGTAAGCAAGACCGAGTATCGAACCTAGGGACTAGATGTGGCAAACTCTAAAACTCAATCTAAACCGAATAACTAGCTAAAATTAATTTGGGATTTTGATTATTTATTTTTAATTAACTAACTAATAACCTAAATTTAACTAACGAGAGCAAAAACAAGCACGAGTGTAACCAGTATTGATGAACAAACCACCTAGGCAAGAATCTCTAACCACATGCAAGACTTCTACGGTTGACAATTACCAAGTTTTCTGATTTTAGACCGACTACCCTCTCGTTAGAGAGGAAAAATCCTATAGTAATTAGACAAGATGATTGTGACCCACACACAAAAGCCTAAGAACCGATCTATGACGCGCAACATAAAAGTGAATGAAGTGCTAGATTGAAACGACTCGACCTATCGAAACCAAATCACACAACTAGAGACATGATCAAGTAACTCACTTTATCAACTTCTAATTGTGAAGCTAGTTTTAAATTGATACACCGAAAATCTAGATTCTTTTAGACGCGAATAAATAGAAAGACCCCGAGCTATCGAGTGCCTAAAACTACCAAACAACGAATAAATAATCCCTAGCAATCCCAAATTATATTTCTATTCAATGGAATTGGATGCACACTTATGTCTACTGATTTTAATTGATTAAGTTGCCTATATTATTTCCAATAATATGGTTAAAACGATAATTGGTCAGATTAACGAATTAACTAATGATTTTAACGTGTCTATGGTGAATTTCTTCTTTACAAACACATAAATAATGAAAACCAATCAACTAATATCAGCAAATAATAGTACACATGATCATAATCAGAAACAATAAAAACTATTTTAAATCAAACACATAAACTTGGTAAAAAGTCGAATCGAATAAAATCAAAACCTGCGAATTAGTTCATCAAACCTAGCGGTTATAGAAGTTTAGCCTCTAAACATGTTTATATAATCAAAACAAAGTTCAAATGCAGAAAAATCTTGTTCAAAACAGAAAAAACGAATAAAAATCGAAACCGAAGCCTTACGGGTTGCACTCTTCAATACGCGGTCTCGAACTTCGGTCTTCAAAACTAACACTTCGTCCTCTGCCCTTGTTCTCCTCCTAATCTGCTCTCTAAAAATCTGGTGCAGAGTCCTCCCCGTATATTGTGAGATATCCGATTTTTATATAATACACACCATCCAATTTTAATTCAAATACAATTGCCACATAAGACAAATTGTTCGGTCAATATATTTTTTCGGTCAACAGCTCATCCGCTTCAAATTCACGTGTATCTTCAAATCACTTTTACTTTTGTCATTTAGTGAACAAATAATATATTTCCCTTATGAGACTCTAGTCCTCGAACTTTAGTAATATATCACAAGTAATTTTCCACTTCCATGTATTGCCATTCAGGTCCCTCGAATTTGTTATGTATTTCACGATTCTTCGTTCTTTGGCCGTTTAAACTCGTTTTTAATTCTTTTTCACACCAGGACCTACAAATATACGATCTAATCAAATAAAAACTAAAAGCTAATAAAAATGACTCTAAACTAATTACTTTTATACAATTTACATAGAATATATGCGTGTGTTTTACAACACATCAGGCCCTTGTTGCCTTATATGGTCTATGAGTCATGATATTTTCAAGAAGATTTTGTCTTAGATTAGGATCAACTTTGGTTGTCATTTCTGACTTGAATTTGCAGAGATCTTTGGTAAAATCTTCAATATGTCTTACTTTTTCAAGTTGTAGCTAGATTACATTTGAGGAGTTCTGTCATCTTTTCCCTTGTTCTCTTCCTTTGCAATTTGTTCAGCTTGTCTGACTTTTAGCGTTAAATACTCTTCAAGTTGTTTGGTCTCCTATATCCAAGAAGAGAAGGAAATTCCATTTTTGTAGAATCTTCAATGTTATAAAATGACTCTATCTCACTTCTGACAGCATGTACTTCAAGTGGATATTGGGCAGCCAGTGGTGTAAGAATGATGTAGATAAATAAGCATCAGGAAATGGGTTAGTTGGATGTGGTGGTGGTATGGTTTTTGATGGGATTGAAGCGGATTTGGGATTGATGAAGTGATCAGTGGTTGTGATGACAAAAGGGAGTGGTGAAGGAATCACTTGGTAATCATCAACAATAAAAGTTTTTCTTCTGCGTTTGAAAATGAATTTAGGTGATGGTAGACGTGCAGGAAAATTTGGTGGAGTGGCTAATGGATGAGTTGTAATGTGGAAAGTGATTGATCGAGGTGTCGCGCCTCGGTAAAAGATAATATTTATAAACCCGATTTATCATTAAATATGAGTTAGTGGTAGCACGGGGTCGATCCACGAAGAGTCTGTGGTTTGCGTACGGACAAGATTGATTTTAAATAAAAGTGTCACTTTGTGAAGCTTGCTAACGGAATTTATTAATTAGTTTGTTTGAAAGTGATGTCGGAACGAACCGACAAGTTTTAACTGAATTAAGTAACAACTAGAAATTGAGAATGATTGCAACAAAAGTAATTGTGATTGTAAAACAAATGTGAGTAAACAAGGTTCACACCCGGTTCAGTAATTGCACTCCTAGGATTTCTACACGTTTTAGATTTGATTCAATTGCAAAAGTGATTAACGAATTTAGTGTCACGAGGCTTAGGTGCCAATAGCTATCAACGTTACAAAGAACGGACAAAGATGCACTTCATTACCAAGAACATGTAAATCTTAACCTAGACAAGGCATAAATGCACATAAACATTTCATAAAATCAAAATTAATCTTCACTCGACAATTTATGAATTCAATACAAATGCAAGACAATTGTCATAAGCTTCAAAATCAAATAGCAAATTATCACAAATCAAACCAATAACAATGTTGAACCTAGACTTACAAAAACCTACACCGGGGTGAAACCTCCGGGAATTAGCCGCTCATGGTGCACGGAATACAAACAAGGAATGAAAGCTTAAACTTGGACATCTTGAAGCCTTGAAAGTGATGAAGATGATGATTAGGGTTTGGTATGGATGAAGTGTGTGGATGAATGATAGAAGAGATGATGTTAGGTTAGGGTTAGGATGATGATGATGATTGATTCAGTTGATGATGGATGGAATAGATGGATTGGGATTGATGTGTATGATGATTCTTCGCTCCAAGAGGTGTTTCAAACTCCAATAACTCGTAACTCCCCGAAATAGGTTAAAAACCATGTTTAAACCTGTCCCCAAGAGCCAAAAACATAAAATTCGCGATGCAACTTTGGGAGGCCCGTCGCCGACGGCAAGGAGTGGCGTCGGCGACGGCCTATACTTGTTCATTTTGGGCCGATGGCTTATCCTACTGTGTACGAACAAAGTACACGACGGCAAAGATTCCCGGGCGTCATCGACGGCCCATAGTGGCGTCGGCGACGGGTCCTCTAAACCTTGTTTTCTGACTTCTTTGTTTCTTGATTCCGGTTGATCCCGTTCGCGTTCTGGTGCTCCGTTTGGCTTCCAATTAGCTCCTTAAAATTCATAGACCTTCAAAACATAATTCTAATTAAAAGTAGGCTATTCGGAATTAAAAGTTACGTAAAAACATTAACTTAAACCAAAACAAACGCCGGTTTACACCCACGCGTCACATCCCCACACTTGTCTTTTGCTTGCCCTCAATCAAATCTGTTTTTTCACTTTCACGTGGGTTAAACGAAAAATACACTCCCCATTCTTGAGACGTAAGTTAAGGTCTCAAGTCATACCCGGTTCAAGATATTTTGCAATCTCAAGTTATTTAACAATAATGGACTAATCACATAAAAATGGTTATTCAAGATTAACTCGCCCTCAAAACTCACGAAATATGCATATCCCTCACAATGTTCACTCCACTCGGTTCACAAGTTGGCTAATTTATATGATGTATTAGCCTTTTAAAATGATCACTCAAAACCGAATAGAACAAGTACCCGTATAGGCTTGCAACTGAATCATTCTCCACCACCGAACACGAATACTAAGCACAAGTCAAAAGGTCTTTAAAGGGTTTAATGGGGCTAGGCTAAGGGTATGGAATAGGATATTTTAAGTGGCTAAGGTGATGAAAATTCGACTTTTATCACAAACAACTACACTAAACCGACTAAACAAAAGTTGACAAACTAATAGGCAAAAGTGTTCGTCTTTTATTCAACAACTTACCACGTATCTTTTTGTGCTTTTCTCAATGATTTTTCTCATATTTTTCATAATATTTTCTGATTTTTTTAATAAGATAAACCACAACTTTACAAACAACTAATCCTAAAATCGAATTTTAATTACACGGGTTAAAAGAGGTTTAATGGTTAAGGGCTAAATGGGGTGATCAAACGAAAGGTTTAGGCTCAAAGTTGGCGACTAAGGGATAGCTTTCGGGTAAGGGTAAGCAATTGGTGTAAAAGAAAAAGGTTTACCTAGTGCCTTAATCATTCTCGTGCTTATACTTGGTCTATAGTCTCAAACGTATCAAAAGATGCAAGTTCTACGATACATGACTAATGGTCCACTCACAAAGAAACATATGTATGCATAATGTATATAAGTGGCTCAAAACCTCACATATAAAAGGTATGAAGTGTGATATGCACCAATCACAAGTTCTTTAGGCGAATTATTCCCAAATAACCACCCATTCAATACCCTTCATGCTATTAATTTGAACCCGACCATGACGAAAGACCAAATAGGTCGTGCCATCCCTCGCTAACTTAGTTACTTGTGCTTCTTAGATCGCTTCAAACAAACACAGTTTCGAATTTTTTTTTGAAATTTCCCCCATCCCACACTTGAGTTAAACATTGTCCTCAATGTATAGTGTTTAAATGACGGGTCAAAATCGAAAAACTTTTTCTCCTCCATCCCCACACTTCAGGTAAACATTGTCCTCAATGTGCAAAAATAGGCTTCTTAAATTGCACAAGGGATGTGACACGGCTAACTTCCCCAAAATTTCACCCCGGAAAATACTATACAATTTACAATCCACTTATTTTCTAACTAAAATATCAAAAGTAAAAAGAAACGTATGCACCTGATTTTTCGAGCTCGTTCGTCAAGTGTTCTTCATTCTTCAACAAAATGGTCGTCTCACAAACATGATGTACCTACAACTCTCAATCTTTGTGTAGAAGCATGCTTCTCACAACCATCAAAATTTGTTAGCAGCTTAGTTCTACCATTTTTATGAACATTTACCAAGCCATATGTTAATTTACTTTTGATTTGTGTGAAAAATAAAATACAACAATAACAATCCTAACTCACTTTCTTAGGAATCACGGTTGCATTTAGCTTATGCAATAAGCCCTTTTAAACCTTCCGATAGCTCAGAAGGATGAGTAGGTCTCGTGAGGGTTATATAGGGAACACACCCACAACGTTCATTTAATTAAGAAAACAATAAAAACTATCTAATAAAGCTAAAAACAAAAACTACAACAACAACATAAAATATACCTCGCCTACCGCTGGTATCGCTCGTTTGGGTCTTTAAGCGGGTACGGGTTATGGGAACCCGGTGAGAGAAGACATGATATCCTTCCAATTATCGAGCGGTCCAGGTTCCCCTTCAGATGGTGGCGGTGGCTGTATCGGGAAGAAACTTGAGCCCGGCATTTCAGGCCAATGTGGAGACGGGTCAGAGGGTCCTTGAGGCACGGGAAGGTCCTCATAATTGTTCCATGGTGTATGTTGCTGAAATGGAAACCCGGCCATCAAGTCCCGCTGATGCATCTCTTGATCATGCAGGATCTTGGCATTATTTATGGCTATTTGTTGATCTGTGCCAGTCACCGTCCAACGCCGATCCTCATAGGCATTTCGTTCTATCCGGAGGCAATCCTATTCTTCCTCCCATGCCCTTCGTTGGGCATTCTCTTGAGCTCTCTGTTGCTCCATCAAATCCCATTGGGATTGTTGTTGTGCCTGGAACAACTGATGCTCCTCCCAAAACTGCTCGGCCTTTGCCCGATGAGCAGTTTCCTCATGCCAGTGAGTTTGATATTGTGCTTGAAAGCTTTCCTCCCACTGGTGTCTTTGCTCATGGTACTCGCGATTCTCTCCAATGCCTGCGGATACATTATCATACACCCCTTGTTGTCCCCAATTATAGTTAGTGTAATCCGGCCTACGGCGGGAGACAACAATCTGAGCCACCTCGTTTGAAATTTCCCGATGCTGTCGGGCATATCTCTGTCTCGGTCCCCTCGGACCGGTCTGTTCTTCTTACTCTTCCACATCATGCATTTCCTATTCTGCTACAGCCCATTGGACTGCAGTGGAATCCGTAAACGTGAATTGGTGGCCCTGATCATCTTTCACTGTATATTGGTGACCATAGACCTCCACGTAGATCTTCCAATGCCGCCTAATTGAGGCGAAGCAAACTTGATCAATTGGTTTGGTTACCCATAATGAGTCTGCGGGTAAAGCGTTTTGCTGTAGGATTATTGCGCTGATTAACCTCACATATGGTATCATTTTTCTGGTGCATGATTCGCGCGTGTCCCATGTGTTCATCATTACAATTTGACACCACGACAACTTTGGCGCGCCAACTAACAATGAATACAACACCCTACAGTCGGGTGCCTTCACCTTCCCGCGGTCTCCAAACCGCACCATGATGTTCTCAAGAGATATACCCTGGAGGATCCGCCCCTCCAACGACAGATCGTTTCTCAACTCACCTACCCCCACCTGACCCCGGCAGTACTGAGGCTAACATGCCATTCGAGTCAGCAGTGTTCACCCGATTATCCAAAAATTGGTCAATGGTGTAGTAGTAATAAGCATCCGCTCCCAACGAATCAAAACGAGCAATACAGTTCATGTGCTCGAATGACATGATCATCTGATTCTTCGCAATGTCACCAACCAATTGCCACGTGACCGGTGGCCCATCCCTGTTTACAAACTGTAATGTTGACAGCCACTCACAACTGCTGCCAAGTAAACCCTTGGTGTGATGTCTTCACACCAATCCAAAACTCTCTCCCAGCCAAGCCTTTCAACCTTTTGGGCGATTCCTATCGCCCTGAACTCCTCCACGTTAACAGACCTCTCCAGAACAATTCGTTCCGGGATCGAAGTAGTGATGTTCCTTGAAACCATCTTCCACTTCACATTTTAGCCTCCAACTTTTTATTATTGTACCTCGACAACGGCTTCTTCTTGTTGTCGTTCCACTGCGAAGCTGAGCGGCTATTTCTGAATTCATTCCAATTCCAATCCTGGCGTTCCAACTAACCATCCCCTTCTTCCACATTACTTAATTGTTCCCATTTCATTGGAACAAAACCTGAGCCCGAACCGGCTCTTGAAGACGACCCTTCACTGGAGGTCTTACTTCTTTTTCTTCCAAACATGGCTACAATCAAACACAAGGAACCAAATAGTATAATCAAAATTTCAAACACTCCAAACTTTGAACACAAACTATGATGTTGACAAAATTCTTGCTTTAGACATAAAGTAGCTTGTTTAAAATTGAAAAGTAGCAAACTTTATTATCTAGAGCTTAATTTTTATCATGTGTACCCCTAAATCAATGTAAGTTCAACAAGATTCAACATCATATTTATGTTCAATCACAAAAACAACAAGTGTAATCCCATCACTATGGTTGTTGTATGCTCAAAACTCACCCAAAATAATTATTCAACCTCACAATCAAGCTATAACATCAAAAATCACAATAAACAACCTATTCTTTAAACAAAAAGTTTAAAAATTTCGGAAGAAATTAACTAACCATATGATAATCATGCTTAACTTTGAGTAAAACCCATACCTTTGATGTTGTTTAAGAAAGAAGAACTAGAAAAAAGATGAAAAGCTTGAAGCTTGACAAAGTTCTTCAAAAACCCGGAAATTCACGCCCAGAAATCTCGCAAACTAGCAAGAATTACTGAAAACAAAGTTGGGGGTTTTGTTCCTCTCGAAAATTTAGTCAAGTTAGGCCCAAGAATCAACTGATTTGGTGGAGGATTGAAGAAGTTATGGAAGAATGAAAATTAGGGTCTTGAGAGCAGAATGAAGAAGATGGAGATAAAAGGAGTTGTGATGGAGATGAATGCAGAGGATTTGTGGTATAGGAGAAGTTAAGGATCAGATGTAGGGTCTCCTGGGTCAATTATGTGGTTAAAACAAGGTTCGGGTCGAGTTTGGTTGGCTAAAAACGAGTTTCGGGTCGAAAATATGCGTCAAACAATAATCAGCGTCGGCTGACTAACCAGGCACCGTCGCCGACGGTGCAATGGTCCGTCGCCGACGGCTCCCCAAATTGGGGTTTCTCAATTTCCATCTGAAGCACTAACCTGCTGTCTACGCGCAAACTTACCCGACGAACAAATTTCTAAGACCCGTCGGCGACGGCCTGAAGCTCCGTCGCCAACGGTACACCCATTTTCAATTTTTTTTTCAAAAATATGATTAAAGACACACACTTTTTAGAAAGGGGACCTAGGCTAATTAAATTCCTAAAAGTTATTAAAAATCTTTTTGTGGACATTTTCGGTTTTTTTTAAATAAACTAACAACTTGTCGTTAAACGATCCTACCACCCCCCAAATATCGGGTATTGCCTCCAATACACATAAACAAGTTCGATAACATACCTCATGTCTTCAAGACTCGTTTATAGCTTCTGGAACTTCACACATCTCAAAGAGTTGTTAGATCGTAACAATAAGGATAACTATTTTAAAACAATATACCCAAACAATTAAAAGTAGTATATAACTCTACAAAACGTGTTACCGGTTCTCAATTGACCTCGTAATGTGGTATGCCTACCACGAAGCTTACCACTTCCGTTTCTTTTCACCCTTATCATCATTACCATCAAGAAATGGTTTTAGACGATGACCGTTAACCGTTTGCCTTGACCGATCCTTCAAGTCCTCAATGGTGACATCACCCAGTTTTCCGACCCGTGTGATCACGTATGGGACCATCCACTTACTCTTGAGCTTCCCGGGAAAGAATTTAAGCCTTGAGTTGTAGAGCCAAACCTTTTTCCCTACCACAAACTCCTTTGGCTTCAACTTTGCATCATGTGCTCGCTTCATTCCATCATTGTATTTCGAAGCACACTCATACGCCTCCTCCCGAAGCTCTTCCAACTCGCATAACTTTAACTTTCGCTCTTTACCTACATCATCATATTTCATGTTAACCTCTTTAATAGCCCACCAAGCACGATGTACAAGTTCTACCGGTAAGTGACAATTTCTACCATAAACTAAGCGGTAAGGTGTAGTGCCAATAGGTGTTTTATGAGCCGTTCGATAGGCCCATAAAGCATCATTCAACTTCGTTGACCAATCCTTTCGGTCTGGTCGAACGGTCTTTCGCAAAATTTCTTTTATTTGCCCATTAGACACTTCTACTTGACCATTCGTCTATGGGTGGTAGGGGTAGCAATTCGATGGTCAACACCATACCGTTTCAATAGTTTTCCAAAGTTAAAATTTTTGAAATGAGACCCTCCATCACTAATGATTACTCAGGGGATCCCAAATCTAGAAATTATATTCGTTTGAACAAAATTGCATAATAATAGCACGGCTTTTTTTGTACCATTGACCAACACGGCCCAACCGCATAATCGCTTGCATCGCACATGATTTCAAATGGTAAAGACCAATTCGGCGATTCCAATATTGGGGCCTCTACTAATTTCTCTTTCAAATGTTAAAAGCGCTTTGACATTCTTTGTTAAAATCAAATGGTTGGTCCTTGAGCAAAAATTTACATAAAGGCTTCGTGATGTCACTAAACCCCTTAATAAACCTCTATAAAACCCGGCATGACCTAAAAATGACCTAACCCCTTTAACACTCGTGGGATACGGTAAGGTAGAGATGACTCACACCTTTGCACGGTTAACCTCTATCCCACGACTCGACACTACATGCCCCAACACAATCACTTCCTAAATCATAAAATGGCTCTTCTCCCAACTCAAAACTAATTTTTTCTCAACACATCTTTTCAAAACTTTTTCGAGTTGGTCAAGGCATGCCTCAAATGATGACCCAAAAATTGAGAACTCATCCATAAAGATCTCTAAGGACTCCCCCACCATGTCCGAGAATATACTCGTCATACACCTTTGAAAGGTGGCGGGGGCATTACATAGCCCAAACGGCATTCGCTTAAATGCGAAAGTACCGTATGGGCAAGTAAATGTGGTCTTAGCTTGATCCTCTAGATGGATAGCTATTTGATTGTAACCCGAATACTCATCTAGAAAACAATAAAATTTTTGACCCGCTAACTTCTCAACAATTTGGTCAATAAAAGGTAAAAGGAAATGGTATTTGGAAGTTGCAGAATTTAACTTCCTATAATCAATACAAATTCGCCACCCGGTTACCGGTCAGGTGGCAACCTCTTCACCTGCGTCATTTGTGACGACTTGAATGCTTACCTTTTTCGGGACTGTCTGCGTTTGGCTCACCCACTGGCTATCAGAGATGGGGTAAATAATACCCGCATCTATCCACTTTAACACCTCCTTCTTGACCACTTCTCGCATGTTGGGATTCAATCGCCTTTGTGCGTCACGAGAAGGAGTGATACCATCTTCGGTGATGATTTTATGCATCACCACTGAGGGACTAATTCCCTTCAGATCAGCAATGGTCCAACCAATAGCGGCTCTATTGGTGACCAAGCCTCCATAAGCTTTTCCTCTGGCTCTCCGGTTAAATTAGCCGCGATGATCACCGGAAGTGTGTTGCCCTCGCCCACATAAGCATATTTCAAATGCTTGGGCAACACCTTAAGTTCCACAACCGGAGGCTCTTCCAAACATAAAGCATTCCTCTATCGTGTTTTCCTCTTCGACATTAATGTCGCATAGAGGTATACACTCGTCAATAAATCCGCCATATAGCATTCGTCACTGACTAGAGGATCCGTTGAACCAGAAAATACATTCAATCGCAACCGACGGTTACCGAAAGTCATGTCGACCGTGCCTGTTTTGCAATTAATTTGGGCATTCGATGTTGCCAAAAATGGTCGACCAAGAATAACCGTGGGTTGCTTAGTACGATCTAAGGAGACATAATAAAGTACAAGGAAATCCACCAGATAATAAAAGTCATCTACCTTCACTATCACATCAGTGACTATCCCACGGGTAGTTTGGGTGTCAATTCTGCCAACACCACGTGGTGTTAGACGTCTGAAGTGGACCAAACTCATATTGGTCATACAAACTGCCCGGCAAGATACTTACACTCGCCCCAAGGTCCAAAAGTGCCCGTGTCATTTTGAATTCACCCACTTGAATAGAAATAATAGGTGCCCCCGGATCTTGTAGCTTTGGTGCAAGTGCACCCGAAAGAATCGAACTAACATTTTCAGTCAAATCAAGTTTCTTAGGAAACTTGTTAGTTCGTTTCTGGGTGTATAATTCCTTTAAGTACTTCGCATATGATGGTACTTGTTTGATCGCATCTAAGAGAGGTAGGTTAATTTTGACTTGTTTAAAAATTTCCCACATTTCCTCTTGTTGTGGGCCACGTTTCGTAACCACCTTCTTAGATGGTCCCAACAAAGCTTCGAGATAAGGGGCGGTATTAGCCTCAACACCCTTTACCTTAGCCTTTAGGACTGGGGCGGTCACAACGGGGGTATTTTTATTTTTTCAGAAACATTTTTTATATTTACCCGTTTGACCGTCAACACTCTCCTCATCACTAACATCTTCCACCACCCCTTCAACAAACTGAGGTGGTGGTGACTCAACACCACTATCTATGACTCGACCACTACGTAAAGAAATTTTATTAATTGGTACCTCACGTGTGTTCTTCGAGTTGGACCCTTGATGCTTAGGGTTTATGGTGGTATCACTTGGAAGTCTTCCTCCACTTCCTCGCATCTGAGCTACCTCTTCAGCAAGTTGCGCCACTTGCTTTGCCAATACCTCATGAGATTTATCCCTCATCTCATTTGCCTTTTTCATCTCCTTGATGTCACTGCTAGATTCCTTCACTACATTTAATAGTGCATCAATCTTGGCACTCAAATCATCACCACCGCTTTGAGAAGTCGAGTTACCTCCCCTGTTACCACCTTGGTTTTAGTTTCTTTGGTAATTTCCTTCACGGTTTCGATACGATTGGTTACTACCTTGGTTGTAGTTTCTTTGGTAACCCCCGTGATTACCACCTTGGCGGTTTTGGTATGATGATCCGCTTTGGTTACCCGCATGAAAATTTGGGTTCATTTGATTCTCGGCGTTCCCATAACGGAAGTTAGGGTAATTTCTCAAACCGGGATGATAAGTTTTTGAGTTCATGTCGTTATGCTTGCGATCACCGAACACTTGATTCACTTCTTCGGTATCTTCGGCTTTTCCCATTTGGCTTCGATAGTTCTATGATCAAGTCCTGCACACCCATCGCAACCCGCGAATTGTACCGCGTTAACTTCCTTTTTCTTCATACGAGCCAACTCTCAGTTCCAATGTAAAAATGCGATCCCTTGAGCTAGAATCAAGGTCGGGTAGTGATCGGGATATAAGGTGCTTCTTATCTCAGTCAGCCGATTCTTTAGCTTTCGATCTTTTGCCATTCTCTCGAGAAACTCCCAGTCATAGTCTTCATGATTACTGTCACACCCCGACCCGCAGCGGAATAAAAGTCGGGGCATAATTGGGTTATCACCAAAGCTCATGATATTTACTAAGATGTTTCATATTTATTAAATTCAAATTACAAACTTAAATATCCAAAAACAAAATCCATACAATTACAAAGAAAAATGAAACTATATATTTATTCCAAAGCATTAACTTGTTTATTCTTCTAGGCCATCCTAAGTGTTTCCTGTCTCAGCTGGATCACCTGTATCATGTGTAAAACAGGGGAGATTTTGGGTCAACAAAAGTTGGCGAGTGAATCTTGATAAAAACATTTTAACTAATTTCTTGTTTTATTTATTAAAAAAAATTCGTGCATTAATCACATGTGAGCAAACATATATATGTAAACAATCACAAACCACTTTGGATGAGTACTATGACATGAATGATGATGTATTTGAGATCAAGGCTCAATCAAACGGAGCCGATATAATGAGGCTCCTGATGCTCAACCCGTATCCCACGGGGAACTGATGGGCCTAATGAAATGCGTGCACTGAAATGATAAATTCAATCTACATATAATCCACACAACAATCGATACACATTTGATCACGGATATGATGTATGCACAAGTGTTTAAATAAAATAAAGGAATAGTACGACACATGATACACCCAAAACATGATTAAAACGGGGAATTAGTAGAGATTCACTCACCGTGGGTGCGTTCCTTGATAATGATGAATGCGCACGAATTTATGATTCAACCGACGAGGGAAAACTAACCTAAATAATAACGAAAAATTCGATAAATAAATAATTTTATTTGAGATTAATATTTTTAATTGAGTGCTCTTAATGAGATTTTAGATTTATTTTTATGAGTTTATTGCAAACTTTTAACCTTAGGAATCTTATTTTTTTAAGTATTTTTAAATAATTTTAAATTGAATAAGTAAAAAAGAAAACAATTTTTTCGTGCACGCAGCTCTACCAACTGAGCTACGTGTCTAACCCGAAATATTCTCTGTTTTAATTATATATATATACTAACTAGCTTTAACCTTATTTAGTTTTTATTAAAAAGGTTTTAATTTGGCCGAATCTGATTACAGAACCCGGACTCGAACTCGGGATCTGTGGTTCGAGTGCACACAGCCCAACCAGTTGGGCTGTGTGTCTAATTTGCATAAACACTGGATTACATTCATTTTATATATATATACTGTGAATTGATCTGAATAGGTTTAAAAAGTGTTGGCTTTATTTCAGAAAATCGAAAACATGTGCGACTCGAACTCGGGACGTGTGCTTTGTAATTGCACACAGTCCACCGCTAGACTGTGTGTCTAACCCGGTTAAATACCCGTTTTTATTTATATTTAAACACTAACTTAACTTCATCGTTTTCACCATTCAAAATCCCGACAATGATTCCGACTGAATAAACTGATTAATCAGTTTTGATTACTGTTTTGAGCTAATAAATTACAAATCAATAGATAGCAAGGAGGTTTAGATAATTATACCGGTTTGGAGATCAACTATGGTTTTCTGATCAGTGATTCCGGCGAGTGCGAAAGTTTCCGGCAACGTGCTTTGAAAGGAATAAAGTTTCAGGAAGAGAGTGCGGTTCTGAGCGAAAAGTTTACAAGGAATTTGGGTGGGTATTTATAAGGTGGACAGGCTTGCTCGGTTTCGATTTAGAGGCCAAAATTTCCGGTCAATGATTCCAATTTTCGAAAGAAACGTTTTTGACTCAATTGAGTGTTAAGCAACGGTTATAACTGATGTCGAAATCAGTTTACGCGTTTCAGTCAAGGGAAAGTAGCAACATTTGCGGAGTCTTCGTTCTTGCCGGTGATTTCGGGTTCTGGGTTTTGCTGAGTTACAGGTTTGATTTTCGGTTTTACCATAACTATTATTTGTTTAAGTATTAAACACATATCTGTGGGTGGCGGAGTGGTGTGATGTGTGTGTGTGTGTGTACGCGGTAGACCTGGGTTCGAGACCCGGCTACCCTGTTCTGTTCTTTTATTTAATTTTATTATTATTATTTATTAATTATGGTTTTTAAACTCTAAAATATTTATTAATTATGTATTATTTAAAATAACCGGCACAATAAATACACAACGAACTTTTAACCGAATATTTGATTATTAAAAGAAGCGGGTTTTGAAACCCGTTTTACGACGAATGTTACAGTATCCCCTACTTTTAGAAATTTAGTCCCGAAATTTAAGCAGTAGTGGTAACAGGAAAAAGATGCGGGTATTTTTCGTGCATTGAGTCTTCACGTTCCCAAGTAAACTCGGGTCCTCGCTTTGACTCCCAACGTACCCTGATAATTGGAATACGACTTCGCCTTAAACGCTTCTCTCCGAAATCCATGATTTCTACTGGTCTTTCAACTAAGTGCATCGATTCATCGACTTAAATGTCTTCTAGAGGAATGTGGAGGTTTTCATTGGCGAGGCACTTTTTCAAGTTTGATACGTGGAATGTGGGATGAATTCTGTTGAGCTCTTCTGGTAGGTCAAGCTTGTATGCTACAGGACCTACTCTCTCGAGTATCTTGAAAGGTCCTACGTAGCGTGGTGCTAGCTTGCCCTTCTGGCCAAAACGAACCACTCCCTTCCACGGTGATACTTTTAAAAGTACTTGATCACCAATGTCAAACTCCAAGGGCTTTCGTCGTTTGTCAGCATAACTCTTTTGACGACTTTGAGCCGCTAGAAGATTGTTTCAAATTTGAAGGATCTTGTCGGTTGTTTCTTGAATTAATTCTGGTCCGGTGATTTGCGCTTCCCCAATTTCGTGCCAACATACTGGAGATCGGCACTTACGACCATATAAAGCTTCGAAAGGAGCCATGCCGATACTTGAATGATAGCTATTGTTGTACGAAAACTCGACTAATGGTAGGTGAGCGTCCCAGCTCCCTTTGAAGTCTATGACACATGCTCGCAGCATGTCTTCAAGGGTTTGGATGGTGTGTTCAGATTGACCATCAGTTTGAGGATGAAAAGGACAGGTGCACCCCAAGGCGATGAGCTAGGACGTATGAATCCTTTGTCAGTCAGCTCTTGCAGTTGACTGGCCAGTTCTTGCATCTCGGATGGGGCTAACCTATAAGGAGATTTTGCGACTGGTGTAGCGCCAGGTACAAGATCGATGCGAAATTCGACTTCTCTCACAGGAGGAAGTCCTGAAATGTCGTCGGGAAAGACTTGTGGGAATTACTTCACAATTGGGATATCTTCGAGTTTCCTCTCCTTGTTTCCCTTCTTGACGACGTGAGTTAGCAATGCGACATAGTTCTTGCGGAGATATCTTCGGGCTTGAAGGCAGGACATTAATTTGAGTCCTTTTGAAGGGGTTTCCCCAAAATTACGTAGTGTCTGACCATCTGCAAGAGGAATGCGAATGAATTTTCCGTGGCACACCACTTCAGCATGATGCTGGCTGAGCCAGTCCATACCGATTATAACATCGAAACTTCCCAACTTCATAGGAATGAGGTCAATTGGAAAACCGTGATCGTTTAGAGTGAGAGTACAATTGCGTATAATAGAGTTTAATGAAGTGGGTTTTCCATCAGCAACTTCCACCGTTAGAGATTCCATGAGATTAACACGAGGTTGGTCGAGGATAGGTTCGAATTCTAAGGACACAAAGCTCTTATCCGCACCAGTATCGAATAATATGGATGCATAACTATCATTGATGAGAAACGTACCGTTGACCACGTTGTTGTCAGCCCTGGCTTGGTTGGCATTGATATTGAAAGCTCTTCCTCTGGCAGGTGGAGGAGCTTGGTTAGCTTGGTTTACCGGATTCGCTTGAGCTTGGGCATGGATGATGTTCACTAGGCATGGACAAGTGTTCCTGAGGTGGTTTGGGTCCCCACAATTGAAACAGGCTCGCATGGGTTGCATCATGGGGTAGTTGGGTTGGTAGTAAGGTTGGGCTGCGTGTTGTGCAGGTGGTAAAAGTAAGGGTTGTTGGGCTTGGCCCACTATCTGATTTTGGGTTTGGGTTGGAGGTTGATTGCGGTTCATTCTTTGAAGGGTACGGCAGGTTTGGATGGTGTGACCCGCACGGCCACAACTTGTGCAATGTTGGCAAGGATTTTCGGGAGGGTGATGGTATTGACAGCGGTTGCATTTTGGGTGTGGGCCAGTATATGGCTTTTTGAATGGTGCAGTTGGAGGAGCAATTTGGGTGATTGGTGCAGTAGTGATAGGAGGGTTGGTTTGAGTGACAGCAAAATTTTTGCTATTTCGCTTCCTCTTACCAGCAAACTTCGAGGATGAGACGAGGTGGTTCGGAGTTGGGGTCTCAATGGGTGCTTTCTTCTTCTCATCTTTGAATTTTCCGTTTCGAATGCGATTCTCAGTGAGTTCTGTAGCTAACTCCATTGCGGCTTCAAGTGTTGCAGGCGAAGTGCTTAAAACCGAATCTTGGATTTTCGAGGGGAGGCCTCGAATGTAGTGTTCGACTAAGCGATACAAGGGGGTGAACAAATTGGGGATCATCTGGTTCAACTCAAGAAATCTCTTATTATATGAAGTGTGGTCTTCTTCCTTTTGTTTCAGTGCGTGGAATTCGTCTTCCAGCTTTTTGATCTCGCTTCTTGGACAGAAGCGTCTTGTCATGAGTTCCCTTAACTCTTCCCATGTTAAGGCCATGGCATCTTCAACTCTTTGCTTACCCTTTTCCGTGTTCCACCAAGTAAGGGCTACCCCAAACAGTCTTCCAGTTGCGTAACGTACCTTACGGTCCTTGGGACAATCGCAATTGAGGAAAGTGTTTTCCATTTCTTCAAACCAGTGAAGGAGGGCGGTAACACTTCGGTCCCTTCATATTTTGGGGGATCGCAGGATTTCGAAGTGTTTGTAAGTGCACTTGGGGGTTTTGGAAGGAGGGTTGGCGAAGCTCTGGTCTTCTTGGTTGGGAGGGTTGATGGGATTAGCGTTGAGAGCTTGTTGAACTTGAAGCATGATGTCAGGAAGTACAGCGGCCATTTGTTTAGCGATTTGTGTGGCCAAGTGTTCGTTTGACTTTCCTGACTTTCTACCTCCACGTAATTGCCTAGCCGACATCTACAGGAACATATATAGGAAGATTGTGAGTTTAAGAATTTTCTACGTGTCATGTGTCGTAAAAAGAATGAAAAACAACATAACTGACAATAATTTAACTACATCCATAGGATGTCTTGGGTTTGCTCATGTTTGGCCTCCAAATGTCCCCCCATACCATTCCCTGTGTAGTCATGTGGGCCCCCATGACTATTGGGCTTGGTAGGATTCACATTGGTGTCGGCGGGTTAACACTCGCACCACCCGAATGAAAATCGTAAAACATGATTGCGAGATGTATGGTAGGAGGGTGTCCAGGTGTAGACACAATGACAGCTCAAAGTGGGGTTAGTTCACACGACGTTTGGTATAGCATGCTTTGGCCTAATAGGTCCTTCGTACTCTCATCGTTAGTCCCCAGGTAGGCAAACTGGTCCTTTATTTTGGATTTATACGAATGCCAAGCCTAGACAGGACGTTCCGACTACTGTACTCGTACCCTTCCAGTTACTACATGCCCGTCGTAAAACTCACTTTAATGTGATTTGAAAAATACAAAATCATTGCAAAAATCATGGAAATCGTGAGGTGTGTGCTCTCATGATATGATATGTTATGAGGATATGAATTATGATGAGTATTGCATAATAACATGTATTTGTGAGCGTGCTTGCATAACATTGGGTGTGAAAATAAACATGAAACATATAAACATCATGAATTTTGCATGTAAAGCATAAACAATTAAAAATTTAATCAACTATAGTATAGGCTCTAAGGGTCTAATAACCTATCCTATATCCCTATAGTCACAAGCTCTGATACCAATCTGTCACACCCCGACCCGCAGCGGAATAAAAGTCGGGCATAATTGGGTTATCACCAAAGCTCATGATATTTACTAAGATGTTTCATATTTATTAAATTCAAATTACAAACTTAAATATCCAAAAACAAAATCCATACAATTACAAAGGAAAATGAAACTATATATTTATTCCAAAGCATTAACTTGTTTATTCTTCTAGGCCATCCTAAGTGTTTCCTATCTCAGCTGGATCACATGTATCATGTGTAAAACAGAGGAGATTTTGGGTCAACAAAAGTTGGCGAGTGAACCTTGATAAAAACATTTTAACTAATTTCTTGTTTTATTTATTAAAGAAAATTCATGCATTAATCATATGTGAGCAAACATATATAGTAAACAATCACAAACCACTTTGGATGAGTATATGACATGAATGATGATGTATTTGAGATCAAGGCTCAATCAAACGGAGCCGTAATGAGGCTCCTGATGCTCAACCCGTATCCCATGGGGAACTGATGGGCCTAATGAAATGCGTGCACTGAAATGATTAATTCAATCTACATATAATTCACACAACAATCAATACACATTTGATCACGGATATGATGTATGCACAAGTGTTTAAATAAAATAAAGGAATAGTACGACACATGATACACCCCAAAACATGATTAAAACGGGGAATTAGTAGAGATTCACTCACCGTGGGTGCGTTCCTTGATAATGATGAATGCGCACGAATTTATGATTCAACCGACGAGGGAAAACTAACCTAAATAATAACGAAATAATTCGATAAATAAATAATTTTATTTGAGATTAATATTTTAATTAGTGCTCTTAATGAGATTTTTAGATTTATTTTTATGAGTTTATTGCAAATTTTTAACCTTAGGAATCTTATTTTTTTTAAATAATTTTAAATTGAATAAGTAAAAAAGAAAACAAATTTTTTTTTAAAATGTTGACCTTGTCAGGTCTGACCGGGTCTGACCGGTCGGATAGCATGAGATTCAGGCGCGAGTGAGGTTCGAACCCGTGACCTCCCGTATACGTGCACGCAGCTCTACCAACTGAGCTACGTGTCTAACCCGAAATATTCTCTGTTTTAATTATATATATACTAACTAGCTTTAACCTTATTTAGTTTTTATTAAAAAGGTTTTAATTTGGCCGAATCTGATTACAGAATCCGGACTCGAACTCGGGATCTGTGGTTCGAGTGCACACAGCCCAACCAGTTGGGCTGTGTGTCTAATCTGCATAAACACTGGATTACATTCATTTTATATATATACTTTGAATTGATCTGAATAGGTTTAAAAAGTGTTGGCTTTATTTCAGAAAATCGGAAACATGTGCGACTCGAACTCGGGACGTGTGCTTTGTAATTGCACACAGTCCACCACTGGACTGTGTGTCTAACTCGGTTAAATACCGTTTTTATTTATATTTAAACACTAACTTAACTTCATCGTTTTCACCATTCAAAATCCCGACAATGATTCCGGCGATATTCCGGCGAGTGCGAAAGTTTCCGGCAACATGCTTTGAAAGGAATAAAGTTTCAGGAAGAAGTGCGGTTCTGAGCGAAAAGTTTACAAGGAATTTAGGTGGGTATTTATAAGGTGGACAGGCTTGCTCGGTTTCGATTTAGAGGCCAAAATTTCCGGTCAATGATTCCAATTTTCGAAAGAAACGGTTTTGACTCAATTGAGTGTTAAGAAACGGTTATAACTGATGTCGAAATCAGTTTACGCGTTTCAGTCAAGGGAAAGTAGCAACATTTGCGTAGTCTTCGTTCTTGCCGGCAATTTCGGGTTCTGGATTTTACTGAGTTACAGGTTTGATTTTCGGTTTTACCATAAGTATTATTTGTTTAAGTATTAAACACAAATATGTGGGTGGCGGAGTGGTGTGATGTGTGTGTGTGTACGCGGTAGACCCGGGTTCGAGACCCGGCTACCCTGTTCTGTTCTTTTATTTAAATTTTATTATTATTAGTTATTAATTATAGTTTTTAAACTCTAAAATATTTATTAATTATGTATTATTTAAAATAACCGGCACAATAAATACGCAACGAACTTTTAACCGAATATTTGATTATTAAACGAAGCGGGTTTTGAAACTCGTTTTACGACGAATGTTACAATGACTCAACAACATCACGTTACTTGTTCACTCCAAATGATTCCATGTTCCCCCATCTAAACCTCTCACAAAGCACTTCACCAATTCCCACTATTCAATTTGGTAATGGGGACATTTCCGAATCAACTCTTTGTATCGCATAAATGCTTCGTGCAACGGCTCACTCGATAATTGTTTGAATGCTCGAATTTCATTCCGTGCATCATCGATTATAGCCATAGAGTAGTATTCGTCGAGGAAGGCTTGTTGCATTTCGACCCAAGTGTGAATGCTATTAGTGGGTAGTGTTAGGAACCACTGTTTAGCTTTATCCTTCAATGAAAACTGAAATAAGCGCAAACGAACCTCATCTTGAGTAAAGTGGCCACCCCCAATAGTACTACATATAGTCGAAAATTCTCCAAATGTGTATACGGTTCATCATTGGATCGACCATTAAAGTGGGGGAGGATGTTGATGTAATTCGGCTTCCAATCAAACGCAACTCCCCCGCTCGGTGGTGGTACAATCGGAGAATCATTCTCCGATATCATCGGTCGAAACCAACCATCAACCCCTTGTGGTGGGCGTTGGTTGTTGCCGTTGTTATTTCTCGGTGGGCCATTCACTTCTTGATTAACCGGTGGCCCACGATTTACTCATTGGTTTTGTGGTTGATTTGTCATACCCACAAACTCAGGAATCCGTATGTTGTTATTATTGCGATTGTTGTTCGGATTCCGTCGGTTGTTGTTCCGGGGTTGGCGATTGTTTTGGTAACCGACGTCTTGATTGTACCCACCATCGTACTCATTCCCGTAATTTATGTTGGCATTTGATATCCCTCTTCACGATCGAACCCCCTACCATGGTAGAAGTTCCCATCATTTTCATTCTCCCCGAAGCCATCTTCCCCATCATCTTCCGATTGCCATGTGTTGACGCTAAACCGACCCGATGACCGCTAACTTGGAACATTAAATCTAGCATCATCCGGGATGTTGTTCCTTAACTCGTCGTAATTTGGTTCATATTGATTCGCATCATTTGGGTCTACCCGTTCGAATTCTGGCTGATTAAAATTTTGCTCAGGACCCAAGTATTGGTTGCGGTTACGGTTGTTAAGGTTGGGTAGAGGGTTTTGGTTTTGAGGTTCATTTTGTCGAAGTTTGTTGGTCGATATCTTTTCCTTCTTGCCACTCGCTTCGATTTCCGGTTCGTAAACTAATGGTACGTTCGCCTGGAATTCCGTGTACGCATGCACTACCTGTAACCTGCACAAGTAACACACCCCGCGTAACACAAAAGCAAATAAACTGAAAGAAGCAAGCCATTAAACAGATAATCACGAAATCAAACAAAAATCCAAACGTAAAGCGCACTAACTCCCCGGCAACGGCGCAATTTTGACACACCGTGTCGTCCCAATCAGTCAAAAACCCAAATTAACCTAGGTAGCTAGGGTAAGTCGGGTATCGTATCCACAAAGAAAATGTGGTCAGTATTGCACTAGTTGTTCGATTAGTTAGATTATTTACAAAAATGTACAAGGTAATTATGAAGCTTGCTAATTTTTGTTTGTTTATTTGAGTGGTTGGAAAAGATATCGGAGTAAACCGATAAGTTACTATTCACTACAAAAGAAATGATTACTTACTTAATTGCTAAAAAAACTAGATTACTTGATTTAAAACAAGAATTGGGAATACGGATCACACCCGGTTTGATAATTGCAAGACCTAGGGTTCCTACATGTTTTAACTTGATTCAGTTGCATATAGTGATTAACGGATTTCTATCACGAAGCTTAGGTACCAATTGTTATCAACGTCATAGACAACGGACCACAATGCACTTCGTCACCTTGGACATGTAAATCCTAACCTAAGATAAGGCGTAGTTGCACATAACCATTTCGCAAAGTCAAATTTTATCATCACTCGACAATTTACGAATTCGAAACAAATGCAAGACAATTATCAAAGGTTTCAAATACTAAACAACTTGTCACAAAATCAAATCAAATACAAATGCATAAACCCTAGAATTCTTACAACAATCTACACCGGGGTGAAACCGAGAAAACTAGCCGCTCATGGTTGAATGGACGCGATCACCGAGCGACGAGCACGAGCACCGAGCCATGACCTTTGAGTCTTGGAAGAAGGATGAAGGTTAGGTTTTAGGGTTTGGAAGGTGAGTGTGGATGGATGAGGATGATGATGGTGGGAAGGTTGGGTTATGGTGGTAATGGTGATGGTGAATTAGGGTTTAGATTGGTGGTTGTGAAGATGGTGATGGGTTAGAGGTTAGGGATGTTAGAGGTAGGTTAGAGGTGAAGAAGATGATGATGATTGATTCGGTTGATGATGGAGGGAATAGATGGATTGTGTAACATTCGTTGAAAAACGAGTTTCAAAACCCGCTTTGTTTATCAATCAAATATTCAGTTATAAATTTCGTTGCGTATTTATGGTTCATATTAATTTTAAACAATACATAATTAATAAATATATTAGAATTTAAAAACCATAATTTATAATTAATAATAAATAATGAATAAAAAAATAAATGGAGACGCCGGGTTTCGAACCCGGGTCACCCGCATGAACAAACACACAACACACCACTCCGCCACACGCCTTCTTTGTGACAATACTGAAATAAATGATACTTAAAGTAAACCCGAATTCAAAACCAGAGATCACCGCGCACTCAGAACTCGCAATCACCGGAAAATCCGGCAATCCGCGATTTTGGCCATTTCCCTTTTGACTAAAACGCAATAACCGATCGCGACATCAATCATAACCATTGCCGGCTGTCAATTTCGGTCATAACCGCCGGAAAACCTTTGACCGCGAATCAAGACTAAAAATCGGACACAATTCATCCAGTTCTTCCCTATAAATACCCACTCAATCTTTCGGAAATCCTTTCGCTCAGAACCGCACATTTTTTCGAAGTTGCAATTCCTCAAAAGCTCGTCGCCGGAGATTTCCAATTTCGCCGGAAACCTGCCGGAATCGCTAGTCAGAAAACCGCGTTCATTCATCGGTCGGTGTAACTGTCTAAACTTCTCTGCTATCTCTTAATTTATACTTTAATCGTTCCAACCAATAATCAAAACTGTTAAACAGTTCATACAGCCGGACATCGCAAAATCAGAGCCGACTCTTGCCGGAAATTGAAGAAACCACTCTGAGTTGGTACATCATAATCCTTATTCTTCTTTTTCTATTCCAATTCAATCAAATTATAAGTGGTGTTGGTCAATTAATCAAACAGTCGGCTTCACTGTTTCTGAGCTTTTATAAATGAAGAAGACGAAGTTGAGTTGTGTATTAATATAATTAAAATCAGATAATTAAACGGGTTAGACACACAGTCCAGTGGTGGACTGTGTGCAAATATAACACGCACGTCCCGAGTTCGAATCGCACACATACCGACTTTCAGAATTAAAACCAACATTTTTAGAACTGAATCAGAACAAGTCACAGAATGTTTATAAGAGTAATAAAATCCATTTGTTAAACAGATTAGTCACACAGCCCAACTGGTTGGGCTGTGCGCACTCGAACCGAAGGACCCGAGTTCGACTCCGGGACCCTGCAACCGGTTCGGCCATATAAATCATTTTTAATAAAAAACCAAATAAATTTAAAATTTATTAGTATATAAATATAATTAAAACAGAGAATATTTCGGGTTAGACACGTAGCACAGTTGGTAGAGCTGCGTGCACGTATACGAGAGGTCCCGAGTTCGAACCTCACTCAGCACATATAAAAACACAGTCTGACCGGTCAAGACCCGGTCAACGGTCAACGGTAAAAAAAAAGTCAATTTTTTTATTTATTTATTTAATTAGAAAATTATTTAAAAATACTTAAAAATAAGATTATTAATGTTAGAAATTTTCCTTAAACTCACAAAAATAAATCTAAAAATCCCATTTAAGAGCAACATTTTTAGAACTGAATCAGAACAAGTCACAGAATGTTTATAAGAGTAATAAAATCCATTTGTTAAACAGATTAGTCACACAGCCCAACTGGTTGGGCTGTGCGCACTCGAACCGAAGGACCCGAGTTCGACTCCGGGACCCTGCAACCGGTTCGGCCATATAAATCATTTTTAATAAAAAACCAAATAAATTTAAAATTT
Source organism: Scalesia atractyloides (assembly GCA_947069175.1). Taxonomy (NCBI): domain Eukaryota; kingdom Viridiplantae; phylum Streptophyta; class Magnoliopsida; order Asterales; family Asteraceae; genus Scalesia; species Scalesia atractyloides. Next base: position 47,507,012 of record CAMTDV010000006.1, read on the forward strand.
ATTAGTATATAAATATAATTAAAACAGAGAATATTTCGGGTTAGACACGTAGCACAGTTGGTAGAGCTGCGTGCACGTATACGAGAGGTCCCGAGTTCGAACCTCACTCAGCACATATAAAAACACAGTCTGACCGGTCAAGACCCGGTCAACGGTCAACGGTAAAAAAAAAGTCAATTTTTTTATTTATTTATTTAATTAGAAAATTATTTAAAAATACTTAAAAATAAGATTATTAATGTTAGAAATTTTCCTTAAACTCACAAAAATAAATCTAAAAATCCCATTTAAGAGCACTAATTAAAAATATTAATCTCAACCAAAATTTTTTTATTTATCGAATCATTTTGTTATTATCTAGGTTAGTTCTTCCCTCGTCAATCGAATCATAAGTTCGTGCGCCTTCATCATCATCAAAGAACGCACCCATCGTGAGTGAATCTCTATCAATTCCCCGTTTTAATCATGTTTTGAGGTGTATCATGTGTCCTACAATTCTTTTATTATATATATATAAACACTTGTGCATTCATCATATCCGTGATCAAATGTATCAATTGTTGTGTGGATTATATGTAGATTGGTTTTATCATTTTCAGTGCACGCATTTCATTAGGCCCATCAGTTCCCCGTGGGAGACGGGTTGAGCATCAGGTGCCTCATAAGATCGGCTCCGTTTGATTGAGCCTTGATCTCACATTCATCATCATTCATATCATATACTCATCCAAAGTGGTTTGTGTTTGTTTATTTATATATGTTTGCTCACAGGTGATTATTGCACAAATTTTCCTTATTAAATAAAACAAGAAATTAGTAACAATGTTTTATCAAGGTTCACTCGCCAACTTTTATTGACCCAAAATATCCCCCGTTTTACACATGATACAGGTGATCCAGCTGAGACAAGAAACACATAGGAAGGCCTAGAAGAATAAACAAGTTTAAGCTTTGGAATAATTAAATAGTTTCAATTTCTTGTAATTGTATGAATTTTGTTTTGGATATTTAAGTTTTAATTTGAATTTAATAAATATGAAACATTTTAGTAAACATCATGAGCTTTGGTGATAACCCAATTATGCCCCGACTTTTATTCCGCTGCGGGTCGGGGTGTGACAGATTGGTATCAGAGCCATGACTATAGGGATATAGGATAGGTTATTAGACCCTTAGAGCCTATACTATAGTTGATTAAAATTTTAAATTGCTTATGCGTTACATACAAAATTCATGATGTTTATATGCTTTATGTTTATTGTTACACTCAATGTTATGCAAGCATGCTCACAAATACATAATATTATACAATGCTTATCATGAATCATATCCTCATAACATATCACATCCATGAGAGCACACACCTCACGATTACCATGATTTTTGCAATGATTTTTGTATTTTCAAATCACATCAAAGTGAGTTCTCATGACGAGCATGTAGTAACTGGAAGGGTACGAGTACCGGTAGTCGGAACGTCCTGTCTAGGCTTGGCATTCGTATAAATCCAAAATAAAGGACCACTTTGCCTACCTGGGGACTAACGATGAGAGTACGAAGGACCTATTAGGCCAAAGCATGCTATACCAAACGTAGTGTGAGCTAACCCCACATTGAGTTGTCATTGTGTCTACACCTGGACACCCTCCTACCATACATCTCGCAATTTTATTTTCTGATTTTCATTCGGGTGGTGCGAGTGTTAATCCGCCAACACCAATGTGAATCCTACCAAGCCCAATAGTCATGGGGCCCACATGACTACACAGGCGATGGTATGGGGGACATTGGAGGCCCAAACATGAGCAAACCCAAGACATCCTATGGATGTAGTTGCATTATTGTCAGTTATGTTATTTTTTATCCTTTTAACGACACATGACACCTAGAAACTTCTTAAACTCACAATCTTCCTATGTATGTTCCTGTAGATGTCGGCTAGGCAACTACGTGGAGGAAGCAAGTCAGGAAGATCAAATGAACGCTTGGCCACACAAATTGCTAAACAAATGGCCGCAGTGCTTCCTGACATCGTGATTCAAGTTCAACAAGCTCTCACCGCAAATCCCATCAACCCTCCCGATCAAGAAGACCAGAGCGTCGCCAACCCTCCCTCCAAAAAGTGCTCTTACAAACACTTCAAATCTTGCATCCCCCAAGGTATGAAGGGACCGAAGGTGTTATTGCTCTCCTTCACTGGTTTGAAGAAATGGAGAACACTTTCCTCAATTGCGATTGTCCCGAGGATCGCAAGGTACGTTATGCAAGTGGAAGACTGTTTGGGGTAGCCCTTACCTGGTGGAACACGGAAAGGGTAAACGAGGAGTTGAAGATGCCATGGCCTTAACATGGGAGGAGTTAAGGGAACTCATGACAAGACGCTTCTGTCCAAGAAGCGAAATCAAAAAGTTGGAAGATGAATTCCACGCGCTAAAACAAAAGGAAGGAGATCACACTTCCTATAACAAGAGATTTCTCAAACTGAACCAGATGATCCCTAATCTGTTCACCCCCGTGTACCGCTTGGTTGAACATTACATTCGAGGTCTTCCCTCGAAAATTCAAGACTCAGATTTAAGCACTTCGCCTGCAACACTTGAAGCCGCGATGGAGTTAGCTACAGAACTCACTGAAAATCGCATTCGAAACGGCAAGTTCAAAGATGAAAAGAAGAAAGCACCCATAGAGACCTCAACTACAAACCACTCAGTCTCCTCCTCAAAGTTTGCTGGTAAGAGGAAACGAAACAGCAAGAATTTTGCTGTTGCTCAAACCAACCCTCCTATCACCGCTGCACCAATCACCCAAATTGCTCCCTCAGTTGCACCATTTAAAAAGCCATACACCGGCCCACACCCAAAATGCAATCGTTGCCAATACCACCATCCTCCCGAAACTCTTTGCCAACATTGCACAAGCTGTGGCCGCGCAGGTCACACCATCCAAACCTGTCGTACTCTTCAACGAATGAACCGCAATCAACCCCCAATCCAAACCCACCATCAGATAGTGGGTCAAGCCCAACAACCCTTACTTCTACCACCTGCACCACACACAGCCCAAACTTACTACCAACCCAACTACCCCATGATGCAACCCATGCGAGCTTGTTACAACTGTGGGGACCCAAACCACTTCAGGAACACATGTCCACACTTGGTGAACATCATCCATGCCTGTAACATCCGTAAAAAAAACCGGATTAACCAAACCCGCTTCGTTTATTAACCGAACAACCAGTCAAAAATTTCGTTGCATATTTAATGCTTAAATTAATTTTAAACGATACATAATTAATAAGTATATTAGAATATAAAAGTTATATTTGAAAAAGTATTAAAAATAGTGATTTAAAAATAAAATGCTGAAGCCGGGACTCGAACCCGGGTCAGCCGGGCTTAAGCCCAACGACTTATCACACACACACATAACCACTCCGCCACTTGTTGTTTTCTGTAAATGTTAGGAAACAAATAAATCTTATAGTCATTAATGAAGCGACCGGTTACGCCAACTGTAACCGAAATCGGTCATCAAACGTCCAAAGACGTTTGATTACTCGCGGTTTACTGAGTTTAACCGATACACCGACAATTCCAATCAATTTTGCTATGAATGAAACTAGAATTCGGGAGTAAATCGGTTTAATAACCGAAAACTTTCAATTCTTGAATTACTTCAATCAAAGACCCCTCTCGCGACTCAAACACACTCTGCAAACTCCCAATTACATTTTCGCACAACTTTAGCCCGCCGGAGAAGCTTTTTGGACTTCGCCGGAAAACCGTATTTTCCACCAAATCAGTGAGTCTCTCAATTCTTTAGTGGTCAATCAATTGTTAAGCTATTGCTAACCCAAACCTTTCAATCAGAATCATTTCCAGATGACGTTGCCGGATTATCTGTTTTCGCCGGAAAATTTCTGAAATTTCAGAAACCTGCTGATAACCGGTATGATCATTCAAACATACTGATAATCATTACTCATTAGTTCAATTTCACATCTAATCCCTCCAAACTGTTAATTGATTCTAAGAGCCGAAGGTCACCAAAATAGAGCCGACGATCTTCGCCGGATTTTCTGAAGAAGTCGATCTGTTCGGTACTTTCTTTCCCCAAACTCTTTGGTTCAATTCTTTTCAATTGTTCATCTTGTTCATTAACCGAATTAATAAAGTAACAGTTGCTTTGACCGATGTCTGTGTTTTGAAGGAAGAAGACGAAGTTCAGTTATGTTATAAGATTAATTAAAATCAGTTTTATTGACGGGTTAGACACACAGTCCAGCGGTGGACTGTGTGCAAACAAATACATACACGTCCCGAGTTCGATTCTTGACACAAGCACCTTCACAGTAATAAAATGTCTCTTTTTTTAAACTGAACCGGGTTAACTCCGTTAGATGTTAAGTATAATAAAAATCTGTATATTAACCAAGTTAGACACACAGTCCAGCGGTGGAAAGTGTGTAACATTAAGTCACAGGTCCGGTTCGAGACCTGTTGACGACACCGGTCTGATGATTTAAAACATTTTTGAAAATAAAAGAATTTTGAATAAACAAAGTTAGTATATAAATATAATTAAAAACAGAATTATTTCGGGTTAGACACGTAGCTCGGTTAGTAAAGCTGCGTGCACGCGAACGGGAGGTCTCGGGTCCGAGCCTCACCCGGCGCATACACTTACACAATAAAACCGGTCAACAAGTCAACGGTCCACGGTCAACAAGTCAACGTCAAAAAGTCAACATTTTTTTATTATTTTTATTTATTTTTTTATTTAAAAAAATCAATTAAAAATACTTAAAAATAACATTTTTAAAGTTAGAAAATAGCCTAAAACTCACAAAAATATATCCAAAAATCCTATTAAAGTTGTTAATAAAATCCATTTATTTACCTTACTTTTCGTTATTAATTAGGTTAGTTTTTCCTCGTCGATCAATCCTCTAAACTCGTGCGCATTCAACATCTTCAACCGAACGCACCCACTGTGAGTGAATCTCTACAAATTCCCCGTTTAAATCACGTTTTTGGGGTGTATCATGTGTCTTACTATTTATTATATTTAAATCATTGTGCATACATCATATCATGAATAAATGTGTATCCAGCTTGTATAAACTGTTTGTGTGGTTATTGTTTAGATTTAATTTATTATTTTCAGTACATGCAATTTCATAGGCCGCCGCTCCCCATTACATTATGAGCGTTGAGCATGTTCCCCATTACATTATGAGCGTGAACCTGGCGTGCCAACATACGATCGGCTCCGTTTGATTGAGCCTTGATCGCACAGACATTTATCATTTTCAGTACATGCAATACGATCGGCTCCGTTTGATTGAGCCTTGATCGCACAGTTTCATTCATGTTATATATTTATGCAAGTTGATATGTTATTGTATGCTGTTGGTTTGTTAATGTATGTTATTGTTTGTTGTTGTGTGATATCGTATGCTAATGGTTTGTTATGGTATGCTAATTGTTGTTATTGTATGTTTATTTACGTTTGTTCATATATGAATAGTGCACAATTTTTCCATATAAAATACAACAAGAAATAAATAATAAATGTTTTTCTAACAAGGTTCACTCGCCAACTTTTTGTTGATCCAAAAACCATTTTTACACATGATACAGGTGAACAGGATGAAGCAAGGAAAACATAGGAAATGCCTTAGAAGAAAATAATGAAGTCTAGAATGATGTGTAGAACATGATGTAATTATGATTGTATGTTTCCCTTTAAATTGTAATAATAAATATGAAACGTTATAATAAATGTCATGAGATTTGATGATAACCCAATCATGCCCCGATCACCTTTTCCGCTGCGGGTCGGGGTGTGACAGATTGGTACCAGTTTTGACTATAGGGATATAGGATAGGTTATTAGACCCTTAGAGCCTATACTATAGTTGATTAGATTTTAATTGTTTATGTGGTTATATGCACAAACTTATGATATTTATTTGTTTCGTATTTATTACATACACAAACGCATGCAAACATTTCCAATATTACATTTTGTGATACGTAGTGAATTATACTTACAGTCAAACATACATACTTACATACACATTCATCATACATATTTCAATGTTCACATATTTAAATCATCTTCATACTTTCGTTATTCAAAGATTTTGTCACATTTTTCATTTCTCAAATCCCATCAAAGTGAGTTCTGCGACGGGCATGTAGTAACTGTAAGGGTACAAGTACCGGTAGTCGGAACGTCCTGTCTAGGTTGGCATTCGTATAAATCCAATATAACGGACCAGTTTGCCTACCTGGGGACTAACGATGAGAGTACGAAGGACCTATTAGGCCAAAGCATGCCACACCAAACGTCGTTCGAACTAACCCCACTTTGAGGTGTCACCGTGTCCACACCTGGACACATTCCGAATATCATACTTTACATATTTCTCGATTTTCTCCGGGTTTTAGTGTACGTAACCAGGCTAACACATGCGAACCATATGAAAAACCCGGTAGTCATGGGGCCCACATGATTACGAAGGTGAAGTATGGCGGCATGCAATGCCCAATTACGAGCAAAGCCCAAGACATCCTATGGATGTAGTAGATTTATTATGTTATATTTATTTTATGAATGTTCATTCCTAAATACGACCCATGATCCCAAAAACATCCAACTCATACTCTTGATATGTATTCCTTGTAGATGTCTTCTAGCCTCGCTCGTAGGAAGATGAGAGCAGGAAAAGCCCGCGAGCGCATGGCTGCCCAAATCGCTCAACAAATGGCTGCCGTAATACCCAACATTATAATTCAAGTCCAACAAGCCCTTACCGCTAATCCCGTCAACCAAGAAGATCAAAATGTTATCAACCCTCCCCCAAATACCACTAAATGCACCTACAAGCATTTCAAATCCTGCGACCCTCCAAAATACGAAGGGACTGAAGGTGTCACCGCTCTCCTCCATTGGTTTGAAGAAATGGAGAACACTTTTCTAAATTGCGATTGCCCCGATGATCGCAAAGTGCGATATGCTACTGGTCGTTTATTTGGAATAGCACTTACTTGGTGGAATACAGAGAAGGCCAAACGAGGTGTTGAAGACACTATGACTTTGACTTGGGAAGAGTTGAAGGAAATCATGACAAGACGGTTTTGTCCAAGGAGCGAAATCAAGAAATTAGAGGATGAGTTCTATTCGTTGAAGCAAAAGGAAGGCGACCACAACACATACAACAAAAGATTCCTCGAGTTAAATCACATGGTTCCCAACTTATTCACTCCCCTCTACCGTTTGATCGAGCACTACATTCGAGGTCTTCCGTCAAAAATTCAAGACTCTGTAATAAGTACCACACCTGTAACCTTGGAAGCCGCAATGGAGTTAGCTACAGAGCTCACCGAGAACCGCATCCGGAATAAAGACTTCAAGGAGGAGAAGAAGAAGGATAAAGCATCAACTGAAACTTCAAACTCCACCCAAACCGAATCCCCTTCTCAACCCATTTTTAAGAGAAAACGAGATGGGCAACTTTTCGCTGTCACCCAACGTAATAACCAATTTCACAAGCCATACCCATCCAAGCTATCCCAATCACTCAAGTAGCACCCAACTCAACTTACCCAAATAAGAAACCATACCTTGGACCTCACCCTCGATGTAACACCTGTTTTTATCATCATCCATCTACCTTACCTTGTCGACTATGTGCGAATTGTGGACCTATGGTCATTTGAGCAAGGCTTGCCGCACCTCTCAAAACCAAATCTCTCCCCCTACTCAAAACATGATCAAAACCTATCAACAACCCCAATACCCCATGTTACCTTATGTTCGAGCTTGTTTTAATTGTGGCGACCCTACTCACTTTAGAAACACGTGCCCTCGATTGGTTAACATCATAAACGCTCAAGCTCAATCAAACCCAGTTAACCAAGCAAATCAAGAAAACCCAACCACTAGGCCACCAGCAAGAGGAAGAGTTTTCAACATCAACTCCAATCTTATTGAAGATAATGACGGCCCAAACAACCACCCAACTAGTCTCCTTCACCAAAAATCAAGATTCAACTCCAACCGCTTCGTTTTTATGTTTTTCTTTATGTTATCTCAAGCTTTGGTTGATTGTGTTTGTTTATGTTTTAGAGGCACATAGAACCAATCATAACTTACGGATAAAGCCAATGAAAATTTGACAAGAATATGGTGGATAGCCGCTGGTACTTCTATATATAAGTATTCTTGCCAAAGGATCAGAGGCATTATCTGGCGGTTATGAGAAGTTCCATGTAGAATTTAGTATTGTCTTGATTGAAGTTTGTTTTGTACTCACTGATTTAGCATTTATAGCATCTCATCATTTAAAGAAATTGGATTGTGTTCCATTTCTACATAGACTAACCTCTCCATCATAACAAACGAGAGAGGTACTGTCATCATTCAAACATGTATGCTATCAGAATTAAGACTCAAGCTATGGTTGATTGTGTTTATTTATGTATTAGAGTCACATAGAACTAATCATAACTTGCGGATAAAGCCAATGAAAATTTGACAAGAATATGGTGGATACACCGCTGGTACTTCCTATATATAAGTATTCTTGCCAAAGGATCAAAGGCATTGTCAGGCGGTTATGAGAAGTTCCATGTAGGATTTAGTAACGTCTTGGTCGAAGTTTGTTTTATACTCACTGATTTAGTATTTACATCATCATACATCTCAAGTATTTCAATTTCATCATTTAAAGAAGTTGAGCTATGTCTCACTTCCACAAGGACTAACCTCTCCATCATAACAAACGAGAGAGGTACTGTCATCATTCAAACATGTATACTATCAGAATTAAGACTCAAAGCTATGGTTGATTGTGTTTATTTATGTATTAGAGTCACATAGAACTAATCATAACTTACTGATAAAACCAATGAAAATTTGACGAGAATATGGTGGATACGCCGCTGGTACTTCCTATATATAAGTATTCTTGTCAAAGGATCAGAGGCATTATCATGCGGTTTTGAGAAGTTCCATGTAGGATTTAGTATTGTCTTGGTTGAAATTTGTGTTACATTCACTGATTTAACATTCATATCATATCATCATCTAAAGAAATTGGATTGTGTTCCATTTCTACATAGACTAACCTCTCCATCACAACAAACGAGAGAGGTACTGTCATCATTCAAACATGTATACTATCAGAATTAAGACTCAAGCTTTGGTTGTTGTGTTTGTTTATGTTTTAGAGTCACATAGGACTAATCATAACTTACTGATAAAATCAATGAAAATTTGACGAGAATATGGTGGATACGCCGCTGGTACTTCCTATATATAAGTATTCTTGCTAAAGGATCAGAGGCATTGTCAGGCGGTTATGAGAAGTTCCATGTAGGATTTAGTAATTTCTTGGTTGAAGTTCGTTTTATACTCACTGATCTAGCATTTATATCATCTCACCATTTAAAGAAATGGGATTATGTCACCAATCAAACATGTATACTATCAGAATTAGGACTCAGACATTGGTTGTGGTGTTTATTATGTTCTAGAGTCACATCATAGAACCAATCATAACTTACTGATAAAACCAATGAAAATTTGACAAGAATATGGTGGATACGCCGCTGGTACTTCCTATATATAAGTATTCTTGCAAAGGATCAGAGGCATTGTCAGGCGGTTATGAGAAGTTCCTGTAGGTTGTAGTATTAGAAGTTTTGTTTTAGGATATAACCTTATCTTTCCAAACATATCAAAACTCTTGCGCATGAAATCATACTTAGTGAATCAACCCGCTTATCAATATTTTTACAGTAGGCAACAAAAAGCGATTCCTGTAGCAGGGTACTCAACCCTTACAAGGAACGTTACCGACTCAAACAAAAATTTAAACTCTTACTCTTTTTCTAAGTATGTAACTGTCAAATTAAACACCATCCTTTTTAGACAAATATGCCACTACTTAAATTTCGGGACGAAATTTCTAAAAAGTAGGGGATACTGTAACATCCGTCAAAAACCGGATTTACCAAACCCGCTTCGTTTATTAACCGAACAATCAGTTAAAAATTTCGTTGCGTATTTAATGCTCAAATTAATTTTAAACGATACATAATTAATAAGTATATTGGAATATATAATTTATATTTGAAAATGTATTAAAAATAGCGAATTAAAAATGAAATGCTGAAACCGGGATTCGAACCGGTCAGCCGGTCAACCGAGTCTTAACTCCCACACGCTCAACCACTCCGCCACTTGTGTTGTTTGTGTACATATTGAAACAATTAATACATAACATAAATCTCGAATTCAAACTGACGCGCCCAAATCGCAGTCGTCGGAAATCCCGACGATTTCGCCGAGATTGGACGGTTTCTTCTGATTTAACCGAAGCATTAACCTTAACATCAGTTATAACCGATGTCAAGTCCGCGACATCCGTCATAACCCCGGAGAATTATTGACCGACGAATCAAGTCGGTAATCGGACTAAATTCATCGATGTTCTTCCCTATAAATACACCCACAAGTCTCTGTTAACTTTTTCGCTCACAACCACACAAATTCTCGACGTAATTTCACTCGCCGGAAAATATCTGCAAGTCGCCGGAAAACCGAGACTTCCATCTACACGGTAATTACTTCGATTTTTCTGTTTCATTCCATTATTGGGCAAAATTCTAATATCAATCCCCCACCCAGAATCCTTTCCAGACGACGTTGCCGGATTATCTATTTTCGCCGGAAAACTTCTGAAATTTCAGAAACCTGCTGTTAACCGGTATGATCATTTCAACTTACTGATAATCGTTACCCAGTGGTTCCATTTCACATCTAATCCCTCCAAATTGTTGACTAATCCTATCAGCCGAAGCTCACCAAAATAGAGCCGACGATCTTGCCGGACTTCTGAAGAAAGACGAACAGTTCGGTACAATCAATCCTCAAACCTTTTTCTGTTCCTTACATTACGATGGCTCATAATGTTCGTTAAGTTAATTTAACAAATAACAGTCAGTTAATCGATGTCTGTGTTTTGAACGAAGAAGATGAAGTTGGGTATGTTATAAGATTAATTAAAATCGATATTATGAACGGGTTAGACACACAGTCCAGCGGTGGACTGTGTGCAAACAATATGCATAACGTCTCGAGTTCGATCCTGGTCACACACATTCGCTGTAATAAAATGCCTTTTTTTATTTAAACTGAACTGGGTTAACTCAGTAAGATGTTAAATATAATAATAACCAGAATATTTACCAAGTTAGAACACATCACGGATGTGTCAAACTAACCACAGGTCCCGGGTTCGAGACCTGTGGCGAGCACCGAGCGATACATTAAAATCGTTTTTAAAATAAATGATTTTCGGATTAATTCAATTAGTATATAAATATAATTAAAAACAGAAATATTTCGGGTTAGACACGTAGCTCAGTTGGTAGAGCTGCGTGCACGCGAACGGGAGGTCTCGGGTTCGAGTCCTGCCCGGCGCATACATTTACACAATAAAACCGATCAACAAGTCAACGGTCAACAAGTCAACAAGTCAACAAGTCAACGTCAACGGTCAAAAAGTCAACATTTTTTTTTATTTTTATTTATTTATTTTATTTAAAAATCAATTAAAAATACTTAAAAATAACATTTTTAAAGTTAGAAAATAGCCTTAAACTCACAAAAATATATCCAATAATCCTACTAAAAATTGATTAATAAAATCCGCTTATTTACCGAACCATTATGTTATTATCTAGGTTAGTTTCACTCGTGGTTAAATCCAACTTCGTGCGCATTCAACATCATCAACCGAACGCACCCAATGTGAGTGAATCTTACAACTCCCCTTTTAATTACACGTTTTGGGGTGTATCATGTGTCACTTAAACAATTCGTTTATTCAAACTCGTGCCATACCATATTATGATTTAAACTTAGAATGTTAATATTGTTTGTAGTTATTTTTACATATTGTCTAGTTGTATGAAAATCATTCATTAGGCCCATCAGTTCGTAGAACAACGCGTGCCTCAAAACTCATTCATTAGGCCCATCAGTTCCTCGTGGGAGACGAGTTGAGCAACGCGTGCCTCAAAACAATCTATTATTGTATGTGTGTGCATTATTTAATAATTATGTGTTTTGTGAATAAGTTTACATCTATATTTACTCATATGTGGTTATGCACTTTATTTTATAATCAATTAAATAAACTTGTTCAAATGTTTTTCATAGGATTTACTCGCCAACTTTTTGTTGATCCAAAAACCATTTTTACACATGATACAGGTGAACAGGATGAAGCAAGGAAAACATAGGAAATGCCTTAGAAGAAAATAATGAAGTCTAGAATGATGTGTAGAACATGATGTAATTATGATTGTATGTTTCCCTTTAAATTGTAATAATAAATATGAAACGTTATAATAAATGTCATGAGCTTTGATGATAACCCAATCATGCCCCGATCACCTTTTCCGCTGCGGGTCGGGGTGTGACAGCACCATCCAAGCTCTTGAAGACATGCTTCGAGCATGTGTCATAGACTTCAAAGGGAATTGGGACACTCATCTACCATTAGTTGAATTTTGTACAACAATAGCTATCATTCAAGTATTGGCATGGCTCCTTTCGAAGCTTTATATGGTCGTAAGTGCCGATCTCCAGTATGTTGGCAAAAAATTGGGGAATCACAAATCACCGGTCCAGAATTAATTCAAGAAACAACCGACAAGGTCATTCAAATTCGAAACAATCTTCTAGCAGCTCAAAGTCGTCAAAAGAGTTATGCCGACAAACGACAAAGCCCTTGGAGTTTGACATTGGTGATCAAGTACTTTTAAAAGTATCACCGTGGAAGGGAGTGATTCGTTTTGGCCAGAAGGGCAAGCTAGCACCACGCTACGTAGGACCTTTCAAGATACTCGAAAGAGTAGGTCCTGTAGCATACAAGCTTGACCTACCAGAAGAGCTCAACAGAATTCATCCCACATTTCACGTATCAAACTTGAAAAAGTGCCTCGCCGTTGAAAACCTCCATATTCCTCTAGAAGACATTCAAGTCGATGAATCTATGCATTTCATTGAAAGACCAGTAGAAATCATGGACTTCGGAGAGAAGCGTTTAAGACGAAGTCGTATTCCAATTGTCAGGGTACGTTGGGAGTCAAAACGAGGACCTGAGTTTACTTGGGAACGTGAAGACTCAATGCGCGAAAAATACCCGCATCTTTTTCCTGTTACCACTACTACTTAAATTTCGGGACGAAATTTCTAAAAGTAGGGGATACTGTAACATTCGTCGAAAAACGGGTTTCAAAACCCGCTTCGTTTATCAATCAAATATTCAGTTATAAATTTCGTTGCGTATTTATGGTTCATATTAATTTTAAACAATACATAATTAATAAATATATTAGAATTTAAAAACCATAATTTATAATTAATAATAAATAATGAATAAAAAAATAAATGGAGACGCCAGGTTTCGAACCCGGGTCACCCGCATGAACAAACACACAACACACCACTCCGCCACACGCCTTCTTTGTGACAATACTGAAATAAATAATACTTAAAGTAAACCCGAATTCAAAACCAGAGATCACCGTGCACTCAGAACTCGCAATCACCGGAAAATCCGGCAATCCGCGATTTTGGCCATTTCCCTTTTGACTAAAACGCAATAACCGATCGCGACATCAATCATAACCGTTGTCGGCCGTCAAGTTCGGTCATAACCGCCGGAAAACCTTTGACCGCGAATCAAGACTCAAAATCGGACACAATTCATCCAGTTCTTCCCTATAAATACCCACTCAATCTTCCGGAAATCCTTTCGCTCAGAACCGCACACTTTTTCGAAGTTGCAATTCTCAAAAGCTCGTCGCCGGAGATTTCCAATTTTCGCCGGAATCCTGCCGGAATCGCTAATCAGAAAACCGCGTTCATTCATCGGTCGGTGTAACTGTCTAAACTTCTCTGCTATCTCTTAATTTATACTTAATCGTTCCAACCAATAATCAAAACTGTTAAACAGTTCATACAGCCGGACATCGCAAAATCAGAGCCGACTCTTGCCGGAAATTGAAGAAACCACTCTGAGTTGGTACATCATAATCCTTATTCTTCTTTTTCTATTCCAATTCAATCAAATTATAAGTGGTGTTGGTCAATTAGTCAAACAGTCGGCTTCACTGTTTCTGAGCTTTTATAAATGAAGAAGACGAAGTTGAGTTGTGTATTAATATAATTAAAATAAGATAATTAAACGGGTTAGACACACAGTCCAGCGGTGGACTGTGTGCAAATATAACACGCACGTGCCGAGTTCGAATCGCACACGTACCGACTTTCAGAATTAAAACCAACATTTTTAGAACTGAATCAGAACAAGTCACCGAATGTTTATAAGAGTAATAAAATCCATTTGTTAAACAGATTAGACACACAACCCAACTGGTTGGGCTGTGCGCACTCGAACCGAAGGACCCGAGTTCGACTCCGGGTCCCTGCACCCGGTTCGGCCATATAAATCATTTTTAATAAAAAACCAAATAAATTTAAAATTTATTAGTATATAAATATAATTAAAACAGAGAATATTTCGGGTTAAACACGTAGCTCAGTTGGTAGAACTGCGTGCACGTATACGAGAGGTCCCGAGTTCGAACCTCACTCAGCACATATAAAAACACAGTCTGACCGGTCAAGACCCGGTCAACGGTCAACGGTCAAAAAAAGTCAATTTTTTTATTTATTTATTTCTTTTTATTTATTTATTTATTTAGAAAATTATTTAAAAATACTTAAAAATAAGATTATTAATGTTAGAAAATTTCCTTAAACTCACAAAAATAAATCTAAAAATCCCATTTCAGAGCACTAATTAAAAATATTAATCTCAACCAAAATTTATTTATTTATCGAATCATTTTGTTATTATCTAGGTTAGTTCTTCCCTCGTCAATCGAATCATAAGTTCGTGCGCCTTCATCATCATTAAAGAACGCACCCATCGTGAGTGAATCTCTATCAATTCCCCGTTTTAATCATGTTTTGGGGTGTATCATGTGTCGTATAATTCTTTTATTTTATATATATAAACACTTGTGCATTCATCATATCCGTGATCAAATGTGTATCAAATGTGTATCAATTGTTGTGTGGATTATATGTAGATTGGTTTTATCATTTTCAGTGCACGCATTTCATTAGGCCCATCAGTTCCCTGTGGGAGACGGGTTGAACATCAGGTGCCTCATAAGATCGGCTCCGTTTGATTGAGCCTTGATCTCACATTCATCATCATTCATATCATATACTCATCCAAAGTGGTTTGTGTTTGTTTGTTTATTTATATATGTTTGCTCACATGTGATTATTGCACAAATTTTCCTTATTAAATAAAACAAGAAATTAGTAACAATGTTTTATCAAGGTTCACTCGCCAACTTTTGTTGACCCCAAATATCCCCCGTTTTACACATGATACAGGTGATCCAGCTGAGACAAGAAACACATAGGAAGGCCTAGAAGAATAAACAAGTTTAAGCTTTGGAATAATTAAATAGTTTCAATTTCTTGTAATTGTATGAATTTTGTTTTGGATATTTAAGTTGTAATTTGAATTTAATAAATATGAAACATTTTAGTAAACATCATGAGCTTTGGTGATAACCCAATTATGCCCCGACTTTTATTCCGCTGCGGGTCGGGGTTTGACAGATTGGGATTGATGTGTATGATGATTCTTGGCTCCAAGAGGTGTTTTTGTCACACCCCGACCCGCAGCGGAATAAGAGTCGGGGCATAATTGGGTTATCACCAAAGCTCATGATATTTACTAATATGTTTCATATTTATTAAAGTCAAAATTACATTCCCAAATATCCAAACATGTCCATACAATACAAAGAAAATAAACCAAACAAAACAATTCCAAACTCTAAATCATTTTATTCTTCTAGTCCAATCCTAAGTGTTTCTTGCTGCAGCTGGTTCACCTGTATCATGTGTAAAAATGGGGGTTTTTGGGTCAACATAAGTTGGCGAGTGAACCTTGTTAGATAAACATTTATTATTGACTTACTTGTTAGTTTATCAATGAAAAATTGTGCATAATCATAAATGAGCAAATGTAAATAATCAAGCAGTAGCAATTGCAATCACAACTATAACATACAGTAACATTTGATAGCATACATTAACATACAAACATCATACAATAAATAACATGAATGAAACTGTGCGATCAAGGCTCAATCAAACGGAGCCGATCGTATTGCATGTACTGAAAATGATAAATGTCTGTGCGATCAAGGCTCAATCAAACGGAGCCGATCGTATGTTGGCACCCCAGGTTCACGCTCATAATGTAATGGGGAACATGCTCAACGCTCATAATGTAATGGGGAGCGGCGGCCTATGAAATTGCATGTACTGAAATAATAAATTCAATCTAACAGTAACCACACAAACATTGAAAACAAACTGAATACACAAGTTCATGATATGATGTATGCACAATGATTTAAATATAATATATAGCAAGACACATGATACACCCCAAAACGTGATTAAAACGGTGAATTTGTAAAGATTCACTCACATTGGGTGCGTTTGATTGGAGATGGTGAGATGCGCATGAGTTGGAAAGGTGGGACAACGAGAATTAACTAACCTAAATAATAACGGAAAATATAGTAAATGAGTGGATTTTATTAAGGATTTTAATAGAATTTTTAGATGTATTTTTACGTGTTTAAGGCAATTTCCTATCTTTAAAAACATTATTTTTAAGTATTTTTAATTGATTTTTAAATTAAATTAAATAATTAAAAATATAAAAATATGTTGACTTTTTGGGTTGACCGTTGACCGTTGACTGTTTGACCGGTTCGAACGTGTATATGTATGCGCTGGGTGAGGCTCGAACCTGAGACCTCCCGTACGCATGCACGCAGCTCTACCAACTGAGCTACGTGTCTAACCCGAAATAATTCTGTTTTTATTTATACTTATATACTAATTCAGTTTATCCAAAATTCTTTTAATTTCAAAAACATTTTAATTCATTGAACCGGTGCCACTAACAGGTCTCGAACCCGGGACCTGCGCTTTAACGTTACACACAGTCCACCGCTGGACTGTGTGTCTAACTTGGTTAATATACAAATTTTATTATACTTAACAACTAACGGAGTTAACCCGGTTCAGTTTTAAATCAAAAAGGCATTTTATTACATAGAGGGTGCGTGTATCAGGGATCGAACTCGGGACGTATGCGTGTTTTTGTTCGCACACAGTCCACCGCTGGACTGTGTGTCTAACCTGTTCAAAATACCAGTTTTAATTATTCTTATAATGTTATCGCAGTTCATCTTCTTCGTTGGATTTTACCGACAGCAGATTACACCATTAAATCTTGTTAATTCGATTGTTAGACATTGCACAGACTAATATAAGATAGCAGAGATGATAATTAGAGGTAAACATACCGGTGAACGATTTATTACAGAGTTCCGGCAAGGCGTCGGTCTCTGTTTTTAAGAACTTCAACTGAGCAAATCAATTAATCATTTTGATTAGCTAATCATGAAATTGAAGTGCTAAACAAATGTTAACAGTGTGTTTGAAGGTCCTTACCGTTTCACAGACGAAGATAAAGATTTCCAGAAATTTTCTGGCGAACTGGAATTATCTGATAACAGTGTCTGAATTCGATTTCAATTGAAAGGTTTGAGTTAGAAATAGCTTAACAATTGTTAGACTACGACGGTATTGAAAGACTTACCGTTTGATGAAGAATACGGTTTTCCGGCGAACTTGCAGAATTTTCCGGCGAGCAAAATAAACTTCTCCGGTGGACTGTAAAGTGTGCGGAAATGTAATTGGAGGTTTGTGGAATGTTTCTGAGTCGCGAGAAGCTCTTTGATTACAGTAATTCGGATTGTTAAATAGTTTCGGTTATAAAACTCATCATCCTCAGAATTGAAGTCAATTCAAGTCTGAATTGATTAAAATCGTCGGTGCATCGGTTATAAACCTGAAATCGTGATTATTCAAACGTTTAGACGGTTGAATAGCCGATTTCAGTTTTTCAGTTGGCACAACCGGTTTATCTAGGTTTTTATATAAGACTCATTTGTTTCCTAGAGTTGACAGAAAACAAACAAGTGGCGGAGTGGTTATGCGTGTGAGTGTTAAGTCTTTGAAGTTACAACCCGGCTGACCCGGGTTCGAGTCCCGGCAGCTTCATTTTATTTTTATTTATTTTATTTTTACGTTTTATCAAATATAATTTTTATGGTTTAGTTTGTTTATTAATTATGTATCATTAAAAGTCAAAATAGCCATAAATACGCAACGTGACATTTATAACTTGATATTCGATTACAAAACGGAGCGGGTTTGGAAACCCGTTGTCGACAAATGTTACAGTATCCCCTACTTTTAGGAATTTCGTCCCGAAATTTAAGTAGTAGAGGTAGTAGGAAAAAGATGCGGGTATTTTTCACGCATTGAGTCTTCACGTTCCCAAGTAAACTCGGGTCCCCGTTTCGACTCCCAGCGTACCCTAACAATTGGAATGCGACTCCGTCGAAGACGTTTCTCTCCGAAGTCCATGATTTCTACTGGTCTTTCAATAAAATGTATAGATTCATCAATCTGAATATCTTCCAGAGGAATGTGGAGGTTTTCATCAGCGAGGCACTTCTTCAAGTTAGATACGTGGAATGTGGGATGAATCCTGTTGAGTTCTTCTGGTAGATCAAGCTTGTATGCTACAGGTCCTACTCTTTCGAGTATCTTGAAAGGTCCTACGTAGCGTGGTGCTAGCTTGCCTTTTTGACCAAAACGAACTACTCCCTTCCACGGTGATACTTTTAGAAGTACATGATCACCAATGTTAAACTCTAAAGGCTTCCGTCGTTTATCTGCATAACTCTTTTGACGACTCTGAGCCGCTAGAAGATTGTTTCGAATTTGATGGATCTTGTCTGTGGTTTCTTGAATCAATTCCGGACCAGTGATTTGAGCTTCCCCAATTTCGTGCCAACATACTGGAGATCGACACTTACGACCATATAAGGCTTCAAAAGGTGCCATGCCAATGCTTGAATGATAGCTGTTGTTGTACGAAAATTCAACTAATGGGAGATGAGCGTCCCAATTTCCCTTGAAGTCTATGACACATGCTCGAAGCATATCTTCAAGAGTTTGAATGGTGCGTTCAGATTGACCATCAGTTTGAGGGTGATAGGCGGTACTGAGATCTAATCGCGTACCCATAGCGGCTTGTACTGTTTGCCATGTTCGTGAAGTGAAACGACCATCACGATCAGAAATAATGCTTAACGGTACCCCATGTCGGCTTACGATTTCACTGATATAAATACGAGCTAGCTTTTCGTTCTTGAAATCTTCGCGGATAGGAATAAAGTGAGCTGATTTTGTAAGTCGGTCAATTATTACCCATATAGTGTCATACCCACCAGAAGTGCGAGGTAACCCGGTAATGAAGTCCATGGTTATATTTTCCCACTTCCATACAGGTATTTCAGGTTGGACCAGAAGTCCTGAGGGTCTTTGGTGTTCAGCTTTCACCTTGGAACATGTAAGGCACTTAGAAACAAAAACAGCAATATCCTTTTTCATTCCAGGCCACCAATAGGTATATCGTAGGTCTTGTTACATCTTATCGGCTCCTGGGTGTATAGAGTATCGCGTTTTGTGAGCTTCATTCATAAGAATTTCACGAAGATTGTTGTGGTCAGGAATCCAGATACGATCTAGGTAGTACAGAATACTGTCAGATTTAGTTTCAATTTTAAGTTCAGCTCCACAGGACATCTCCTTTCGTACATCATCTTCTGTTACTGAAACATGTTGGGCTTCTCGAATTTGATCTTTAATGTCAGTTATGATTTGCGAACATAGAAGACGAATGGAGTTCGCATAACCCTTTCGACTAAGTACATCAGCCACCACATTTGCTTTGCCAGGGTGGTACCGAATTTCACAGTCGTAGTCATTTAGAAGTTCGACCCATCTTCGTTGCCTCATGTTTAACTCCTTTTGATTGAAGATATGTTGAAGACTCTTGTGGTCAGTGTATATTTTACACTTAGTACCATAGAGATAATGTCTCCATATCTTAAGAGCGAACACAACGGCTCCAAGTTCTAGGTCATGGGTGGTGTAGTTCTTCTCATGCGTCTTGAGTTGTCTCGAAGCATAAGCTATAACTTTTCCTCTTTGCATTAGAA
Source organism: Scalesia atractyloides (assembly GCA_947069175.1). NCBI lineage: Eukaryota > Viridiplantae > Streptophyta > Magnoliopsida > Asterales > Asteraceae > Scalesia > Scalesia atractyloides. The sequence continues at coordinate 47,527,288 of CAMTDV010000006.1, forward strand.
CGCAGCCTAATCCTTGCCCTGACGCGTCGCAATAGACCACAAAATCATCACAACCTTCAGGAAGAGTGAGGATTGGTGCATCACAGAGTTTTTGTTTAAGGGTTTGGAAGGCTTCTTCTTGCTTGGGTCCCCATATGAAAGGTTTTCCCTTATGAGTTAAAGTCGTGAGTGGTACAGCAATGCGAGAGAAGTTTGAAATGAAACGACGATAATAACCAGCCAAACCAAGAAAAGATCTTACTTCAGTTGGTGTACGTGGCGTTTGCCATTCTTGTACCGCTTTGATCTTTGAGGGGTCGACATGTATTCCCTTGTCATTGACTACATGTCCGAGGAATTGCACCTCTTTTAACTAGAATTCGCATTTGGAGAATTTGGCGTAAAGCTTTTCATTCCCTAGAAGTGTAAGGATGAGCCGAAGATGACGCTCATGATCAGACTTAGACTTTGAATAAATAAGAATGTCGTCGATGAAGACTATAACAAATCGATCAAGATAAGGTTTGCAGACTCTGTTCATTAGGTCCATGAAGACTGCTGGAGCGTTGGTTAAACCAAATGGCATGACCATGAATTCATAATGACCGTAACGAGTTCGGAATGCGGTCTTTGGGACGTCTTCTTCTTGTACTCTAAGTTGATGATAACCAGATCGAAGATCGATTTTGGAGAAATAGCTGGCACCTTGAAGTTGGTCAAGAAGATCATCAATGCGGGGTAAAGGATAGCGATTCTTGATTGTTAAGTTGTTGAGCTCTCTGTATTCGATGCACATACGAAACAATCCATCTTTCTTCTTTACAAAAAGGACAGGTGCACCCCAAGGCGATGAACTAGGATGTATGAATCCCTTGTCAGTCAACTCTTGTAATTGACTGGCTAGCTCTTGCATTTCAGAGGGGGCTAACCTATAAGGAGACTTTGCAACTGGTGTAGCACCAGGTATAAGATCAATACGGAATTCGACTTCTCTAACTGGAGGAAGTCCTGAAATGTAAACTTGCGGGAAATCTTTTACTACTGGGATGTCTTCAAGTTTCTTCTCCATGGTTCCCTTGTTGATGATATGAGCTAAAAACGCGACATAATTTTTGCGAAGATATTTTTGGGCTTGAAGACAAGACATTAAGCTGAGCCCCTTCGACGAGGTTTCTCCAAAGATTCGAAGAGTCTGACCGTTTGAAAGAGGAATACGTATAAATTTTTCGCGACATACAACTTCTGCCTGATGTTGACTGAGCCAGTCCATACCAATTATGATATCAAAACTTCCCAGCTTCATAGGAATAAGGTCGACTGAGAAATCGTGGTCGTTTAAGGTGAGGGTACAGTTGCGTATAATAGAGTTTAATGAAACTGGTTTCCCGTCAGCAACTTCTACCGTTATGGATTCCATGAGCTTATCCCGATTTTGGTTTAAGATAGGTTCAAATTCTAAGGACACAAAACTTCTATCCGCACCAGTATCAAATAACATAGATACATATCTACCATTTATAAGGAACATACCGTTAACCACATTGCCGTCAGCTCTAGCCTGATTAGCGTTGATATTGAAAGCTCTTCCTCTTGCAAGTGGAGGAGCTTGGTTCGCTTGATTCACCGGGTTGGCTTGGGCCTGAGCATAGATAATGTTTACCAACCTTGGACAAGTGTTTCTGAAATGGCTTGGGTCTCCGCAATTGTAGCAAGCCCGCATAGGTTGAACCATAGGATAATTGGGTTGATAGTATGTTTGGGCTAAATGTTGGGTGGGTGGAAATAGTAGGGGTTGTTGGGCTTGACCCATTAATTGTTGGTGGGTTTGGGTTGAAGGCTGGTGGCGGTTCGTTCGCTGAGGCATGCGGCAGGTTTGAATAGTATGACCTGCGCGACCACAGCTGGTGCAATGTTGGCAAGGATAATCAGGAGAATGGTGATATTGGCAACAGTTGCATTTTGGTAACGGGCCAGAGTATGGTCTTTTGTACGGTGCAGGTGAAGGAGCGACTTAGGTAATGGGTGCAGCAGGAATAGGGGAGTTGGTTTGTATAACAGCAAAGTTTCTGGTGTTGCGCTTCCTCTTGTTAACAAACTTAGAGGAGGAGATGGAATGGTTTGAAGTTTGACCCTCAACAGGGGCTTTCTTTTTCTCTTCTTTAAACTTCCCGTTGCGAATTCGATTCTCGGTCAGTTCAGTCGCTAGCTCCATAGCAGCTTCAAGTGTTACCGGTGAAATGCTGAGAACTGAATCTTGAATTTTCGAGGGAAGTCCTCGAATATAATGCTCGATCAACCGATAAGTTGGGGTAAACAAATTAGGAACCATTTGGTTCAATTCTAAGAACCTCTTGTTATAGGTGGTGTGATCTCCCTCCTTCTGCTTTAAAGAATGAAATTCGTCCTCCAACTTTTTAATTTCACTCCTAGGACAGAAATGCCTAGTCATGATTTCCCTTAACTCCTCCCAAGTTAAGGCCATTGCATCATCAATTCCCCTCTTCCCTTTTTTCAGTATTCCACCAAGTGAGAGCTACCCCAAATAGTCTCCCGGTGGCGTATCGAACCTTGCGATCCTCAGGAAAATCACAGTTGAGGAAGGTGTTTTCCATTTCCTCAAACCAATGGAGGAGAGCAGTGACACCTTCGGTCCCTTCAAATTTAGGAGGATCACAAGACTTGAAATGTTTGTATGAGCACTTGCTGGTAGGAGGGTTGTCGATGTTCTGGTCATGTTGTTGGGGAGGATTAGTGGGATTTGTGGTGAGAGCTTGTTGTACTTGGACCACAATGTCAGGCAGTATCGTGGCCATTTGTTTCGCGATTTGTGTGGCCAAGCGTTCTTGAGACCTTCCTGATCTTTTACCCCCTCGTTGTTGTCTGGACGACATCTACAGGAACATACATAAGAAGATTGTGAGTTTATAGAGTCTTTTTAGGTGTCATGTATCTTTAAGAAAAATGAAAATAACATAAATATCAATAATGCAACTACATCCATAGGATGTCTTGGGTTTGCTCATGTTGGGCATCAAATGTCCCCCATACCTTCACCTGTATAGTCATGTGGGCCCCCATGACTATTGGCTTGGTAGGATTCACATTAGTATTGGCGATTTAACACTCGCATCACCCGAATGCAAACCACAAAATATGTTTACGAGATGTATGGTCGGAATGTGTCCAGGTGTAGACACAATGACAACTCAAAGTGGGGTTAGCTCACACGACGTTTGGTATAGCATGCTTTGGCCTAATAGGTACTTCGTACTCTCATCGTTAGTCCCCAGGTAGGCAAACTGGTCCTTTATTTTGGATTTATACGAATGCCAGTCTAGAGAGGACGTTCCAACTACCGGTACTGGTACCCTTCCAGTTACTACATGCCCGTCATGAGAACTCACTTTGATGAGATTTGAAAACACAAAAATCATTGTAAAAGAAATCATGATGTGGTGTGTGCTTTCATGGATGTGATATGTTATGAGAATATGATTCATGATAGGCATTATATGATAATATATACTTATGAACATGCTTGCATAACATTGAATGTAACATTTAACATAAAACATGTAAACATCATGAAATTTGGCATGTAACACATAAAAATCTTAAAAATTTCTAATCAACTATAGTATAGGCTCTAAGGGTCTAATAACCTATCCTATATCCCTATAGTCATGGCTCTGATACCAATCTGTCACACGCCGACCCGCAGCGGAATAAGAGTCGGGGCATAATTGGGTTATCACCAAAGCTCATGATATTTACTAATATGTTTCATATTTATTAAAGTCAAAATTACATTCCCAAATATCCAAACATGTCCATACAATACAAAGAAAATAAACCAAACAAAACAATTCCAAACTCTAAATCATTTTATTCTTCTAGTCCAATCCTAAGTGTTTCTTGCTGCAGCTGGTTCACCTGTATCATGTGTAAAAATGGGGGTTTTTGGGTCAACATAAGTTGGCGAGTGAACCTTGTTAGATAAACATTTATTATTGATTTACTTGTTAGTTTATCAATGAAAAATTGTGCATAATCATAAATGAGCAAATGTAAATAATCAAGCAGTAGCAATTGCAATCACAACTATAACATACAGTAACATTTGATAGCATACATTAACATACAAACATCATACAATAAATAACATGAATGAAACTGTGCGATCAAGGCTCAATCAAACGGAGCCGATCGTATTGCATGTACTGAAAATGATAAATGTCTGTGCGATCAAGGCTCAATCAAACGGAGCCGATCGTATGTTGGCACGCCAGGTTCACGCTCATAATGTAATGGGGAACATGCTCAACGCTCATAATGTAATGGGGAGCGGCGGCCTATGAAATTGCATGTACTGAAATAATAAATTCAATCTAACAGTAACCACACAAACAGTTGAAAACAAACTGAATACACAAGTTCATGATATGATGTATGCACAATGATTTAAATATAATATATAGCAAGACACATGATACACCCCAAAACGTGATTAAAACGGGGAATTTGTAAAGATTCACTCACATTGGATGCGTTTGATTGGAGATGGTGAGATGCGCACGAGTTGGAAAGGTGGGACAACGAGAATTAACTAACCTAAATAATAACAGAAAATATAGTAAATGAGTGGATTTTATTAAGGATTTTAATAGAATTTTTAGATGTATTTTTACGTGTTTAAGGCTATTTCCTATCTTTAAAAACATTATTTTTAAGTATTTTTTAATTGATTTTTAAATTAAATTAAATAATTAAAAATATAAAAATATGTTGACTTTTTGGGTTGACCGTTGACCGTTGACTGTTTGACCGGTTCGAACGTGTATATGTATGCGCTGGGTGAGGCTCGAACCCGAGACCTCCCGTACGCGTGCACGCAGCTCTACCAACTGAGCTACGTGTCTAACCCGAAATAATTCTGTTTTTAATTATACTTATATACTAATTCAGTTTATCCAAAATTCTTTTAATTTCAAAAACATTTTAATTCATTGAACCGGTGCCACTAACAGGTCTCGAACCCGGGACCTGCGCTTTACCGTTACACACAGTCCACCGCTGGACTGTGTGTCTACCTTGGTTAATATACAAATTTTATTATACTTAACAACTAACGGAGTTAACCCGGTTCAGTTTTAAATCAAAAAGGCATTTTATTACATAGAGGGTGCGTGTATCAGGGATCGAACTCGGGACGTATGCGTGTTTTTGTTCACACACAGTCCACCTCTGGACTGTGTGTCTAACCCGTTCAAAATACCAGTTTTAATTATTCTTATAATGTTATCGCAGTTCATCTTCTTCGTTGGATTTTACCCACAGCAGATTACACCATTAAATCTTGTTAATTCGATTGTTAAACATTGCACAGACTAATATAAGATAGCAGAGATGATAATTAGAGGTAAACATACCGGTGAACGATTTATTACAGAGTTCCGGCAAGGCGTCGGTCTCTGTTTTTAAGAACTTCAACTGAGCAAATCAATTAATCGTTTTGATTAGCTAATCATGAAATTGAAGTGCTAAACAAACGTTAACAGTGTGTTTGAGGTCCTTACCGTTTCACAGACGAAGATAAAGATTTCCAGAAATTTTCCGGCGAACTGGATTATCTGATAACAGTGTCTGAATTCGATTTCAATTGAAAGGTTTGAGTTAGAAATAGCTTAACAATTCTTAGACTACGACGGTATTGAAAGACTTACCGTTTTGATGAAGAATACGGTGTTCCGGCGAACTTGCAGAATTTTCCGGCGAGCAAAATAAACTTCTCCGGTGGACTGTAAAGTGTGCGGAATGTAATTGGAGGTTTGTGGAATGTTTCTGAGTCGCGAGAAGCTCTTTGATTACAGTAATTCGGATTGTTGAATAGTTTCGGTTATAAAACTCATCATCCCCAGAATTGAAGTCAATTCAAGTCTGAATTGATTAAAATCGTCGGTGCATCGATTATAAACCTGAAATCGCGATTATTCAAACGTTTAGACGGTTGAATAGCCGATTTCAGTTTTTCAGTTGGCGCAACCGGTTTATCTAGGTTTGTATATAAGACTCATTTGTTTCCTAGAGTTGACAGAAAACAAACAAGTGGCGGAGTGGTTATGCGTGTGAGTGTTAAGTCTTTGAAGTTACAACCCGGCTGACCCGGGTTCGAGTCCCAGCAGCTTCATTTTATTTTTATTTATTTTATTTTTACTTTTTATCAAATATAATTTTTATGGTTTAGTTTGTTTATTAATTATGTATCATTAAAAGTCAAAATAACCATAAATACGCAACGTGACATTTATAACTTGATATTCGATTACAAAACGGAGCGGGTTTGGAAACCCGTTTTCGACAAATGTTACAGTTTTAAACTCCAATAACTCGTAACTCCTCGAAATAGGTCAAAACCCATGTTTAAACCGTCCCCAAGCGCCAAAAACATAAAATTCGCGATGCAACTTTGGGAGGCCCGTCGCCGACGGGCAGGAGTGGCGTCGGCGACGGCCTATACTTGTTCATTTTTGGCCGACGGCTTATCCTACTGTCTACGACACAAAGTACACGCGGAAAAGATTCCACAGGGCGTCGCCGACGGCCCATAGTGGCGTCGACGACGGGTCCTCTAAACCTTGTTCTCTGATTTCTTCGTTTCTTGATTCCGGTTGATCCCGTGCGCGTTCCGGTGCTCCGTTTGGCTTTCAATTAACTTCTTAAACTTCATTAGACCTGCAACACATAGTTCTAATTAAAAGTAGGCTATTCGGAATTAAAATTTACGTAAAAACATTAACTTAAACCAAAACAAACGCCAGTTTAAACCCACGCATCAGTGATCATGGCATTGGTTTGAGAAAAGTCTGTTATAACCTCTGCTGGGATAGGTTTTGATGTTGTGGTTTGTGGTGGTGTTTGGATTGAGTAGATGATACAGCTGGAATTGCATCAGCAATGGTTTTAGAAGAGGTGGAGATTGGTTCCTTGCTTTTCTAGCTGGTCTTTCTTTCTTGAAGTACCAATGTCTTTCTTTTCCTTTTGTTGATCCAATTTTGGTTTAACCAAGCTTTTGCTTTCTGCCCTTAGATTCTTTAGTCTCTTTTGCTTATCCGCAGCTATCTGATCAGTTTCTATATTCAAAGACTCATCAATCTCTTTTCAAGGAATAGCATCAGATGCTGCAGCAGTGGTTTCAGGCTCTTTAGGTTTTGCATTGGGATCAGGTTTTAATTTCCTCAAAGAGTCTCTCTCTCCCTTTTTGGCATCATCCACAACTTCTTCTTGAAAAATAAGAGTATGAGTAGTGCCAGAAGTTTTCAACCGATGGTCTTTAATGGCTTTTTATCTCAGCTTGGGTATCTCTGTACCTTGCTTCAATCATTTCCCTGATATGTTTCATGTGTGTGTTGTGTTGGATTTCTGCCAAACTCCTCTGAGTTGTGATAATGGGTTGCACTGTGTTCCAGAGCTCATCAACAGTTTGAGGTTGTAACATTTCCGTTTTAGGCCTTAAAATAAAATATATGAAACTATGAGTAGGTAACGAGTAAGATGACCATTAAAAAGATGAGGTGTCTAGACACTTTTATAGGAACCGTCTAAATATAATGGTAAAATATATTATAACTGGTCATGCTCCGTTTCAAATGAAACTTGAGTTGAAATGTAGAGAAAAATGACCATGTTTCAATACATACTCATAATTTTATAAAATACTATATTTTAAAAGTTATAAGAGAAAAAAAATAAGACTTGAGTTAAATTAATTATAATAATAAAATATAGAAATGTACATACATGTAATTATATTATATTATTATAATTACATACTGTACTATAATAATAATAACAATAATAATGTTTAAACCTTGTATGTTGTAGCTCTAAATAATTGATGTATACTTTTATTTCATTATTACGTAGCTCACCATACTAATATTCACATTATTAACATATTTGCTTGTTTTCATAAATAATTTAGTGATAGTAATATTACTATGTACGTTGAGAATTCCCTGCAGAAGTATTACACATTTATCCATGTAATAATTATTTTAGAAGGCACAGTCATGATGATAATTTTAGACAACCTTCACAAAACTAGCATACGTGTTTAGTGACCAACTCTCAAGTTCTGATAGCAACGTAAGTATTGTTGCCACGTCTCTTACCAAGTTACACCTCACCAAAGATTATTGCCATCTCTAGGTTTAGATAACAATCAAACTCGGTATATATACATACTACGGCTTTCTCACAGTATAATTTTGTGATCAAATAAAACAAAGAAAGAGTGGTAATAATATACGGTGGTAGATTAGTGACAAAACTTGGTCGCGTTAAATATCTGGGTGGTGAACGCGGGTTTCGTATTAAAAGTTCTAAGCTGTCACCCAGCCACAAGTAATCAGGTGAATACGTAACTCTTTTTGAAAACTTTAAAATGTTTTATATGTTTAAAATAACATGAGTTGTGTTAAGTATGTTTTTGCATATGGTATTATATGGATAGCATTCATATTATAAGTGCACATATAGTTTGATCAAATTTTAGACGTGTAACAAACCGTAAAACCAGGCATGAAGTTCGGTAGGAGAAATACGTAAAACCGGGCACGAAGTTCGGTAGTAAACGCGCGGGGAGCTCGCTTAATGGGTAGATTACTAGTATGTTTTAAATAGTTTTAATACCACTTATGCTAAAAATGGTTTAGTGTCGGTTAAATGTTATTCACTAGCTCTTCGCTGACGTATTATTTCAAAACGTTTTCAGGTAATCAGGAATAGTTATGAATAGCAAGACTAGTGTTGAAAGGAGGACCATTTTCTAGGCATAGAAGAATCTTGTGGCTAAAATATTTTGTCAAACTGTCGTTAGACAGAAATTTTGATTAGAAGATGTATGTAACGTTTTGTATGAGAAAAAGGGTGTTTAATTCCCCGTTTATAAAATATGTTTCGTTCAACTTAAAAGTTGTTCAAATAAATAAAAATAAATATAAACGTTTTACCGCTGCGTATTTATCAAAACAGGTACCAACCGAGTGGTCGCACGCCGGGGGTTTCGAATAACCGGGGTGTGACAGGTTGGTATTAGAGCCACAAATTTTAGTGAATTAGATACTTGGTTAGTATCTAGGCTTGAACCAGACTAAGAGAGAATACCTATACATTAGATTAGTAAAAACAAATACCAAGAAAAAAATGATTTAGTTAAAGTGAATTAGAATTTAATCACTACATAAAAGTGTAATACGATGGATTTATGGTTAATCTAGTAGAGGTAAGTATTAATGATAAGAAAATTGTAAAATGTGCTTTCAAAAGATTATGATTTCTTACGACACAACTGTTCAAATCATTTATATGCAAATAGGGATACCATTGATTCCTCATAATTGAAAAAAAAAATCAATATCAAGAATAAATAAAGAATAATTTGGTTAGTTGCAATATAAGTGATAAATCGGAATATATATATATATAATATATATATATATATATATAAAAATAATAATAATAATAATAATAAATAATAATAATAATAATAATAAGAGTAAAGTTCACATACAAATAAAATTAACGTACTAAACGTACGAAATGCATGAAAAAGCAAAAAAAAAAACGTGGTGGCATTTTCGTAATTATTTGGTCGTAGGGTAATTATCAAAATTACTCTACAAATGATCTTGTAGAATAATTTTGATCTTGTAGAGTAACTTTGTAAAATGTTCTTGTAGAGTAATTTTGATCTTGTAGAGTGATTTTATAGAGTATCATAATTACTCTACTAATGATCTTGTATGGTAATTTTGATCTTGTACGGTAATTTTGTAGAGTATCATAATTACTCTACGAATAATTTTATAGAGTAATTTTGAATTGTATGTTGTTTGATAAACTTGCAGATGTAATTTTGATGCATATGTAGAGTAATTTTAATGCCGAGTAATTTTGATAGACTTGTAGAGTAATTTTGATAATTACCCTACAAGATCAAAATTACTCTACAAGAATATTTTACAAAATTACTCTACACGATCAAAATTACTCTACAAGAACAGTTTACAAAATTACTCTACAAAGATCAAAATTACTCTACAAGATCATTCGTAGAGTAATTTTGATAATTACGAAAATGCACCGCGTTTTTTCAGCAAAACCTTCAGTTCGTATGTTTGGTATGTTAAAGTTATTTGTATTTGATTTTTTTTTTATCTAAAATAAGGGTTGTATACTAGAAGATAAGATGATTATGAAATCAAGAGTAAAGTTCAAGTATAAATAAATTAACGTACTAAACGTACGAAATGCATGAAAAAGCAAAAAAAAAAAAAAAACGCGGTGGCATTTTCGTAATTATTTGGTCGTATGGTAATTATCAAAATTACTCTACAATTATCTTGTAGAGTAATTTTGATGTTGTAGAGTGATTTTGTAAAATGTTCTTGTGGAGTAATTTTAATCTTGTATAGTAATTTTATAGACTATAATAATTACTCTACTAATGATCTTGTATGTAATTCTGTAGGTATCATAATTAATCTATGAATGATTTTTGGGAAAGGACAACAAGAATTTTTAGTAAATTGGGTTCTCCTATTTGGGGCTTAAATAATTATTCAACACAATAGATTATTCGATATTTATATACATACTTATGTTAAGTAATATAATGAAAACAATTGAATATGTTAACAAAAATCTTTAAATGCTACAAATTAATTAATAAAAATTACCTAGCAAAGCAATTACATTTGGTTTCATGATTATTACAAGTTTTAATTTGAAATGTTAAATTTTATAAATTAAATATTATTTATTCAACACTTCCATAATTCTTTTAATAAAATGATTATCTAAAATTATAGAAAAAATATACAAAATTCCTAATACCAGTATATAATATATAAAAATCAGTAAATATATTCATAGAATTTATTTGTGAAAATCTTGTATTTTTAAGTAAACTAAACATAAATAAATCTAAACTATATTCATCAATCCCCAAACATTAAGAAAAAAATCTACAAATATTCCCTTATGCTTATATATAATGTGAAATAATCAATAAAAATATTTATTGATTTTATTTAAGATTAACTTGTATTTTTATTTGATTTAACTAATGATTAAAACATAAATAATTCACAAAAATTCCAATTGATATCTAAAATTCTCAAAATTGACTGATAATATGCTATTATGATATATTATCAAAACACATGTCTAAACCTAAAAGCCTCAAATTCTATGAACGAAGAACCCTAATTTCCACAATAATTAAATTCGAATAAATTAAGCCTTTTATCACTGAAATTGATAAAGGGCTTTTGTAGAGGATGAAAAATAAATGATATTAGGCTTTGGAATCACCTGAAAAAGATAAGAATTGAGGGAGATATCGCGTGAACAAGTTCGAAGCCTTAGATTGTTCTTCGATCAAATTCGTGATGTAAGATGGATGAAATAAGAAATTCCAATGGGGGTTTGCATTGTTTGATTAGAGGAATAGATATGTGTAAGTTTTGGAAGCTAATTTTATGATTTAGGATAAAATCCAGATGTGTTCTTGAAGTGCTTTCATGGTGATTATGATTTTTGCATAAATGGGACGGTTTGGTTGATTAAACGACATTTAATTAGCACATATTATTATTCTCCATAAACGCGAGTTTATTGTGACCGGTTTGAATGCAAATCGTCGAGTTTTAAAGGGTCGGGTCGGGTTCGAAATACATAGGGTCGCGGTTGGGTTAGGGTTTGGGTGGAGAAGATGAACCAGGTCGGCAATGTGTTGATTTAAATAGAAACAGGTTGAGTTCTAACAACAAAATGATGTCTGGTGGAGTGGTTTGCGCGTCATTCGATTTGTGTGTGCCTGAGTTTTAGTCCCGGGTCCTCCCATTTATGTGTATTTTTTCATTTAAACGATTTGGTTTGTGTTTGAAAGGAAACGAGTTGATATTTATTAAGCAAACTGGATCTGGTCTAGTGGTTTTACTTGCTGCATGTTGAAGGTAGAGGGTCTGGGTTTATTTAAAATATATGACTTTTACTAAATTGCAGTTTGGACCCTCGTTCTTTCTATAGTTTGCTAACCTGCCTTAACTAAAATCACTAATGCCAAGTATGCAGAAATAAAAAGTGCTAACTGTTAGGTACTAGGTAGCTGGTTATAGGCTCTATAATTATTACAAATCTTGAAGCCCAAGATTAGCGTATCAAGGATTTATTGCCGCTAAGAGAAAATCATCTCACCAAAGACGTTTTTAACAGATAGAGTTTGCAACTGAGTCATGAAGTATACTCGTGGAACCAAATTGTAATCTGTGTCACGACTTCGGATCTTGAGAAATTTCTTGTAAAATGCCACAATTTGAGTTAAATGAGAGAAAAACATAGAATTGAATTCTCTAATCACAGAACCAAAACAATCTAACTAAACTCTCATGATTGGTTTAACGCTGCTTTTGAAAATTTGACAGAGACACTTATATATAGGAAGTACCAGCGTCGTATCCACCATGTCTCTTTCAATCTTTCATCCACATCATTACTCGAATCATGATTGACAACAGACAACTTCTCATGACCAGTCTAACGAGGCTTTTGATACTTCGATAAGAACTCTTATATATAGGAAGTACCAGCGGCGTATCCACCATGTCCTTATCGAATTTCATCGGCTTCGTTATTCGGATCATGATTGACAACACAAACACAACTTACATAGAACTTCTCTCAATTAGTCTAACAAGGCTTTTGATAGTTTGATAAGAACACTTATATATAGGAAGTACCAGCGGCGTATTCACCATGTTCTTATCAAATTTCATCGACTTCCTTAGCGGTTTTGATTGGTTCTATGCGACGACTCAAACTTACTAATTTAATAAACATATCCAAACCACAACCAAACAGTGCGTGAGTCTCGAACCCAAAGGTGCGCGACTAAATGATGGCAGTACCTACGTCCATAGTTATGAGGGAAGGGTCGGTCTATGAATAAATGAGACGATACCCACATCTCATTAATTATGGGGAAAGGTAAGTCATGATGAATGATAATGTGAAACTGCAACAACATGAACTAGCAACAAAACAAATCATAAATGCATTACATGGCGATAACATAAAACAATCAAGTAAAAGAGACGAAAATGCTAATAAATTTTAGGATAGTAATGTTGAAAGCATGACAATGACACAAGCTATCAACGGTACTGATTAAGAGTTGATAATGTACCGATTGGCGTTTGTGCGAACGTCAAAGATACGAAGTGAGAGTTTCAGGTAAAGTTTTTAATGAGGGAAAACTAAACGTGAGTCAAATGGCGGAAGAGATGAAGTAGCAGCATCGATTTACAATTCCACCAATCAGGCAATATATACAGTTCGGTCAAAAGTAGAGGAGTCCTAGGATAAATTAACGAAACCATAATTTTGTTAACTGGACTCACGTTTATTCCGTTTTGTTAACCGTATTTACCCTTTACCAAGTGTAAAGCATTAGTATTTTAAACTTTTCATGTACAAAAGCAATTTGGTTTATTTAGAAAAATATTTTCGTTAAGTTTTAGGAAAATATTTTTGATCTAAAGTGGTAAATTTTACTAAAAATATTTATTATATTTTGTTATTATTATTTTTATAAAATCAAATTTTTAGGTCGGAAGAATTTTAACGTCACCATGTGTCCTAGACTTGAATTTGTCGAACTATGGGCACAAGTTACGAAAGTGATTAAGGTTTTGTGACGTTGAAGTCGTAATGGACGACTCATTTAAAACTTTAAACATATTACCAAAAATATATCATTACACTTGTGCTCAAAATTCAAAATATTCTTTATTTGATTAATTTAGTTCAAAGAAAACAAAGAAGTTTCATTCAAAATAGACTCATCGCATAAAAGGTTGTCGTGCTGCTGACCACATCCTGGTTGTCTTGGAACTGGATGAGTGCTTGTTCACATGCCTTCTAGTTATCGTGGTTCTCTGGACCTGCTTGAACGACTCAATTGTAAGGAACGAGTTGGGTGTCATACGGTACAGTCGATTGATCCATAGGTGGAGTGTCTGGTTGAACATACGTTGGATCATAAGGTGGGTATTTGGTTGCTCAAATGGGGGAGTCACGGATTTGTGAAATCATGGAACTTAGGAAAAATCCCATAATTCAGGAATACAAATCACAGGAAAATATTATGGAGTATCAAAGGGTAGCAAAAGTCGAACCCTTCGACAAGGTAGAAAAGATAGGGTGATTTGTTTGTAAATTATTAGAATCTCGTGGAGTATTAAAGATTTATTCTGGTGATTTATACATGAAATGATATAGTAACCACCTAGAATATGATAAAATGATGTAACTTATGATAAAATAATCCTTCATCATAAAATATTGAAACCCATAGGTTTGGCACATCATAGGGTTTAGTATGACTTCCATGCGTCACTTTCGTAATTACGTGTGCACCCACAATTACCGAGCTTTCGCATGGTCCTCATATGTCTACCCATTGACGTACAACTTAACCCGGAGAAAATCGTGAATAAATAATAGAGTTGAGTTTTGGGGTGTTGTAAAACGATGTGTAAGATAGTATCCATGAATTAACACGGACATGTTTGACAGATCAAAGTGTTCTTAGTTCACGTAACGTTTGGTATGACATGCTTTGGCCTAATAGGTATTGGTACTCTCATCGATAGTCCCCAGGTAGGCAAACTGGTACATTAGTTGGATTTATACGAATGCCAGCCTAGACATGACGTCTCGACTACCGGTACGTAACCCTTCCAGCTACTACATGTCCGTCACAAGAACTCACTTTGACGATAGTGAAATCTCAATTGAATTTTGAGACTCAAAAATGAAATGAAATCAAACTAAAAAAAATAAAATCAAACCCATGAATAATTGAAATGCACTAAGAGAAAACAAATAGATTCAAGACTTCAGATACATAGAATAAGAATTAGAATATCGAATTTTGTCGTATATAGTATAAAGTTTATGTGACATGATAAGGAATAAAAAAATAATACACTATAGTTTAATATTATAGTATATATTGTCATTTAAGGCATATAAGATTTAGCATATTACAATTAAAGTGCTCGCATGCATTTGTGTGTGGTGTTATTATTTATAAGCTAAGGCAATCAAAACAATTAAGCACATAAGGTACCTAAGGTACCTAATCAACTATAGACTAAGTCTAAGGGTCTAATAACCTATCATAATTCCCTATAGTTATTGGCTCTGATACCAATCTGTCACACCCCGACCCGCAGCGGAAAGGTACGGTGCATGATGATTGCCCATATCTTATGACACTATTATAAGTTTAAATATTTAAATCATCAATATTAAATTGTCACACATAACATAGAATTCAAATAGTAATACTAAGTTACAAAATCAAATAAATAAAAACAACATAACATAGCCGGTTTATTACTAAGGCAATCCTAGATGTCTTCAACTCAATATCTGACCACCCTTGTGTACCTGTATCACGCGTAAAAGAGTTTCGGGTCAACAAACATGGTGGTGAATAGATTCGGTTTTTATTTAAAACGTTTTTGTTTTATTATTTTTAGAAAACATTATTTTATAACATGCATTATCAAATGTGAAACTAGGTATTCCAATATAACAAGAATTCAACACATATCTCATAAGCAACACAAACATAACAATATTAGTAACCATAGACACATAGAGATTCAAACCCCGAAAGGCGAATCTGCGAAACAATGATGGCGTTACCGAGTTCGACCCATGGCCGTGGGGAACCGGTCAGCCAGGTGTTCCACGCGAAACCTGTGACACAAAGCGAGTAACACATAGATGCACGTATAGAGAAACAATAGAGATTAGCAACAAGTGACACATAGAAACACATCGAATAACATGTTATTAATTTAAATAATAAATTTGAAATCAAGCACGAGATACACCCCAAAAAGAGTTAATGGCAAAAAGTAAAAAAAGAGTCGAATCTACTCACTGGTTGCGAAGAATCGATCCACGAGAATGCACCGCACGAAAAGGGACGGTTTATATCTAAAGAATGACTGTAATGTAAATAATCAAGATACTAAACGAAAGGACAACAAGAATTTTTAGAAAATTGGGTTCTCCTATTTGGGGCTTAAATAATTATTCAACACAATAGATTAATTGATATTTATATACATAGTTATTTTAAATAATATAATGAAAACAATTGAATATGTTAACAAAATCTTTAAATGCTACAAATTAATTAATAAAAATTACCTAGAAAAGCAATTACATTAGGTTTCATGATTATTACAAGTTTTAATTTGAAATAATAAATTTTATAAATGAAATATTATTTATTCAACACTTACATAATTCTTTTAATAAAATGATTATCTTAAAATATATTCATAGAATTTATTTGTGAAAATCTTGTATTTTTAAGTAAACTAAACATACATAAATCTAAACTATATTCATCAATCCCCAAACATTAAGAAAAAAATCTATAAATATTCCCTAATGCGTATATATAATCTGAAATAATCAATAAAAATATTTATTGAATTATTTAAGATTAACTTGTATTTTTATTTGATTTAACTAGTGATTAAAACATAAATAATTCACAAAAATTCCAATTAATATCTAAAAACTCTCAAAATTGACTCACAATATGCTATTATGATGTATATCAACACCCTACTTTCAATTTGATCAAAACACATGTCTAAACCTAAAAGCCCCAACTTATATGAACAAAGAACCCTAATTTCCACAATAATTAAATTCGATTAAATTAAGCCTTCTATCACTAAAATGGATAGAGGGCTTTTGTAAAGGTTAAAAATAAATAATATTAGGCTTTGGAATCACCTGAAAAGGATAAGAATTGAAGGAGATATCACGTGAACAAGTTCCAAGCCTTAGATTGTTCTTCGATCAAATTCGTGATGTAGGATGGATGAAATAAGAAATTCCAATGGGGGTTTGCATGGTTTGATCAGAGGAATAGATCTGTGTAAGTTTTGGAAGCTAATTTTACGATTTAGGATAAAATCCAGATGTGTTCTTGAAGTGCTTTCATGGTGATTATGATTTTTGCATAAATGGGACGGTTTGGTTGATTAAACGACATTTAATTAGCACCTATTAAACATGGTTTTTGACCTATTTTGGGAGTTACGAGTTATTGGAGTTTGAAACACCTCTTGGAGCCAAGAATATCATACACATCAATCCCAATCCATCTATTCCGTCCATCATCAACCGAATCAATCATCATCGTCTTCTTCACCTCTAACCTACGTCTAACATCACTAACCTCTAACCCATCACCATCTTCACAACCACCAATCTAAACCCTAATTCACCATCACCATTACCACCATAACCCAACCTTCCCACCATCATCATCCTCATCCACCTTCCAAACCCTAAAACCTAACCTTCATCCTTCTTCCAAGACTCAAAGGTCATGGCTTGGTGGTCGTGCTCGTCGCCCGGTGATCGTGTCCATTCAACCAAGAGCGGCTAGTTTTCTCGGTTTCATCCCGGTGTAGATTGTTGTAAAAATTCTAGGGTCATTTGTATTTGATTTGATTTTGTGACAAGTTGTTTAGTATTTGAAACCTTTGATAATTGTCTTGCATTTGTTTTGAATTCGTAAATTGTCGAGTGATGATAAAATTGTTGGAATCGGTATGCCCAAGACACATATTAAATTGATATGGCTAGTACGTTATGATCCAAGTCGGGTCATACCCAATAACAAGCTAGACAAACACTTATAATATTTATTTATGATATGATCAAACAAATAAATATGAACACTTAGAATATTTAAAAATTGTTTTTCTAAATATTGCACTTGAGAAACTAATAAATTATATGGATAATTTATTTTGAGAGTATATTTTATTTTGTTATTTAATGGGTTAAATAACATTATAAAAGGTTAAAGTCTTGTAAACATATGATGTTAATTTTATAAAAGTTATAAAATAATACAAGACATAATTTAAAAGAAAATATCTTGCAAATCTTATAAGATCTCAAAGTATCCAAGAAAAGATCTTACAAGAGATATATGGATATCTTGGAAGATTTGGTGAGATCTTTACAAATCTCACAATATCTAAGAAAAGATCTTACAAGAGATATATGGATATCTTGAAAGATTTTGTGAGATCTTTACAAATCTCACAATATTCAAGAAAGATCTTGCAAGAGATTATATATAGTGGATTTGATTCATTATTCAAGTATTTGTAATTCTTACACACATTAAGATTTCAAGTGCAAGAACACTCTCAAATTCTCTCTAGAATTTCGGCCAAAGGTTGGTTGATCAAGAGGTGTTCATAAGTGAAAATCCTAGCAACATAAGGTGTTTGTTGGAATGCTTGGGGTATACAAGCTTGAGGTCTTCTCCTTTGAAGATTGTCATTCAAGAATCATCATCTTCTTCCATCTCCTAGCTCCTTGAAAGGTCGTTTCTTAAAACACCATATGGTTGTGTTTTTGATAGCATGCATATTCATATATGGATCCGGTTTTTGGTTTTACATATAAAATGGGTTTTATATCTTAAAAGTTACATGTTTTAAATAATTATTCTGCTGCGTTTTTCATTTTATATGGATAAAATGGCTTTGATAAACATGACAAAACCCTAACAAAAATTTGACTTTGCAAAATGGTTATGTGCAATTATGCCTTATCTTAGGTTAGGATTTACATGTCCGAGGTGACGAAGTGCATTGTGGTCCGTTGTCTATGACGTTGATAGCAATTGGTACCTAAGCTTCGTGATAGAAGTCTGTTAATCACTATATGCAACTGAATCAAGTTAAAACATGTAGGAACCCTAGGTCTTGCAATTATCGAACCGGGTGTGATCCGTATTCTCAATTCTTGTTTTAAATCAAGTAATCTAGTTTTTTTAGCAATTAAGTAAGTAATCATTTCTTTTGTAGTGAATAGTAACTTGTCGGTTTACTCCGATATCTTTTCCAACCACTAAAATAAACAAACAAAAATTAGCAAGCTTCATAATTACCTTGTACATTTTTGTAAATAATCTAACTAATCGAACAACTAGTGCAATACTGACCACATGCTCTTCGTGGATACGATACCCGACTTACCGTAGCTACCTAGGTTAATTTGGCTTTTTGACTGATTGAGACGACACGGTCTGTCAAAATGGCGCCGTTGTCGGGGAGTTAGTGCGCTTTGCGTTTTGATTTTTGTTTGATTTCGTGATTATCTATTTAATTGCTTGCTTCTTTCAGTTTATTTGCTTTTGTGTTACGGTCTGTCAAAATGGCGTCATTGCCAGGGAGTTAGTGCGCTTTGCGTTTGGAATTTTGTTTGATTTCGTGATTATCTGTTTAATTGCTTGTTTCTTTCAGTTCATTTGCTTTTATGTTACGCAGGGTGTGTTACTTATGCAGGTTACAGGTAGTGCATGCGTACACGAAATTCCGGGCGAACGTCGCCATTAGTTTACGAACCGGAAATCGAGCGAGTGGCAAGAAGGAATTTAGCAAGCCGGTTGGAGGCAACACTTGCCCCTAACCAAAACACCCAAAACTCACCATGCACACCGTCTGTTGGAACTGTTCCAAAAGACCAACAAAACCCAAACCCTCATAACCGTAACAACCGCTCGGGGGGCAACAACAACCGCCCACCGGCCAACCTACTTCGACAAAACGAACCTCAAAACCAAAACCCTCTACCCAACCTTAACAACCGTAACCGTAACCGCAACCAAAACTTGGGTCCTGAGCAAAATTTTAAGCAACCCGAATTCGAACGGGTAGACCCAAATGATGCGAATCAATATGAACCAAATTATGACGAGTTAAGGAACAACATCCCGGATGATGCTAGATTTAGTGTTCCAGGTTACCGGTCACCGGATCGGTTTAGCGTCAACACATGGCAACCAGAAGATGATGGGGAAGATGGCTTCGGGGAGAATGAAAATGATGGGAACTTCTACCATGGTAGGGGTTTCGATCGTGAAGAGGGATATCAAATGCCAACATAAATTACGGGAATGAGTACGATGGTGGGTACAATCAAGACGTCGGTTACCAAAACAATCGCCAACCCCGGAACAACAACCGACGGAATCCGAACAACAATCGCAATAATAACAACATACGGATTCCTGAGTTTGTGGGTATGACAAATCAACCACAAAACCGACGAGTAAATCATGGGCCACCGGTTAATCAAGAAATGAATGGCCCACCGAGAAATAACAACCGCAACTACCAACACCCACCACAAGGGGTTGATGGTCGGTCTCGACCGATGATATCACAGAATGATTCTCCAATTGTACCACCACCGCGCGGGAGAGTTGCGATTGATTGCAAGCCAAATTACATCAACATCCTCCCCCACTTTAATGGTCGATCCAATGATGAACCTTATACACATTTGGCAGAATTTTCGGCTATATGTAGTACTATTGGGGGTTGCCACTTTACTCAAGATGAGGTTCGTTTGCGCTTATTTCAGTTTTCATTGAAGGATAAAGCTAAACAGTGGTCCCTAACACTACCCACTAATAGCATTCACACTTGGGTCGAAATGCAACAAGCCTTCCTCGACGAATACTACTCTATGGCTAAAACCGATGATGCACGGGATGAAATTCGAGCATTCAAACAATTATTGAGTGAGCCGTTGCACGAAGCATTTATGCGATACAAAGAGTTGATTCAAAATGTCCCCATCACCAAATTGAAAAGTGGGAATTGGTAAAGTGCTTTGTGAGAGGTTAAGATAGGGAAACATGGAATCATTGGAGTCAACTAGTAATGGGACGTTGTTGAGTAATCATGAAGACTATGATTGGGAGTTTCTCGAGAGAATGGCCAAAAGATCGAAAGTTAAAGAATCGGCTGACCGAGCTAAGAAGCACCCTATATCCCGATCACTACCCGACCTTGATTCTAGCTCAAGGGATCGCATTTTTACATTGGAACGGGAGTTGGCTCGTATGAAGAAAAAGGAAGTTAACGTGGTATAATTCGCGGGTTCCGATGGGTGTGGGGGACTTGATCATAGAACCGTCGCACGCCAAATGGGAAAAGCCGAAGATACCGAAGAAGTGAATCAAGTGTTCGGTGATCGCAAGCATAACGAAATGAACTCAAACACCTATCATCCCGTTTTGAGAAATCACTCTAACTTCCGTTATGGGAACGCCGAGAATCAAATGAACCCAAATTTTTATGCGGGTAACCAAGGCGGATCATCATACCAAATCCGCCAAGGTGGTAATCACAGGGGTTACCAAAGAAACTACAACCAAGGTAGTAACCAATCGTATCAAAACCGTGAAGGAAATTACCAAAGAAACTACAACCAAGGTGGTAACGGGGGAGGTAACTCGACTTCTCAAAGCGGTGGTGATGATTTGAGTGCCAAGATTGATGCACTATTGAATCTAGTGAAGGAATCTAGCAGTGACATCAAGGAGATGAAAAAGGCAAATGAGATGAGGGATAAATCTCATGAGGTATTGGCAAAGCAAGTGGGGCAACTTGCTGAAGAGGTAGCTCAGAAGCGAGGAAGTGGAGGAAGACTTCCAAGTGATACCACCATAAACCCTAAGCATCAAGGGTCCAACTCGAAGAACACACATGAGGTACCAACTAATAAAATTTCTTTACGTAGTGTCGAGTCATAGATAGTGGTGTTGAGTCACCACCACCTCAGTTTGTTGAAGGGGTGGTGGAAGATGTTAGTGATGAGGAGAGTGTTGACGGTCAAACAGGTAAAAATGAAAATGTTTCTGAAAAAAAAAAAATACCCCCGTTGTGACCGCCCCAGTCCCAAAGGCTAAGGAAAAGGGTGTGGACTTATCCTGACGCTTTGTTGGGACCATCTAAGAAGGTGGTTACAAAACATGGCCCACAACAAGAGGAAATGTGGGAAATTTTTAAACAAGTCAAAATCAACCTACCTCTCGTAGATGCGATCAAACAATACCCTCATATGCGAAGTACTTAATGGAATTATGCACCCAAAATGAACTAACAAGTTTCCTAAGAAACTTGATTTGACTCAAAATGTTAGTTCGATTCTTTCGGGTGCACTTCCACCAAAGCTACAAGATCCGGGGGCGCCCGTTATTTCTATTCAAGTGGGTGAATTTAAAATGACACGGGTACTTTTGGACCTTAGGGCAAGTGTGAGTATCTTGCCGGGCAGTTTGTATGGCCAATATGAGTTTGGTCCACTTCAGTTGTCTAACACCACCGTTGTGTTGGCAGACTTCACACCCAAACTACCCCGTGGGATAGTCACTGATGTGATAGTGAAGGTAGATGACTTTTATTATCCGGTGGATTTCCTTGTACTTGATTATGTCTCCTTATATCGTACTAAGCAACCCACGGTTATTCTTGGTCGACCATTTTTGGCAACATCGAATGCCCAAATTAATTGCAAAACAGGCACGGTCGACATTACTTTCAGTAACCGTCGGAAGCGATTGAATGTATTTTCGGGTTTAACGGATCCTCTAGTCAGTGAGAATGCTATATGGCATACGTTATTGACGAGTGTATACCTCTATGCGACGTTAATGTCGAAGAGGAAAACACGATAGAGGAATGCTTTATGTTTGACAGGTCACAGTTGGAGACGAATCGGAGCATGGATGAGGAGGTGAGAAAAGTTGAAGTGATGGCGGCTAAGGAAGGAAGACCCACTTGGACGCATCAAGTGGAAAGTCTTCCCGAAAATATTGACACCAAATTGAAGCCATCATTGGAAGAGCCTCCGGTTGTGGAACTTAAGGTGTTGCCCAAGCATTTGAAATATGCTTATGTGGGCGAGGGCAACACGCTTCCGGTGATCATCGCGGCTAATTTAATCGGAGAGTAAGAGGAAAAGCTTATGGAGGTCTTGGTCACCAATAGAGCCGCTATTGGTTGGACCATTGATGATCTGAAGGGAATTAGTCCCTCAGTGGTGATGCATAAAATCATCATCGAAGATGGTATCACTCCTTCTCGTGACGCACAAAGGAGATTGAATCCCAACAGGCGAGAAGTGGTCAAGAAGGAGGTGTTGAAGTGGCTAGATGCGGGTATTATTTACCCCATCTTGACAGCCAGTGGGTGGGCCCAATGCAGACAGTCCCGAAAAAGGCAGGCATTCAAGTCATCACAAATGATGCAGGTGAAGAGGTTGCCACCCGGCCGGTAACCGGGTGGCGAATTTGTATTAATTATAGGAAGTTAAATTCTGCAACTTCCAAAGACCATTTTCCTTTACCTTTTATTGACCAAATTGTTGAGAAGTTAGCGGGTAAAAATTTTACTGTTTTCTAGATGGGTATTCTGGTTACAATCAAATAGCTATCCATCTAGAGGATCAAGCTAAGACCACAATTACTTGCCCATACGGTACTTTTGCATTTAGGCGAATGCTGTTTGGGCTATGTAATGCCCCCGCCACCTTTCAAGGTGTATGATGAGTATATTCTTGGACATGGTGGGGGAGTCCTTAGAGATCTTTATGGATGACTTCTCAATTTTTGGGTCATCATTTGAAGCATGCCATGACCAACTCGAAAAAGTTTTGAAAAGATGTGTTGAGAAAACTTTAGTTTTGAGTTGGGATAAGAGCCATTTTATGGTTCAGCAGGGGATTGTGTTGGGGCATGTAGTGTCGAGTCGTGGGATAGAGGTTGACCGTGCAAAGGTGCAAGTCATCTCCACCTTACCGTATCCCACAAGTGTTAAAGGGGTTAGGTCATTTTTAGGTCATGCGGGGTTTTATAGAAGGTTTATTAAGGGGTTTAGTGACATCACGAAGCCTTTATGTAAATTATTGCTCAAGGACCAACCGTTTGATTTTAACAAAGAATGTCAAAGCGCTTTCAACTTTTTGAAAGAGAAATTAGCAGAGGCCCCAATATTGCAATCGCCGAATTGGTCTTTACCATTTGAAATCATGTGCGATGCAAGCGATTATGCGGTTGGGGCCGTGTTGGGTCAAAGGGTAGAAAAGAAAGCCGTTGCTATTTATTATGCAAGTAAGACTCTTTCGGCTGCGCAATTGAATTACACAACTGCCGATAAAGAGCTACTTGCTGTGGTATTTGCATTGGAGAAATTCCGGGCTTACATATGGGATAACAAAGTTGTTATATATTCTGATCACACTGCTGTCAGGTACCTCATGGAGAAAAAGGATGCAAAGCCAAGATTGATCCGTTGGGTTCTCTTACTATAAGAGTTTGACTTAGAGATACGGGATAAGAAGGGTAGCGAGAACGTGGTGGCGGACCACTTGTCCCGGTTGATGGTGGAAGAGGGTTCTTTACGTGTAGAGATTGATGATACCTTCCCAGATGAGCACATTTTGAAAGTGACTGTTTTATCTTGCTATGCTAACATTGTAAATTACTTGGTTACAGGTGATTTACCGGCTCATTGGGATCGAAGGAGGAGGTTGCACTTCATGTCGCAAATCAAATACTATACGTTGGAGGAACCAGACTTGTTCAAAATATGTCTAGATCAAGTTGTTCGCAGATGCATTCCGGACGAGGAGATCCCGAGTGTTTTGACGCACTTGCATTCATTTGCTTGTGGGGGCCATTTCAGTGGTCACAAAACTGGGCACAAAGTGCTCAATAGTGGGCTTTATTGGCCAACTATTTTCAAAGACGCATTTACTTTTGCTAAAAATTGCGTTGAGTGTCAAAAATTGGGGGTATCTCCAAACGGGGTGAGATGCCTATGCAAGCGATCCTTATTGTAGATATTGTTGATGTATGGGGGTTTGATTTTATGGGCCCCTTCCCTAATTCGCATGGCAACGTGTATATCTTGGTGGCGGTCGACTACGTGTCGAAATGGGTTGAAGCGATTGCTACCAAGACAACCGACCATACCGTGGTTTGCAATTTTGTTCAAATGATTATAATTTCTAGATTTGGGATCCCCCGAGTAATCATTAGTAATGGAGGGTCTCATTTCAAAAATTTTAACTTTGGCAAACTATTGAAACGATATGTTTTTTTTTTTTACTATCGAATTGCTACCCCCTACCACCCACAGACGAGTGGTCAAGTAGAAGTGTCTAATAGGTAAATAAAAGAAATTCTGCAAAAGACCGTTCAACCGGACCAAAAGGATTGGTCAACGAAGTTGAATGATGCTTTATGGGCCTATCGAACGGCTCATAAAACACCTATTGGCACTACACCTTACTGCTTAGTTTATGGTAGAAATTGTCACTTACCGGTAGAACTTGTACACCGGGCTTGGTGGGCTATTAAAGAGGTTAACATGAAATATGATGATGCAGGTAAAGAGCGAAAGTTAAAGTTATGCGAGTTGGAAGAGCTTCGGGGGGAGGCGTATGAGTGTGCTTTGAAATACAAGGATGGAATGAAGCGAGCACATGATGCAAAGTTGAAGCCAAATGAGTTTGTGATAGGGAAACAGGTTTGGCTCTACAACTCAAGGCTTAAATTCTTTCCCGGGAAGCTCAAGAGTTAGTGGATGGGCCCATACGTGATCACACGGGTCGGAAAAATGGGTGATGTCACCATTGAGGACTTGAAGGATGGGTCAAGGCAAATGGTTAACGGTCATCGTCTAAAACCATTTCTTGATGGTAGTGATGATAA
The DNA here is from genome assembly GCA_947069175.1 of Scalesia atractyloides. Lineage (NCBI taxonomy): Eukaryota > Viridiplantae > Streptophyta > Magnoliopsida > Asterales > Asteraceae > Scalesia > Scalesia atractyloides. Next base: position 47,552,963 of record CAMTDV010000006.1, read on the forward strand.
GGGTGAAAAGAACACGGAAGTGGTAAGCTTCGTGGTAGGCATACCACATTACGAGGTCAATTGAGAACCGGTAACACGTTTTGTAGAGTTATGTACTACTTTTAATTGTTTGGGTATATTGTTTTAAAATATTTATCCTTATTGTTACAATCTAACAACTCTTTGAGATGTGTGAAGTTCCAGAATCTATAAACGAGTCTTGAAGACATGTGGTATGTTATTGAACTTGTTTATGTGTATTAGGGGCAATACACGACTATTTGGGGGGGGGGGGTAGGATCGTTTAACGATAAGTTGTTAGTGTATTTAAAAAAAACCGAAAAATGTCCACAAAAAGATTTTTAATAATTTTTAGGAATTTAATTAGCCTAGGTCCCCTTTGTAAAAAGTGTGTGTCTTTAGTCATATTTTTGAAAAAAAAAATTGAAAATGGGTGTGCCGTCGGCGACGGGGCTTCAGGCCGTCGCCGACGGGTCTTAGAAATTTGTCCGTCGGGTAAGTTTGCGCGTAGACAACAGGTTAGTGCGTCAGATGGAAATTGAGAAACCCCACTTTTGGGGAGCCGTCGGCGACGGACCATGGCACCGTCGGCGACGGTGCCTGGTTAGTCAGCCGATGCTGATTATTGTTTGACGCATATTTTCAACCCGAAACTCGTTTTTAGCCAACCAAACTCGACCCGAACCTTGTTTTAACCACATTATTGACCTAGGAGACCCTACATCTGATCCCTAACTTTTTTTATACCACAAATCCTCCATCTCCATCACAACTCCTTTTATCTCCATCTTCTTCAATCTTCTCTCAAGAACCCTAATTTTCATTCTTCCATAACTTCTTCAATCCTCCACCAAATCAGTTGATTCTTGAGCCTATCTTGAGTAAATTTTTGAGAGGAACAAAACCCCCAACTTTTTTTCAGTAATTCTTTCTAGTTTGCGAGATTTCTGGGCGTGAATTTCCGGGGTTTTTGAAGAACTTTATCAAGCTTTAAGCTTTTCATCTCTTTCTAGTTCTTCTTGCTTAAACAACATCTAAGGTATGGTTTTTACTCAAAGTTAAGCATGATTATCATATGGTTAGTTAATTTCTTCCGAAATTTTTAAACTTTTAGTTTAAAGAGTAGGTTGTTTATTGTGATTTATGATGTTAGCTTGATTGTGAGGTTGAATAATTGATTTGGGTGGGTTTGAGCATACAACAACCATAGTGATGGGATTACACTTGTTGTTTGTGTGATTGAACATAAATATGATGTTGAATCTTGTTGAACTTACATGGATTTAGGGGTAAACATGATAAAAGTTAAGATCTAGATAATAAAGTTTGCTACTTTTCAAGTTTAAACAAGCTAATTTATGTCGAAAGCAAGGATTTCGTCAACATCATAGTTTGTGTTCAAAGTTTGGAGTGTTTGAAGTTTTGGTTATACTAAGTTGTTCCCTTGTTTGTAGTTGTAGCCATGTTTGGAATGAAAAGAAGCAAGACCTTAGGTGAAGGGTCCTCTTCGGGAGCCGGATCAGGTTCCGGCTATATTCAAAAGAAATGGGAGCAGTTAAGTAACGTTGAGGAAGGAGATGGCCAGTTGGAGCGACAGGATTGGGATTGGGAAGAGTTCAGATATAGCCGAGCGGCTTCGCAATGGAATGAAAATAAGAAAAAACCGTTATCGAGATATAACAATAATAAGCTGGAGGCCAAAATGTGGAAATGGAAAATGGTTTCAGGGAACATCACTACTTCAATCCCGGAGCCAATTATTCCAGAAAGATATGTGAATGTGGAGGAGTTTACGGCAATTGGGATTGCCCAAAAGTTTGAAAAGCTTGGATGGGAACGTGTTTTGGACTGGTGTGAGGACATTACCTCACGGGTCTATTTGGTTGCGATCTGCGAGTGGTTGTCAACCTTATGGTTTTTAAATAAGGATGGGCCTCCTCACAATTGGCAATTGGTGGGGGATATCGAAAAGAACCAAATGGTGATGTCTTTCGAGCAAATGAACTCTATTGCTCGATTTGATTCCTTGGGGGTCGATGATTATTACTATTATAACATTGATCAATTTTTGGATAATAAGGCGAACACCGCCGACCCGCTGGTATGTTGACAGCGGTATTGCCAGGATTGGGAGGTATGTCGGATTTGAGAAGCGATCTATCGTTGGAGGGGAGAATTCTACAAGGAATTTCTCTCTAGAATGTTATGGTGCGGTTTGGGGACTGTGGAAAAGTGAAAGTGCCAGATTGTCGGGTGTTATATTCCCTCTTATTTGGGTCGCCAAAGTTGTCATGGCGACAAATTGTCATGATGAACACGTGGGATATGAGGGAGTCTTGTAGACGAAAGACAATTCCATACGTTCAGTTGATAAGCGCTATGACTTTGCAGCAGAATGCACTACCGGCAAACACGTTGTGGGTATCCAAACCAATCGACCAGATCTGTTTTGCTTCCATGAAGCGACATTGGAAGATCCAAGTCAAGGTGCTCGGTCATCAGTACACCGCGGAGGATGACCAAGGTCATAGCTTTCAGTTTGTGGAGCCTAGTGCAGCTCAAGAGGCTGCGAGAGAGGAGGAGATGTTTGATGCGAAGGATGAGGATGAGCCCGCCGATCCGAGGGGACCAAGACAGAGGTGTGCCCGAGGACATCGGGAAGTTTCAAACGAGGTGGCTCAGATTGTTGTCTCCTAGCGTAGGCCGGATTACACTAACTATAACTGGGGACAACAAGGGGTGTATGATAATGTATCCGCGGGCATTGGGGAGAACCGCGGGTACCACGAGCAAAGGCACCAGTGGGAGGAAAGCTTTCAAGCACAATATCAAACTCACTGGCATGAGGAAGCTGCCCATCGGGCTAAGGCTGAGCAGTTTTGGGAGGGGCATCGGTTGTTCCAAGCCCAACAAGTATCCCAATGGGATTTGATGGAGCAACAAAGGGCTCAAGAGAATGCTCAAAGAAGAGCATGGGAAGAGGTGATGTCATTGGCCCAATGGGACACCACCTGAAGGGGAATCGGGTCCATTGGACAATTGGAAAGAGGTGATGTCATCTCTCACCGGGTTCCCATATAACCCGTACCCGCCTAAAGACCCAAACGAGCGATACCAGCGGTAGGCGAGGTATGTCTTATGTTGTTGTTGTAATTTTTGTTTTTAGATTTATTAGATAGTTTTTATTGCTTTCTTAGTTAAATGAACGTTGTGGGTGTGTTCCCTATATAACCCTCACGAGACCTACTCGTCCTTCCGAGCTATCAGAAGGTTTGAAAGGGCTTGTTGAATAAGCTAAATGCAACTGTGATTCCTATGAAAGTGAGTTAGGATTATTATTGTTGTATATTATTTTCCACACAAATCAAAGTAAATTAACGTATGGCTTGGTAAATGTTCATAAAATGGTAGAACTAGGTTACTAACAAATTTTGACGGTTGTGAGAAGCATGCTTCTACACAAGGATTGAGAGTTGTAGGTGTATAATGTTTGTGAGGCGACCATTTTATTAAAGAATGAAGAGCACATGACGAACAAGCTCGAAAAAAAATCAGGTGCATACGTTTCTTTTTACTTTTGATATTTTAGTTAGAAAATAAGTGGATTGTAAATTGTATAGTATTTTCCGAGGTGAAATTTTGGGGAAGTTAGCAGTTTCACATCCCTTGTGCGATTTAAGAAGCCTATTTTTGCACATTGAGAACAATGTTTACCTCAAGTGTGGGGATGGGGGAGAAAAAGTTTTTCGATTTTGACCCGTTATTTAAAGACTACACATTAAGGACAATGTTTATCTCAAGTGTGGGGATGGGGGAAATTTCAAAATTTTTTCGAAACTGTCTTTGTTTGAAGCGATCTAAGAAGCATAAGTAACTAAGTTAGTGAAGGATGGCACGACCTATTTGGTCTTTCGTCATGGTCGGGTTCAAATTAATAGCATGAAGGGTATTTAATGGGTGGTTATTTAGGAATAATTCGCCTAAAGAACTTGTGATTGGTGCATATCACACTTCATACCTTTTATATGTGAGGTTTTGAGCCACTTATATACATTATGCATACATATGTTTCTTTGTTGAGTGGACCATTAGTCATGTATTGTAGAACTTGCATCTTTTGATACGTTTGAGACCATAGACCGATATAAGCACGAGAATGATTAAGGCATTAGGTAAACCTTTTTCTTTTACACCAATCCTTACCCTTACCCGAAAGCTATCCCTTAGTTGCCAACTTTGAGCCTAAACCTTTCGTTTGATCACCCCAATTAGCCCTTAACCATTAAACCTCTTTTAACCCGTGTAATGAAAATTCGATTTTAAGATTAGTTGTTTGTAAAGTTGTGGTTTATCTTATTAAAAAAAATCAGAAAATATTATGAAAAATATGAGAAAAATCATTGAGAAAAACACAAAAAGATACGTGGTAGTTGTTGAATAAAAGACGAACACTTTTGCCTATTAGTTTATCAACTTTTGTTTAGTCGGTTTAGTGTAGTTGTTTGTAATAAAAGTCGAATTTTCATCACCTTAGCCACTTTCAAATATCCTATTCTATACCCTTAGTATTCGTGTTCGGTGGGGAGAATGATTGAGTTGCAAGCCTATGCGGGTACTTGTGCTATTCGGTTTTGAGTGATCATTTTAAAAGCGCTAATACATCATATAAATTAGCCAACTTGTAAACCGAGTGGAGTGAACATTGTGAGGGATATGCATATTTCGTGAGTTTTGAGGGCGAGTTAATCTTGAATAACCATTTTTATGTGATTAGTCCATGTTGTTAAATAACTTGAGATTGCAAAATATCTTGAACCGGGTATGACTTGAGACCTTAACTTAGGTCTCAAGAATGGGGAATGTATTTTCGTTTGACCACGTGAAAGTGAAAAAACAGATTTGCTTGAGGGCAAGCAAAAGACAAGTGTGGGGATGTGATGCGTGGGTGTAAATCGGCGTTTGTTTTGGTTTAAGATAATGTTTTTATGTAACTTTTAATTCCGAATAGCCTACTTTTAATTAGAATTATGTTTTGCAGGCCTAATGAAGTTTAAGGAGCTAATTGGAAGCCAAACAGAGCACCGGAACGCGAACGAGATCAACCGGAATCAAGAAACGAAGAAATCAGAAAACAAGGTTTAGAGGACCCGTCGCCGACGCCACTATGGGCCGTCGACGACGCCCCGTGGAATATTTTCCGTCGTGTACTTTGTGTAGTAGACAACAGGATAAGCCGTCGGCCAAAAATGAACAAGTATAGGCCGTCGCCGACGCCACTCCTGACCGTAGGCGACGGGCCTCCCAAAGTTGCATCGCGAATTTTATGTTTTTGGCTCTTGGGGACGGGTTTAAACATGGTTTTTGACCTATTTTGGGGAGTTACGAGTTATTGGAGTTTGAAACACCTCTTGGAGCCAAGAATCATCATACACATCAATCCCAATCCATCTATTCCATCCATCATCAACCGAATCAATCATCATCATCTTCTTCACCTCTAACCTACCTCTAACATCCCTAACCTCTAACCCATCACCATTTCACAACCACCAATCTAAACCCTAATTCACCATCACCATTACCACCATAACCCAACCTTCCCACCATCATCATCCTTATCCATCCACAGTCACCTTCCAAACCCTAAAACCTAACATTCATCCTTCTTCCAAGACTCAAAGGTCATGGCTCGGTGTTCGTGTTCGTCACCCGGTGATCGCGTCCATTCAACCATGAGCAGCTAGTTTTCTCGGTTTCATCCCGGTGTAGATTGTTGTAAAAATTCTAGGGTTTATGCATTTGTATTTGATTTGATTTTGTGACAAGTTGTTTAGTATTTGAAACCTTTGATAATTGTCTTGCATTTGTTTCGAATTCGTAAATTGTCGAGTGATGATAAAATTTGACTTTGCGAAATGGTTATGTGCAATTACACCTTATCTTAGGTTAGGATTTACATGTCCGAGGTGTCGAAGTGCATTGTGGTCCGTTGTCTTTGACGTTGATAGCAATTGGTACCTAAGCTTCGTGATAGAAATCCGTTAATCACTATATGCAACTGAATCAAGTTAAAACATGTAGGAACCATAGGTCTTGTAATTATCGAACCGGGTGTGATCCATATTCCCAATTCTTGTTTTAAATCAAGTAATCTAGTTTTTTGGCAATTAAGTAAGTAATCATTTCTTTTGTAGTGAATAGTAACTTGTCGGTTTACTCCGATATCTTTTCCAACCACCCAAATAAACAAACAAAAATTAGCAAGCTTCATAATTACCTTGTACATTTCTGTAAATAATCTAACTAATCGAACCACTAGTGCAATACTGACCACATGCTCTTCGTGGATACGATACCCGACTTACCCTAGCTACCTAGGTTAATTTGAGTTTTTGACTGATTGGGACGACACGGTCTGTCAGGTTTTGCATGGATTGATCAGAGGAATAGATTTGTGTAAATTTTGGAAGCTCTTTTTACGATTTAGGATAAAATCAAGATGTGTTCTTGAAGAACTTTCATGGTGATTATGTTTTTTTGCATAAATGGGACGGCTTGGTTGATTAAAAGACGTTTAATTAGAACATATTATTATTCTCCATAAACACGAGTTTATTGCGACCGGTTTGAATGCAAATCGTTGAGTTTTAAAGGGTCCGGTCTGGTTCGAAATACATAGGGTCGCGGTTGGGCTAGGGTTTGAGTAGAGAAGATGAACTTGGTCGGCGCTATGTTGATTTAAATAGAAACAGGTTGAGACAGACAAAAAAGTTATGCAGATAGAAGAATAAAGCCGTTAGAATTTAAGGTCGGAGACAAGGTGTTATTAAAAGTTTCACCTTGGAAAGGTGTTGTCCGATTTGGCAAGAAAGGAAAATTAAGTCCACGTTTTGTTGGATCATTCGAAATTATCGAGAAAGTTGGACCAATAGCTTATCATTTAAAATTGCCGGATGACATGAACGGAGTACATGATGTGTTCCACGTGTCAAACCTACGCAAGTGTTTTAGCCGATGAATCTCTAATAATGCCTCTTCAGGATTAGAGGTAAATGAAAAGCTTAAATTTGTGGAACAACAAATACAAATCGAGGACCGACAAATCAAGAAACTAAAAAGGAAAAGACTTTGTTAGTCAAGGAAAAGACTTTTGCTGGAATGAATATTAAACATTGATTACATTGTTATATTGTCATAAAACTTTTAAGCAAACTAAACAAACAAAACAAGCATTGAACTTGTCTTTCTTGTTTTTAAGGCACTAAAGTCCAAGTCCATTCCTACGTGAGCATGCATCAATATCATCAAGCATTGTTCCCTGAAACATATGTGAAAACGAGTCAGCATAAAAGAATGTCGGTGAGTACATAGGTTTTGTGATTGTGTCAAATTCATGGCCTTGAATATGTATGCAATACTCGTCAGACTACAGTGTCGTTAATTGAAAACCTGTCATCGAAAAGTATTTGGTATTGCAGTGATAACTAACCAAATAAAACAAGTTAGTTATAGTTTATAAAAGACTTGTAGCCATGAATCTTGACCAAAATATTTGTTTTGTAAATCCGAGTAGTAAATCGTCTTGAAAGAAACCTTGTATGGTTTATATCTTTTTAATTTAAAATCGTTGGTGTCATTGTTTAAAACATTTGTCCAAGTGATGCAAATAACGCCACGTATGAAATATGATAAAATTACTTATATATTGGAAGTACCGGTGGTGTATCCACCATGCTTTCATCACATTACACCCGTCACGTTATATTAAATCACTTATCATAACCAATCGTCCATTGTTCATTGTCCTTGTCGTAAACCACATTGTTCATTGTTCTTGTTATAAACCAGCCGTTCATCGTTCCTTGTTACAAATCAATCGTTCATCGTTCCATGTTTTAGTTGTGAAACTTTTGGTCATTTCATCAATACATTTAAACCTTTGTTGACTTGTTCGAGACCACCCAAGGGGTCCCTTAATCGTATAACAAACCACCAAAGGGTTTGTTACAAATACAGTTTCAGTCACTTCCCAAACTTCCCCACAAACCCCGGGAATTTTTGTAACGGGATTGTCAGTCCTAAGCGCCGTAACTTACTACTGGTCGGCTTGGCAATTGTTAATGAATGTCATTCTTGTTATGAATATAACTCACCAACAAGTTCGTTCACATTATTGAAATCATATTGTTTATATAAACCATCGTATTTGTATTTTGAAAGCTTGAGAAACATTTAGCACATATGGATCACCCAAAAATATTTGCAAAACATAAAAGAGGGGAACTATGAACTCACTTGGGATTGCAAAGAAATCTTGAATCAAAAGAAAACCAAAGCTCAAAGATCCGAGAAATCAAGCGTGTCCTAAAAACGGATAACCATGTAAATATCGGGACTTGAAATCAGAGGATTTGGATAGAATGAGACCTTATAAACCAAATGAGTATTGGAACCCATACGAAATGGTTTAATAAAGTTAACATTCTGAGTTGGAAAGGTTCCTATGTGCTTTTGACCCGTTATGACCCGTTAAGGTAGTTTAAGCCACTTTAACGCGTCATTTGCGTAAATACTTGTTCGGATGATTAAATATGTGTTATGATAAGTCTTCAATGCTTAAACATGTTTTAAAATGTTATTTGATCAGATTACATGCCAAAATTTAGGTTACATATGCTTATAGTTGGTTTATTTATAAAAGGGCCTTTTGGTCATTATTGAATATCATAACAAGTAATTATCATAACACTAATCAAATGATATGACCATAAGGCATAACCTCAGAGAGTTATCCCCTATTCAACTATGGTCACAAATATGTATTTGGTTGGGTTCAAAGATTAACCAAACGTGTCAGATTCGAAAATCAAAGCGGTGGTCAAAACCGCTCGGCTTACGACTCTAAACAAGCACTAAAACAAAAGTGACGAGTTAGACATTTTAAACATGTCTAACTAAGTTTATAAAATTGATTCTTGGTATCAACACAAAGTGTTTTGATACCCGAAAATAGTTCCGTCCTATAATGCGCATTTTACGCATTATTGACCAAAACTTTGACTCGTCACTACAACTAGTAAACGTGGTAATCAGTAAGCATGATCACTAAGGATCATAACCATCATGATCACGATCACCTTGCAAAGTTCAATTGGAATTTGATTTGACCAATTCATGATTAGAATTGAAAGTCAAACAGAAGTCATACTGTTTGATTTTTAGCTCAAATATGTTAAAAGAATTGACAAATCATGAACGAAACACTTACTTGCACTATGGTAGCCAAGGAATCACAGAGGAAAGCCCCAAAAGTGGTTGCAACTCCAGATTATGGCAGATGAGAGCAAGGAAGAAGGTTGAAAAAGTTCAATTGGCTAAATCCCCATGCTATTTATAGTTGAATTGAAGTTATAAGAGCATTACATGTGTCCATGAGTCATCACTGAGTGGATTAGTGTCATAACACATGTTAGATGCAGGGAGAAGGGTGGCAAGTTCGTTTGCTTAATCAACAAGGGAATTAACCAGGTACTGCCAAGTGTCTGATGAGCTGGGGGACCATTACAGACTGTATGGTCTTTGGTCTTACGGTCCGTAAGACCCTTAGCTGGCAGAAACTTTGGGAATTTGGCAGAACATGCCCCTACACCCATTTTGTCACGTTTTGGCACTTCTAACACCCGTTAACCTCATTTTTAAGCTTTATAAGGACAATAAAGTATAGGGAACTTGAAATGTGCTTAAAAATATCTCAGTGGTCGGTTCGTTTGATCGTACGGTTGCGGTTTTTTGTTAATTACGACAAAATCGTAAGGAACACGAAAATGACCGTAAATGCGTAATGAATGATATTTTTGCATTCCAGTCATCAAAATATAATATTTTAATGATTACAAAATTTTTTGGATGTCCGTACATGTTCCGGATAGCGAAATACGCGAAAAGGCATAGTTTCGCTGAAATTGCAAAATAGTCCCTACAGTTATAAAAATGTGTTTTTGCCATACCGAACACTTAAAAACCTACTTTCTAAGTTATGTAAAGGTTATTTAATGTTTGTTTAGCTTGTGTCGTTGTTCCGGAGTGTACGTCGTGTTAAACTAGTTTCGTTTGCGCATCGGTTTACGGTTTCGCTTACAGAAACTATTTAAGAGTTCGAAATTGTGCAAGAGTCAGATGTGTGAAAATAACAAATTAAATAAACAACATTCACAAATAAAACGTAAAATTTCATTGATTGATACACTTGTTCATAATCGATACAGATTCGGAATTCCACAAATGTCACAGTCTCCCCTACAATATCAATACCAAGAACATGGTTCCTTGCGAATCAAACTACTCTTGTAGTTTCTTTCATTTTGTGATCGCCCGCGATCTCCACAAAAATCCTAAGTACTCCTTTCTTTAAAGAAACAAAGTACAAGGTACAAGTTACAACTCTTAACAAATACTCAAAGTATCACTTGAAGTCCTTGATTGGATACCTAAGGATACTTCCATGAGTCCTTAAATGGTATTATGCAATATGTCTATACCACAACCCTCTGATTTTTCATAACACTTTGCATGGTACACAATTTCAAAAAAAAAACATTATACTGATTTCAAAATTCCATGATTTCAAATATATTTCATAAGATTCTAAAAAAACATTTAACATAACATATTTGTTTAGTATATGAAGTGCATGATTTCAAAATACATATTTTCAAAAAAACCCTATACATTAATTCAAGGATTTTTCATGTGATTTCAAATCAATTTATTAAGGTATATTTACCTAATATATCAAGTGCATAATTTCGAAAACATTATATATATGATTTCAAAAACATTAAGCATGTTTTTCAAAAATTTCATGCATGATTTTCAAAGAAACTTTTGCGGCATATGTTGACCTAGCATATGAGCACATTGTTTTACAATACATATTGCTAAGTATGTTGACTGAGCATGCTAGCAAATTGATTTCATGGACATTTCTACTTCGTGTGTTGACCTAGCATACCTAGTACAAGGTTTCAAAATACTTCCGCTACATTAATCCCAAATCCTATTAGGATCTTCCTATCGTCATAGTTAGATCCTTGTGGATGTTTAAAGTGCAATATCAAAGCCCTTAATTGGATTCTTTGTGCACTTCAATACATATGTTATGATTCAATAAGGCCAACCAAATCCTTACAAGATCTTCCTATCTTCATAGTTAGATTCTTGTGGATGCTTAAAGTACTAAATGAACTCCTTGATTGGATTTCTAGTGTATTTTAAATACTTATGTACAAATTGACGATTATGTGATTATGTGTTTATGTAGCTAGTTGTGATTTAGATAACGAAACGAGTGTAATACCATAAGAACATGGTGGATACGCCGCTGGTACTTCCTATATATAAGTGTTCTTATTGTATTACCCATGTAGCTTTATCCGAATCACTTTAGGATTTTGGTGTACAATTGTTTCAAGTTCAATAACCAAATCCTGGTAGAATCTTCCATATCTTCATATGATAGATTCTTAGAAGGATATCCAAAGGCGTAATCTTAAATCCCTAATGGGCTTTTCTATGCAAATAGTCAATGCCCTTAGATTTTAAAGTGCTATTCCAAAGTTAAAGAGGCCTTTTAGGGTCTAGTTAAAGAGATCATTCATTGATCTAGTTAAAGAAACCTTTCAGGGTTTAGTTAAGAGGCCTTTCAGGGTCTAGTTAAAGAGATCATTCGTTGATCTAGTTAAAGAAACCTTTCAGGGTTTAGTTAAAGAGGCCTTTCAGGGTCTAGTGAAAGAGATCATTCGTTGATCTAGTTAAAGAAACCTTTCAGGGTTTAGTTAAAGAGGCCTTTTCAGGGTCTAGTTAAAGAGATCATTCGTTGATCAAGTTAAAGAAACCTTTCAGGGTTTAGTTAAAGAGGCCTTTCAGGGTCTAGTTAAAGAGATCATTCGTTGATCTAGTTAAAGAAACCTCAGGGTTTAGTTAAAGAGACCTTTTAGGGTCTAGTTAAAGAGGCCTTTCAGGGTCTAGTTAAAGAGATCATTTGTTGATCAAATTAAAGAGACCCTTTAGTGGTCTAGTCAAATCTCCACAAGTTTATTGTTGATTTATTCCCCTACACATTACAAATGAACTGTGTGGAGTGTGCAAGGAATTTTGTAATTATGGATGCATACTTAATTATAAAATTCAGTTCACAGAAACCACAACAAGTTTTGTCATGTGTAAGAACCTATAGTAATAAGAGTAACGAAACGGGAACAATGTAATAAGGGCATGGTGGATACGCCGATGGTACTTCCTATATATAAATGCTCCTTATTACATTACAAGCGTGGCTTTATTTAAGTTACTAGAAGTTCTGGACCTTGACCAATGTTGTTTTAATCTTTCATTCTCCGACTCCAACTTTGAGCACACACAAGTTTCTCATACTAGTCTTCATGGGAAATCTCTATAAACATTCTTCCGTTTGAAATTCGACACTCATTTCTAGTTCTGCTATGACAAAAGACATCACTTTGGCATTTACATGATTCTATTCTAAGGCTTGGTACGAACAAAGATGTCATACAACCACCTATTGCAACAAAGTTTAGATTTTCGAATCTAAGTTCATACCAATAAACAATGTACGAGTACAATAAACAAAGTTTGCTAAGAGTCCAAACGTTTCCTAGAGTTCTACTCTGGGAACGAAGGATCACTTGAAGCGAGACCCTCACATATGATTTCACAAATTTCCTCTAAATTAAATTTCGGGACGAAATTTCCTAAAGTAGGGGAGACTGTGACATCTGAGCCTTTTCGAGCATCGAACACTTCCAAACAAATTCCAAACCAAATGAAACCTTGTGTTTCATTCCCGAGAATTGTAAAATTACATGTGACATTCATACATTTTAGTCCATGTACAATTTCGACACTTCAAAGCTTTTTCCTGGAAGATTACGTAAATTGTTACGCAATGTATATTCCGGAATAGTGACACAAGTATAACATACCTTAAATAACCTTTACATAACTTAGAAATAAGTTTTGAAGGGTTTGGTATGTCAAAAACATGCCTATTCGATCACAGGGATTATTTACGACAAACTACGAAAGTCTGCCGATTCTCGTAGCAATGCACACTCCGGAACAAGGTCATAAGCTAAACATACCCTAAATACCCTTAACATAGCTTAGAAAAAAGTTTCGAGGGCTTCGGTATGGCAAAATCACACTTTTGTAACTTCAGGGGCTATTTTGCAAACTGTGCGAAACTATGCTTTTTCGCGTATTTCCTAATCCGGAACATGTACGCACATCCAAAAAAAATTTTAATCATTAAAATCTTGTATTTTAATGATTGGAATGCAAAAATATCATTCGTACGCATTTACGGTCATTTACGCGTTCGTTACGATTTTCATCGTAATTAACAGAAAACTGCAACCGTACGACCAAACGAACCGACTTCTGAGATATTTTTAAGCACATTTCAAGTTCCCTATACTTTATTGTCCTTATAAAGCTTGAAAATGGGGTTAACGGGTGTTAAAATGCCAAAACGTGTCAAAATCAAGTTCAGGGACCATTTCTGCCAATTCTGAAACTTCAGCCCCTGCAAGGGCCTTACTGACCGTAAGGCAAAACCCCATACGGTCCATAAGGGGTCCCGAGCTCATCATAATTGTTGAATCAAGGTGGCAGCTTCTTGTTAATTCCCTTAATGACTAAGCAAACGAATTTGCCACACTTCTCTCTGCATCTAACATGTGTTATGACACTAATCCAACTTAGTGGTGACTCATGGACATTTTTAATGCTCTTATAACTTCAATTCAAGTATAAATAACGTGGGGATTTAGACATTTGAACTTTTGCAACCTACATCCTTGCTCTCATCTGAAGTAGCAACCAATTAGAGATCATCCTCTGAGTTCTAGGGCTCTCCTAGAGTATTTGTAAGTGTTCCATCATGTATTGTTAAATTCTTTTAGCATATTTGAGATACAAATCAAATAGTTTGACTTTCAATTCTGACCATGAATTGGTCAAAACAAAGTTCAATTGAACCTTGAAATGTGATGGTGATCATGATGGTTATAGTCCTTAGTGACCATGCCTACTGATTTCCTTGTTTGTTGTGATTCAAAGTTTCGGTCAATAAGGCGATAAATGCGCATTATACGACGGAACTATTTTCGGGTATCAAAACTATTTGTTTTGGTACCAAAACCCTTTTTATAACTTAGTTAGACATGTCAAAACATGTCTAACTCGTCACATTTAGTTTAGTGCTTTTTAGAGTCAATTGTTGAACGGTTTTGATCACCGCTTTGACTTTCGAATCAAACCCATTTGGTCAATAATTGGACCCAACCAAATACATACTTATGACCATAATTATATAGGGATCAACCCTCTAAGGTTATACCTCATGGTCATGTCATTTGATTAGTGTTATGATAATTAGTTATTATAACCATTAATAATGACTAAATTGGCCTTTTTGCGAATAAATCTATCTAAAGCATATGTCACCTAAATTTTGACATGTAATCTGATGTAACAACAGTATTAAACATATTTTGGCAATTTAGACTTATCATAACACATATCTAACCATCCGGAATGCATAGTTGCGCAAATGACATGTTAAAGTGGCTTAAAGTACGTTAACGGGTCATAACGGGTCAAAAGCACTTAGGAACCTTTCCAAATCAGAATGTTAACTTTATTAAACCATTTCATATGAGTTCCAACACTAATTTGGTTTATAAAGTTTCATTCTATCCAATTCTTCCGTTTTTATCCCGACTTATTTATATGTTATCCGACTCATTAGGACACACTTGATTCCTTGATCTTTGGGCTTTGTTCATACGCTCGCACAAGGCTTATCCGCAAATCCAAGACGAGTACATTGCTCCCTCTTTTATGTTTTACAAATGTTTTGGGGTGATTCATATGTGCTAAGTTGTTTTCAATGTTCATATACTATGGTTTATATAACAATATGGTTTCAATAATGTGATACAACTTGGTGGTGCGTTATCCATGATACGAATGGCATTCATTAACATTGATATGCCGCCCAATAGTAAGTTATGGTACCATAGGATTGACAATCTCGTTACTAGGCTATTCACTGGATTTGGTGGGTAGTTTGGGGAACGACAGAAACTGTTTATGATTAACAAATCATACGTTGATTTGTTAGTCTTGTTAAAGAGATCTTTTAGGATCTATTAAAGATACCCTTGGGGTATAGTCGAGTCAACAAAGGCTTGAATGTATTCATTAAAGAACGACCAAAAGTTTTCACAATTAGAAACAAGGACAAGGAACAATGGTTTATGACAAGTACAATGAACAATGGTTTATGACGAGGACAATGAACAATTGGTTATTTTGAACAAGATTACACAACAATTTTTATTTAAAGATATAAACCATACAAAGTTTACTTACAAGATGATTTACAACTCAAATTTATGAAACAAATGTTTTCAGTAAAGATTCATGACTACAAGGTTTTGATTTACTTATATTAACTTGTAAAGTTGATATATTATATTGCAATATCAAATACTTTTTGATTTCCAGATTTATACTCGTCGACTCTCGAAGTTGGATGAGGTATTGCAATATAGTTATAAAGCCATGAATTTTGATACTCACAAAACCTATGTTCTCGTCGACATTCTTTTAGGCTGACCTCATTTTCACATATGTTTCAGGAATAGTTTCATGACGATTGTTGCTGCATACTTCACCTAGCACGGACGCAGACTTTAGTGCCTTAAACAAGAAAGACAAATAATATACTTCTTTTGTTTATTTTACATTCCGAGGACAATGAAATCATGTTAATATTCAATAAAACATAATTTCGAATACCATGTGTTATGTAACAATTTGTAACGTGACTCCCCAAGTGTTTCCGCCACGTGTTGATTTACGCGATTTGGGGTGTTACAAATTGCTATCAGAGCACTAGTTATAGGGAATTAGGTTATTAGTAATGCTTTGACCTAGTCTATAACCTTTCTAGGACCCTAACGCAAGTTAACTTGTGTTTAGATTCTTAAAACATTACCATCACCTATCCTTAGGTGATTACCAAAAAACAAAGCATATCATATCTTTTGAAAGTCAAAATTTTTCAGACATCAGCACAAGCCTTGATGTTGCCAGTGTTACTCTTGTGCCCACACATTGAGTCATCATTTGTCAGCCAGGTTAGTTGAAGTGATTAGGATAACCACAATTGAAGCAGATTCCATGTGGGTAGTAGGACAACCCGGTATCGCATGAGGAGTTGCGGTAATTGGAGTAGGAACTGCCATATCTTGATTTGGTGAGGTAGTCAAACGACAGACTTTGGCTGTATGACCAATTTGTCCACAGTTCAAATATTTTCGGCAGTGAACACTGGCATAGTGATGAAGGTTACATTGATTGCACAGAGGTGCTTTTCCTTTGTATGGTTTCTTAGCAGGTGGCGGAGCCACCTGGCTAGGTTCCACTTAGTTAAGCGGAATTGGATCAATCAATGTAGGATTCTTTGAAGCTTTACGCTTCCTTGATTTTTTTGAAGGCTTGGCTTCCGTCTTCTTTGGTGCCTCGTGAGTAGTCTTATCATCGAAACTGGATAAGGCTACATCTAACTTAAGGGTCCCACTCGAACTTCTATCGCACCCGAATCTAAAAGAACAGTAGCAGCATGATTGTTAACAAAGAACCTACCATTAACGACTTCGTTATCAGCACGGGCCTCGTTGGCGTTCATATTAAAAGCTCGTCCACAAGCTGGATTTTCATTTTCTAGCCTTGGTCAGTTGTTCCTATAGTGCCCCATCTCGCCACAATTAAAACATGAACTAGGCGGAAAGTGAGGTCGAGCGGGATTTGCTTGTGGTTGAACTGGGTTCTGTGCAGCTGGGTTTGGGTTAAAGCGACAAATATTCGCTATGTGACCAAGTTTTCCACAGGTAGTACACTGTCGACATGGTATCTGAAATTGATGGTGACCATTACATCGGTTGCAAAGCGGTGCTTTTCCCGCATAAGGTTTCTTTGCAGGAAGTTGAGCAGATTGGTTTTGGGGAGCAGTTGGAGCGGATTGTGCAGTCACAGCAAAGTTTTGAGAAGCCTTACGCTTCTTCGATTGTTTGGAAGGCTCGGCTTGGTTTCTCTTGGGTTGACCTAGCAGAGGATTTCTTATCGCCCATGCGATGGAGGTTACCTTTCCTGATTTGAGATTCGGTCAAAGTAGCAGCAAGTTCGATGGCTTGTCAAACAGATGAAGGGCGGCTCCCAGTAACAATGTCCTGAACAGGGTAAGGCAAGCCATCGATATATTTTTGAATCGCCTTATCCAAAGGTGTCACCATCGTCGGACATAACAAACTCAACTCCTCATATCAGTCAGTATAAGCGCGATGCTCACCACTATCCTGTTTGAGATCGTGAAATTCGTTCTCCAATGCCCTTTGCTCGTGGCGAGGACAGAACTCCTTCATCATAAGAACCCGAAGTTCTTCCCATGTTTGAGCTAAGGCCACTTCAGCACCTCTATCCCTCATAATTCCATTCCACCATGTCAAAGCTCTTTTCTTGAACACACTAGACGCAAACTCGACCTTTCGCTCATTTGGACATTGAACAAAACAGAACGTGCTTTCAAGACTCTCGAACCATTGCAGGAGCCCAGTAGCTCCTTCAAACCCAGAAAATGATAGTGGTTTAGCCGAACATAATTGTTTATAGTTGCACTGAGCTGGTGCATTGTTATTGTTGTTGTTCGCTTGATTAAGTTAGGTCACGAGATTCGGGAGTACTGCAGCAATCTGCTGAGCGATAAGTGCAGCCATTTGGGCATTTTGAGTTGTATCACGTCGAGGAGGCATTCTAAAAGAAAACATGAAAGAAGATATGTGAGATTGACATCAGAAAAATCAATAGAGGCATCAAAAATATCGATGAAACATAAGGATGGTGGTCACTTGTTTGTTTCTCAAAACACACAAATGAAGCACGGTGACTAATCAAAGTAAATGGGTCTTATAATGTATCGCGAAGACATGCTTTAGCTTAAAAGTGGACACTGACCCCAAGAGTTCCCAGGTAAGAGTGACTGGTCCTATTAAGTGGATTTGTACGAACACTCTAGCCTTAGACAGAAAACTCAGGGTACAGGCACCCACCCTTCCAGATTGCACGTTTTAACATTATTAAAACCCAAACTTTGACGAGATTTTGAAAACTTTGAAGGCTTACGCCAAAAACAAATCATCTAAGAATAGATGATTGATGTTCAAAAACGGATTTGAAATTCTGTGGATTTGTTTTGGTAATCACCCATGGATAGGTGATAGTATTTGTATCTTAAATCTAAACGCAAGTAAACTCGTGTTAGGGTCCTAGGAAGGTTATAATCTAGGTCAAAGCATTACTAATAACCTAATTCCCTATAATCAGTGCTCTGATACCAATCTGTAACACCCCGACCGCGTAAAAACAACAAACCGCGGCAGAAACATCGGGGAGTCATGTTAACAGATTGTTTTAACAACACGTGGTAATTAAAAGTAGGTTTTATTGAATATTAAACATTGATTACATTGTTATATTGTCATAAAACTTTTAAACAAACTAAACAAACAAAACAAACTTTGAAATTGTCTTTCTTGTATTTAAGGCACTAAAGTCCAAGTCCATTCCTACGTGAGCATGCATCAATATCATCAAGCATTGTTCCCTGAAACATATGTGAAAACGAGTCAGCATAAAAGAATGCCGGCGAGTACATAGATTTTGTGATTGTGTCAAATTCATGGCCTTGAATATGTATTGCAATACCTCGTCAGACTACTAGTGTCGTTAATTGAAAACCTTGTTATCGAAAAGTATTTGGTATTGCAGTGATCACTAACCAATAAAACAAGTTAGTTATAGTTTATAAAAGACTTGTAGCCATGAATCTTGACCAAAACATTTGTTTTGTAAATCCTAGTAGTAAATCATCTTGAAAGAAACCTTGTATGGTTTATATCTTTTTAATTGAAAATCGTTGCGTGTCATTGTTTGAAAACATTTGTCCAAGTGACGCAAATAACGCCACGTATGAAATATGATAAAAGCACTTATATATAGGAAGTATCGGCGGCGTATACACCATGCTTTTATCACATTACACCCGTTACATTATCTAAATCACTTATCATAACCAATCATCCATTGTTCGTTGTCCTTGTCGTAAACCACATTGTTCATTGTTCTTGTTATAAACCAGTCGTTCATCGTTAACCAATCGTTCATCGTTCCTTGTTTTAGTTGTGAAACTTTTGGTCGTTTCGTGAATACATTCAAACCTTTGTTGACTTGTTCGAGACCACCCAAGGGGTCCCTTAATCGTATAATAAACCACCAAAGGGTTTGTTACAAATACAGTTTCAATCGCTTCCCAAACTTCCCCACAAACCCCAAAAATTTTGGTAATGGGATTGTCAATCCTAGGCGCCGTAACTTACTACTAGTCGGCTTGGCCATTGTTATTGAATGTCATTCTTGTTATGAATATAACGCACCAAAAGAAATCTTGAATCAAAAGAAAACCAAAGCTCAAAGATCCGAGAAATCAAGCGTGTCCTAAAAACGGATAACTATGTAAATCTTGGGACTTGAAATCGGAGGATTTGGATAGAATGAGACCTTATAAACCAAATGAGTATTGGAACTCATATGAAATGGTTTAATAAAGTTAACATTCTGAGTTGGAAAGGTTGCTATGTGCTTTTGACCCGTTATGACCCGTTAAGGTAGTTTAAGCCACTTTAACGCGTCATTTGCGTAAATACTTGTTCCGATGGTTAGATATGTGTTATGATAAGTCTTCAATGCTTAAACATGTTTTAAAATGTTATTTGATCAGATTACATGTCAAAATTTATGTTACATATGCTTATTGTTGATTTATTTGCAAAAAGGGAATTTTGGTCATTATTGAATATCATAACAACTAATTATCATAACACTAATCAAATGATATGACCATAAGGTATAACCTCAGAGAGTTATCCCATATTCAACTATGATCACAAATATGTATTTGGTTGGGTTCAAAGATCAACCAAACGGGTCGGATTCGAAAATCAAAGCAGTGGTCACTAAAACAAAAGTGACGAGTTAGACATTTTAAACATGTCTAACTAAGTTTATAAGATTGATTTTTGGTATCAAAACAAAGTATTTTGATACCCGAAAATAGTTCCGTCCTATAATGCGCATTTTACGCATTATTGACCAAAACTTTGACTCGTCACTACAACTAGTAAACGTGGTAATCAGTAGGCATGATCACTAAGGATCATAACCATCATGATCACGATCATGTTGCAAAGTTCATTGGACTTTGATTTGACCAATTCATGATTAGAATTGAAATTCAAACAGAAGTCACTATTTGATTTTTAGCTCAAATATGTTAAAAGAATTGAACAAATCATGAATGGAACACTTACTTGCACTAGGGTAGCCAAGGGATAACAAAGAAAAGCCCCAAAAGTGGTTGCAACTTCAGATTATGGCAGATGAGAGCAAGGAAGAAGGTTAAAAGTTCAACTGGCTAAATCCCCATGCTATTTATAGTTGAATTGAAGTTATAAGAGCATTACATGTGTCCATGAGTCATCACTGAGTTGGATTAGTGTCATAACACATGTTAGATGCATGGAGAATGGTGGCAAGTTTGTTTGCTTAATCAACAAGGGTATTAACCAGCTGCTGCCAAGTTTCTGATGATCTAGGGGGACCCTTACGGACCGTATGGGCTTTGGTCTTATGGTCCATAAGACCCTTAGCTGGCAGAAACTTTGGGAATTTGTTAGAACAGGCCCCTGGACCCATTTTGTCGCGTTTTGGCACTTCTAACGCCCATTAACCTCATTTTTAAGCTTTATAAGGACAATAAAGTATAGGGAACTTGAAATGCACTTAAAAATATCTCAGAGATCGGTTCGTTTGATCGTACAGTTGCGGTTTTTGGTGAATTACGACGAAAATCGTAACGTACCGCAAATGACCGTAAATGCGTAACGAATGATATTTTTGCATCCAATCATCAAAATATAATAGTTTAATGATTACAAAAATTTTTGGATGTCCGTACATGTTCCGGATAGCGAAATACGCGAAAAGGCATAGTTTCGCTAAATTTGCAAAATAGTCCCTGAAGTTATAGAAATGTGTTTTTGCGATACCGAACCCTTAAAAACCTATTTTCTAAGTTATGTAAAGGTTATTTAAGGTATTTTTAGCTTGTGTCGTTGTTCCGGAGTGTACGTCGCATTAAACTAATTTTGTTTGCGTATCGGTTTACGGTTTCGCTTACAGAAACTATTTAAGAGTCTGAAATTGTGCAAGAATCAAATGTGTGCAAATAACAAAATAAATAAACAATATTCACAAATAAAACGTAAAATTTCATTGATTGATACACTTGTTCATAATCGATACAGATTTGGAATACCACAAATGTCACATGAGGAAGATAGAATCAAGTGATCCCATTGCTTCATATTGTGGTGTCCATGTGCTTACGACTTATCCTTTTGTGAGGATACAAGAGGAGGTAGGCTAATAGGTTGAGATCTTTCTTCCAACTGCTGTGAGGAAGTAGCAGGAGTGGTTTTAAGTGACATTTGTGTTGACACAGGCATCTCTGGGATCTCATCTTCCAGAGTAGCCTTTTCGGGTTTTGATTTGGTGGGCTTTTTAGATTTTGAAGGTTTCTTTTTGGGAGTAGCTGGTGTGGGTTTCACAACACTGGTTGTAGTTATATGATCACCAGGAGCAGTGGCTCAACTGCATGGGTGGAGCTTGTGATGTTTGTGTATCTAAATTTTGCTCCTCCCCCTCTACTTGTGTTTCAAAACTTTTGATTGATTTGTTATTATTTTAAAAGTTTCATGGATGAGACTACCAACAGGGTTGATAACACCTTGGGTAGCATCCTTTTTACAGACTTGTGATTAAATGTAAACACTCAACAGCCTTGGATGCATAAGAAAAGCTTTACCATTTTTCATGTTTTTGTAGTTTGTCACCAAATCATTGAACAATACTTGGGAGAAATTAAAATTAGATTTTGTTAAAATACCATATCCCAAGTACTGCATGTCAATGGTATTTCATTAAAATTAGTTGTTTTGGCAGACAAATAAACTAACAAGGTATGGAAAAAGAATTTCATCTCAGCAGGGAAATTGGGTTTATAAATTGTTTTACCTGTAAGCTGACCTTCATATCCCCGTTCAATGAATTCATCTTGAAGCTTCTTTATTGTGAATGTTGTTGGGTGTTCTAGGTCATTTAGACCAAACGCAGTGGAAATGGTTAGTGGTGAGATTTGTATGAGTGATTCACCAACTTTTGAAGTGATGGCATAGGCTATGTTTTTCTGATGTTGAACCTCAGCATTAGCCCAGAACTGATGAAGTGTATCCAGATAGATTGGAGCTTTTATTTCCATGATACTCTTGTAGTTGGATTCTTTCAAAATTTTGATCATTGCATGGTATGTTGTGTTGGTGTTGGTTTCTTCGAGAATGGGAGTGTAGTTATGTGGTGTTTTGATGATGAGAGGCATGATGAATGATTTGAAGAAGTATGGATTGGTGAAGAAGAAGAGAATGATGGAAAACACTTTGAGATTTTTTGAATTCGATAAACAGGGTTTATACAGAGAAAAAGTGAATGCAGACATGGCAATAGTTCCGAAAGATCTGATGGCTAACATCTGTCCACGTGTAACCTCTGATAATAATGGAAGACAGTTGTTTGGGAAACCACTAATGTGTATCAACAGTGGATGGGAATAATAGTGATTTTATCACTATCAGAGGATAGATATCATGTGGTTAGGAGGCAACACAGAGGTTTGACCAAAACAGTGGATGGAAGTAATAAACTAGAGGATACACTTTTATCAGTGGATAGATTTTCAAACCAATTAGAGGTTTGAGAAAACAGTGGTTATGAACAGACTTTGAGATTTATTGAAAATTTTCAAATTTAAACTATTTTTAAGGATGAGTTTTGATTTTCTGAAAACATTTTTTATGCTATTTACACATGGAACACACAAATGTGTTTTCAATCCATGTTTAGCATGCCAATCCTAGAGATCAAACTTTCAAAGGTAGATGTGTATAATGCTTTTGTTAGAACATCTGCCAGTTGATCTTTGGTTGGAACATGATGTAGAGAAATCAAACCTTTTTCATAGCAATCTCGCACAAAGTGATGTCTGATGTCAATGTGCTATGTTGTGGAATGAGAGACTAGATTTTTAATGATGTTTTCAGCTGCTTGACTGTCCAGCTTGAGAGGAGTCTTTAGAGCAGTTACACCAAAATCCAGCAAATGATTTTGAAGCCATAGGAGTTGAGCAGTGCAACTTGCAGCAGCAATATATTCAGCTTCAACAGTGGATGTGGATACTGCAACTTGCTTTTGCTTTGCCAGAACACTAGGCAATCACCTAAGAACTGGACTCCCCCTGATGTGGACTTGCTTGTGGTGTGACAACCAGCAAAATCATTGTCTGAGTAACCTGAAAGCTTAATGTTTCCATTAGCAGGATACCAGATATGAAGTGTGGGAGCACCTTTTATGTATCTGAGTATCCTCTTCACAACAATAAGTTTAGACTTTCTAGGTGCTGCCTGGGATCTGGCACAAACACATGTTGGAAACATGATGTCTGGCCTAGAATCAGTTAGGTACAATAAAGACCCAATCATGCTTCTATAAAGAGTTTGATCAACCAAGTCATCTTTGTCATCAACAGTGACCAACTTTGAGGCTGCCATGGGTGTGCTAAATGGCTTACAATCATTCATATCAAAATTGGTAAGCAGTTCTTTGACATACTTACTTTGATGAATGAATGTTCCATTGTGCAACTGTTTTACTTGGAAAGACCAAGAAAACGTTGGAGCTCACCCATTGCACTCATTTCAAACTCTGCTGCCATGAGTTCTCCAAACTCTTCACACATGGCAGTGCAGGTGGATCCAGAAAAAATGTCATCCACATAGATTTGGACAAGCATCAAATCTTTTCCTCTCCATTTCAAAAATAAGGTTTTATCAATTTTACCTCTTGTAAAACCAATGGATAAGAGAAAAGTGGAAAGAGTTTCATACCAGGCTCTTGGTGCTTGTTTCAAGCCATACAAAGCTTTATTTAGCTTGTAAACATGATCTGGATAACATGCATCTTCAAAACCAAGAGGTTAACAAACATATACCTCTTGTTGATCTTACCATACAAAAAAGCACTTTTGATATCCATTTGGAATACCTTTATGTTGTGGTTGGCAGCCAAGGCTAAGAACAATCCGATGGCTTCTAACCTTGCTATTGGAGCAAAGGTTTCATCCTAATCAATGCCTTCTTCTTGTCTATAACCTTGAACCAAAAGCCTTGCTTTATTCTTGACAACAATACCCCTTTCATCAGTTTTGTTCTTGAAGACCCACTTTGTGCCAATTGGACATACATCCTTAGGCAATGGTACAAGTTCCCATACTTGTTATGTTTTGAATTGAAGGAGCTCTTATTGCATAGCTTCTACCCAACTGTTGGCTCTCAGTGCCTCTTGGTACTTAACAGGTCGTGTGAGAGATAGAAAGCCACAAAAAGACAAATGTCTTAGGATTGGCTTCTTGTGAGCACCCCATCATTGATGTTGCCAATGATTTGATCATATGGATGGCTTTTAAGGTAGATTAGATCTCCCTTGTATGGAATGATGGTATTTTGAGGTGAGGGCTACAGATGGAAATCATCTGAGCTAACATCTGTTGGCAATTTTGAAGATCCAACATCTGTTTGAAATGGAGGTGGAGGTATAGGAGGAATGGGTATGAATGTATGTTGATTTTTGTTCACAGAAAATGGACTTTTATCAATAGTGGTTTGGATTTGTGAGTTGGCAGAGGTTTGTGGATCAACAACTGTTGAGAGAGCAGTGGCAGAGTTTTCACAGTTGTTAGTAACATTTGCTCCTCTGATGGATGGATTGACTTTGAATTGTGGAAGTACACTTTCATATCCATATTCTTGTTGAGAAGACTGTGATGTACCTGCAGAGTTAGTCTTGATAGACACATCTTCAAATGTAAATTTGTCTAAGTCAAACAGTTCAGCAGGATTTGCTGGGATTTTCAAAGAGGAAAGTTCATTGACTTTACATTCAAAGTTTCTTCAATACACTTGGTTCTTGAGTTAAAAACTCTGTAGGCTTTAGCAGTGGTTGAGTATCTCAGAAAATAACCACAATCTACTTTGGCTGCAAACTTTGAGATAGAATCTTTTAAGTTTAAAATGAAACATGGGCCGTCAAAGATTTTGAAATATGATATTAGAGGTTTAATTTTGTATAAAATTTCATAGGCAGGCTTTTGATGCCTGGGATTTATCAAAACTCTGTTCTGCATATAGCAATCATGTTTACAGCCTCTGTCCAAAAAGTCAAGGGTAAACCTGAGTCTGCAAGCATTGTTCTGGCAGATTCGATTAAAGTCCTGTTTTTCCTTTCAACCACCCCTTTTTGTTCTGGTGTCCTGGGATGCTATATTGTCTAACTTTCCCTTTTGACACACAGAAATCATCCAACTCCTTGTTCTTAAACTCTGTCTCATTGTCACTTCTAATAACTTTAATTGTAGGTCAAATTTCTTATCAGCTTGTTTAACAAAATTTTGCAAAATGCCAAGAGTTTCATCTTTAGAGTGCATGAAAAATGTTCATGTGAATCTTGAAAAATCATCTACAATGACCAGACAGTATCTTTTCTTTTTTAGACTTATGATTTTTACAGGGCCAAACAAATGCATGTGCAGCAATTACAAACACTGACTTGTTTTGGACTCTTCAATTGACTTCTATGAACTTTTATGTCGTTTATCTTTTAAACAGAAAACACAATGTTCATCACAAGTGAATTGTTATGAGGGTAAACCTCTAACAAGATTCTATTTGGAGAGTGTGGTGATAGTTTTGAGATTTGTATGTCCAAGTCTTCTATACCATAGTTCTGTCTCTTTGCTAGAAGCAACTGAGAACAGACATGCATTGGACATTGGATTATCCTTCAACATATCAACCACATATACATTGCCACTCCTTTGAGCAACAAGTTGTGCTTTACACTCAGCAATGATTTGATCAATCTTTTTAACTACTTCTGTTCCTACAATTTGACATGTTTTCTTTGTAAAAAGGATCCATATCCTTTGTCACTCATTTGTGAGACACTCAGCAAGTTAAATTTTAGATTGTCAATGATATTAACATGTTCAAATTTGAGTTTCCTAGCCTGAACAGTCCCTGAACCCAACACCTTCCCTTTGAATTGTTCCAAAGGATATATCACCCCCTCCATGAGCCATAAATCTTTGAGTAGGGCTCTACATCTTGTCATGTGCCTGGAGCCTCCACTATCTACATACCATAAACTGTCAAGGCAAGTAGAAGCTCCCTACACATTAGTAAACAATTAGTTTACGTGGGTCTCCAAAGCCAAAATGGCTTTGGATTAGGTCGTAGATTGCCCAATCTCAAATTCAGGAAAATGGACAGTGATTGGATCAGATCTTTGTAACCACTATTGTGAGCCATTTCCTATCAGATGTTGGTAACCATGAGGATGCCTGTTAACTCTTGGTTTTGAGGGCTTTTTGTAACCCTCATAACTAAGAGGAACCTTTGATACATAGGTTGGCCATATCCTCTTGGGTACATGTTTGCAGGTGGTGCATCTGTTACCTGTACCTCTCTGGGAACAGAGGTTTTATTCAAAGCTTTGGTAATAGATGTTTGAATTGGTTCAAAAGTCTATTTAGATTTTTCTCTAACCGAACTGGATTTCACACTCTCAAATATTTTGGACTTATATTCTTTTCTTTTAACATCAAAGTTTTGAAGGTAAACACATTCTTGAGTTTTATGATTTGTTTTGCCACAAATGATGCAGTTTGAAGAATCAGGTATTACACTTGTTTTGTTGATATCATAATCTTTTAGAAGAAAACAGTTTTGAGTGACATGGTTCTTCTTTTCACAAAAGTCACAAAACATAGTTTTAACCTTTTCTTTCTTCTTCCCTTTCTCAGACTTCTTTTCAGTAGATGTTGTAACATCTGCTGGAAGATCTTTGATAGGGATTACTCTTTCTTTTGGTGCTTTGACACCATTAATGGTTGAAAAGTCTATTGGCTTGAAGTTTTCAAGAATGTCACATTCATCAGACCATGTGGTTTTGAATTCATATTTTTCAACTTCCTCAAAGGTTGAGGATCCCTCATGTTTTTCTAAAAAAAGTTTCTTTCCATTTTTATCTATGACCTTGATTTCTTCACCAGCCAAGTTTGTTGGAACAATTTCTACCACACCAAACTCATTTACAATAACATTTTCAGAAACTTGGTCATTTCCTGAATCCAATGCCAAATTTTATGTTACTTTTGATATGATTTTCAAGCATAATTTCATAACCTTTGCAAGATTCTACCCATTTTCACAAGTGATCTCGATAGATTCCAACTCCTTTTTACAACTTTGATATTTCTTTATCATAGTTTGGAGTTGGTCCTTGGTTATACTTGCTTCATGTTTTAGACTGGTGATTTCAGATCCTTTTTCAAACAATTTTGTGTTCAACTCCTTTGAGAGTTTTTCAAAATGCAGTTCATCATCTAAAATCTTGTTTCTAAGATTTTCATTCACCTCTTTTAAGTTAGAAAAAGCAATTATGCATTTATCTGAACATAGATCTTTAAGGATCTAAGGAGATACCTTAGCAGCAGCCATCATGGCACAATCACCTTCACACACACTAGCATCCCATGGGTCAGACAGAGGTTTCACATCTTCATCAACCTTTTCTTTTATAACAATTGTTTCATCATGAACATTAGACACATCAGACTTAGATACCACTTCTCAGATTCATCACCTTCAACTATTGTATCTGATAGGACCGTCATGCTCAGCTTAGGAACCTAAAATTTGTATCTAACGTTCAAATAGGCGGAAACTATGTGACGTGTTAATCGTATAACAAGATACTCTTTAAATGATTGTTTATTGATCTATATTCATAAACGTTCAAGTTCCAGATTGGACAGAGCTTTCCCGTCAGTGTGCCAAAATTGTTACAAATGAGATCTCAAGCTACCTATTTATAGGAACTCAAGTTCACTGGGGATAGACAAGTTCGGGCGAACTTGTCTTGAACAAGTTCGGCCGAACTTGTTCTTACATCCTTGATCCGGGCAAACTTGATCCCCTTTATACATAAATACGCCTCGTTTCTAACAGATTAAACCCTAATTGCTCATACTCGATATACAATAACGTAGGCAACAGACATATGCACCAACAGACTCCCCCTTGCATGTTGTCGTAGTCACTTGACTTTAAATAAGCTCCTGAGTCTTTAAAATACTCTTGATCTTTAGTCTTGAATAAACTTTAACATCCTCGATCTTCAAATCTTCTTCAATATGTTTCTTAATCTTAATTTGATAAAACTTTAATCACCATGCTCCCCCTAGCTTTGATCTTTAATCTCCAAACTTCCCATAGCTTTGAGCTTTCTGGTATCTTTAATCAACGTTTTATCCAGCTCCCTCTAAAACTTTACTATTTGTTTCAAAGTTCTTAGACATTCAAATAAACATATCAGATTCAAACTTTGAAATTTCATAAATGAATGACCTTCAATACTTTAATAGATAATACTTTGATTTTTCATATGTTTATCAATTATGAAAATCCACTTAGTTGACCAAGTCCAAGTTAATGACCTTGGTTAACCAATTTGTCTACCAAGTCCAAGTTAATGACCTTGGTTCGACCCATTGTGAACAAACTGATGTTTTCTTCAATTTTAAAGTTTCAATTTAATGAACTTTTTAACACTTTCGATCATTTTGATTTTAAAACAGATGTCATCAATATTTTCACCATTATAGCACCTTACCAGACTTCGAAGAACCGTTCTCTAACATTGGCTCATTAAAACTAATGTAGAAACAAAATCTTTTTTTTATTTTTGTAAATTTATGCTAAAACACACTAAAAATCTTTTTGGTTTTAATCTGTAAAGCAGATAAACTATTTACAGAACTTTTTAACAAGTAAACTATGGACAAACATATTTACATACATATTTTTGTGAATTAGTGTCTAAGGATCATATCAGTTGATTGAGACATATCACCAGTACCGTTGACCTTTTTATGACTTTAAGTTTTAAACTCGTTTACCTAGATTGTTGATATGTTTGTCCACTTAAACTTTGACACATTTCTCAATTGTTCCAAGATATGTTAAGTATGAATTATGAAACTTGACTTAACTATGGTTCCCCTCTCAGAATATACTCCCGTATCAAGATTTCCTAGATTTCATCTTACAGGTGAATATAGCGTAACTGATATATGTTTATGGGTTAAGCGAGACCTTAAGAGCTCAGGTTAGTACTACCATACAGACAAAGAGATGAAAGCTCGTCTTTAAGGTGTGTTCCACTTAAGGAATATTTTAAGCACTGTAAATGATTAGATCTTTCGATTCTTTTCAATTTTGCATGCAGTTTAGGGGTTTTTAGCAAAAGCATTATAGAAGTTCTAGGCTGTTGCTTCTGCAAAATTAGAAGAACTTGTATAATACCCTAGATATCAATCAACTATAAAGACCTCGTATCTCAGAATCAGGCAATCTCTCAAAAGAAATTCGGAGTACTAAGTCCATATATCTGAGAGATGTTAATCCACAAGATTAAGCAGTTGTAAAATTTAGTTTATATCTCGAAAACAATTTACTGAACGTGTAAAGTCTATCGACACATCCACAGTAAGACTTGTTTATCACTTTTTAAACTTTACAATTCTTTAGCATACTGTGATAGTCCACTGATGTACTATCATTTCCTTTTTGACAACAAAATTCAATTTATCTTTTTCAATGTTTTGGTAATTTTTTAATATTTTTTAATTTTTAACTTTTTCATATGTTTTTGATTTTTCTGCTTTCATTACTCCCCCTAAAATCAAAAATATATTTTTGGATTTTAGTTTTAAGAAATCTATCTTAGAAAGATAATAAACCAATGAGGATCACGAGAACTCGTCGTCCGATCCCATTTTTCAACATCTGCATCTGCACCTGTTCAACAAATAAACCATTAAACTCATTTATGTGAAAGAATAAATGATTTTGTTATAACAGTGTTCTGTTCAACGGTGTGGTTTTTCACAATTTGTTTTACACAAATTTTCCTTTTCAACCCCTCAAAATGACAAAGATTATGACATTTCAGAATAAGTTAAGTTGCATGAAGCTCCACTATCCAGTTACTACTTTGACAATGTAGACTTTTAGAGCCCCTACACATCAAAAGTAACTACTTGAATAGTGAAACCCAAACCTTTTTGGTCTTGGGTTGAACTTGATAAAGATCATCGTAATCACTTTCATATTCATCATAGTATTCAAAATTATCATCAAACATTTCGTCCGATGTTAACTTCGAAAACTTTTCGACCTTTTCTGTCTTTGTTTGTTTTGAAACATTTAACATTGAAAGATCACATTTGATTACTGACTCTTTTGATTTGACATTTTTAGTTTTATCAGAAACAGACTTTTCACTTTCAGATGATGATGGGTTCTTTTTAGCAATCCAGGATTGGTACTTGCTTCTTGCTTTCTTGATATAGAAACCAGAATCTTTGTTTTCATTAAATTTTGAAGTTTCACCTTTTTTAAAATTGAGTTTTCAAACTTTGATTCACACTTCGGTTTCACTTTGATTTTAGATTCTTTGTTTCTTTTTAACATTTTGATTGGTTTCACAATCTCTCGTTGTTTTTGTTCCTCAACATCTAAAAGCATTTTTCTTCGATGATACACAGGCTTTGACTTCGGACACTTGCGAGCAATGTGACCAACGTTATTGCACTTGAAGCAAGTCCGAGTATCATGTGCGTGTCCACTAGTGGGTTTTACTCCACTTGCGGATTTAGCCTTATCCCGAAGTTCTTTCTCCTTTTTGAATTCATCGTTTGATTGCTTACCGATCAAACTTTCTTCTTGAACCGTGTTTGTCCCATATACAAACCTTATGTTTTTACCTTTGTATTCGTGAAATGGAGACTTTTGGTTGCTTTTTGGCTCTTCTTCACTTACCTCCAAACCCAACCCTGCTCTCCTGTTCTCAGGAAAATCACCACCATTCTTTCGGTAGTTGTTAAAGTTCCTTTTGGGTTTCTAGTAAAATCTTTTCTCTTTTTTCTCAAGATTATCTGATGAAACTTCTACAAGTTTCAACATTTTATCGATTTGATATTCTTTCACATTCCGAATCGGAAAGCTACCATCGAAATATAACCTATCAGATTCCTTAACCTTGTACATGACAACGTTAGGATCATCACTTAGATCATTTTCTGATAACGTATCATCATCTTCAGATTGTGATTCAGATTTGTTCGAACTCGAGTTGGCGCTTTCAAAACTGCCGTCATCATAATCATTTCCGAAAACATTCTTTACCACATTTTTTACAACATTTTCTATAACCGCTTCACTGTCATCATTTGATTCCGTGTAGACTACGTCAATGTTCTAAGGCAATTGATCTTTAGTTTCTGATAAAAACGTTAAATTTTTTGCCTTTTCAATACCATCCTCTTTCTTGCGGCAGTAACTCACAAGAAGTGGCGGTGGAACATTTCCGTAATCTTTACGCTTTGTATCTTTTGGTTTATAATCATTTTCCTCTGACTTAATCGTAGGAAGAATGTGATCAATGACATAAGCGTTTGTTGTGTAACTTTTCAACAATTGTCTTACTCTCTCTGTTTCAATCTTCATGTCTTGAAGCTCTCTCCTTGTTTTAGCAATAGTATCAATATACATGTTAATTGCTTTTTGTTTTTCAATTACTGTTGCACTTAACATTGTGACATTAGCACTTAATTCAAGATTAGCTTTTTCGACATTACAATAAGTACCTTTCATTTTCTCATAAGCTTCTTTTATCGTTCTGTAGTCATATCGAAAATTTTCATTATGTACAGTCATTTCGCTTATGATTTTAGACTTTTCAGCACATTGCTCACAAGGATTTGTGCACTTTGTGCAAGGTTTTTTAACCTCCACAACTTTCAGAATCTCCTTTTTCAATCACTCTTACCTCAGCACTTACCTTCTCATCCTCTGGTTTCTTTACTTCAGTCACAAGCTCAGAAGATACTGCATCAGAACACCCTGCAAAACTAGAAACACTATTAGAAGAATTAACATTCTGCATCATTGTGTGATGATAAATCTCTTCTTCCTCTCTTTGTTGCATGTATTGTTCTAGAATTGCGTTCTCCAGAGCTGCATTCTCCGCAGACATATCTTGCTCTTCTACAATCTCAACCATAAGAGCAACTCCAGTCTTCTTGTTAATATACTTGTTCCAACTAAAACCTTCATTTTCATTTGAAGCAACCATTGCTTTTTCTGCGGTGTTAGATGATTGATCTTGGATTTCAACTTTCCTCGGTAATGGCTTGTATTGCAATGCTTTCTTGTAGTAATCATTGCCACCTCCGAAAGGACTTTGATTTCCACTTACTTCTTGGTTTGGACACTCTCGTTTGAAATGCCCTTTTTGTTGGCACTTGAAGCATGTGACTTTTGACTTGTCAAATCCAAGCTTGTTACTTGAATTACCAATATCTCTGCCAGTTAACGCTACAAACTTGGTAACTCTTCTGATGATCGAAGCCAAACTCCACTTTATGTCCATCAGTTCCAATTCTTCTTCATCCACCTGATCGTAATCCTCAGCAGTCATTACAGGATTTCCGATCTTCCCAGCAACTAAACATTCGTAAGATTCTAGAACTGTAGCAAGAAGTGCTATATGTTGTTTAGCCACCTTTTTAGGAAAGACATTCTTGAGATTCACTGCTATGTTGCATTGGAAAACATTTGGATCAGAACTAGATTGGTTTGTCTGATGTGACTGATTATTTTGATTTTGAAACGAAGAATTTGAACCAGTACTTGAATATCCTGTGTTCGGAGAACTCTGGGTAGAATTCATGTTAGCACTAAAAGTTGTCTGAATTTTCGGGCTCTGAATCTAAGTATCTTGAATATTTCCTTTGTAATAGACACCAACATCTTGAACAACGTTTGCGTTCTTTGATTTTGCAATTTTTAACAATTCCATTTCATGTCCTTCTAATTTTTCGATGAAAGATGACAACTTTAAATGTCTCCAACCTGGACTGTTTTTCAATATCAACAGGTAAGTTGACCACTCTCCCTCGGGAAGTGCATCAGCCAACTTTTCTATTTGTTCTTTGGTAGTTCTCTTAATATCATGCGTTCGCATCTGGACCATTAGATGACAATATCTGTCAATCATCTGTTTCATAGTCTCTCATTTGATCATTGTGAAGATCTCAAATTCTTTCTTGATCAACGTCTTTTTGCTCTTTATCATCTCATTGCTTCCTTTGAATTTGTCACAAAGAGCATGCCACAACTCTTGTGAAGTTTCACATTCTACTAATAATATCAGAATATCTTCCATCACAGATTGTTGAATAAGACTAATCATTTTCTTTTCGGCCACGTATGCATCTTTATCAGCAGGAGTAAACTTAATCAAAGTAAGATCTTGTTCGTGTTCATCCTTTGGCCATTTGTATCCGTTTTCTATAGCAACCCAACAGTGAAACTGATTGGCTTGTACCCGGTTTACAAATTTTTCCTTCCACCCTTCAAACTCGTCCATACTCATTAGCTTCGGCGTTTTTATAGTAGTACCCATCTCATTGTCGAGATTCATCTGGTTAACCGCAATAGCATTAGACGTTGAAGCTTGAGCTACTCCAGCAGCAAACGCATTATGGAAATCTTCCATTTTGACAATCAGGTAATTTATCTGAAAACACGTTCGAAAATACTCGAAAACATATTAACAACTGACAAGTTCGGTAGAACTTGTGATAAAAACAACTTTTAATTTCAATTTCAACAAGTTCGGGAGAACTTATATGAAATTTTCAACTTTTTTCACAAACAAACAAGTTCCGGCTTGTTGTTATGTTTGGTCGGACTTGTGACTTAATTCTGAAAAATTTCACTTTGAAGCAAGTTCGGGCAAACTTGTATGAATTTCAAGAGAATTCACAAGTTCGGGCGAACTTGTATGAAATTTGAGTGAAACTTAAGTAAGTTCGAGCGGACTTAGTTGAATTCAATGAAAAATCAATCAAGTTCGGGCGACTTGATGAAAAATATGAATTTTTCAATCAAGTTTGAGCGAACTTGATGTCAAGTTCGATCAAACTGTTTTTGCAAAAACATGAGTTTTTCAATTTTTTGACATCAATTCATTTGAATCAGGTCTTGAAACTTTCAGGGGTTTGTAACAATGTGATTATCTATGACATGTTCAATTTTTAGCCATTTTTTTTCCATGAATTCTTCAAATATGTGAAAAAGTTAAGAAAAATGGTAGGATGAGGTAGAATTAGAGTAGTTCTTGTCCAAATTTCACCAAATCTAGGTATCCAGGCTCTGATACCACTTGATAGGACCGTCCTCCTCAGCTTAGGAACCTAAAATTTGTATCTAACGTTCAAATAGGCGGAAACTATCTGACGTGTTAATCGTATAACAAGAATTACTCTTTAAATGATTGTTTATTGATCTATAGTCATAAACGTTCAAGTTCTAGATCGGACAGAGCTTCGCCGTCAGTGTGCCAAAATTGTTACAAATGAGATCTCAAGCTACCTATTTATAGGAATTCAAGTTCGCTTGGGATAGACAAGTTCAGGCGAACTTGTCTTGAACAAGTTCGGTCCGAACTTGTTCTTACATCCTTAATCCGGGCGAACTTGATCCCCTTTATACATAAATACCTCATTTTCTAACACGATCTCACCTATTCTAAATAGCCTCGATACAAGACTAAGACATAGACATATTGTACTAACAGACTCCCCCTTGGATATCGTCTTTGTCTTGATCAGTATTCAGAAGCTCTTGTTCATTCCAGACTCGTTCTAATATAATGACGTAGGCAACAGACATATGCATCAACAGTATCTAGTGCCATAAAGCAAAAATCATTTTGTTTCAAATCAGTGTTGGCAACTAGAGCAAAGTTTTCATCAGTTAACTCATCAGGCAAACTATTCCAATCAACAAAGCCTTGAGTAAAAAAGCTTTGTTGATTAACCTCTGCCGAAGAAGTGGTTTGAGTAACTTGAGTGACTTGAGGTGCAGGTTGCACATGCACTTGAGGAGCTGGTGCTTGAACATATTGAATATGTGGAACTGTGGTTGGAACATAGTGCACAGGAACAGTGGTAGCATAGTGTGCAAAATGAGCAGTGTTTTACATATGAGGAATAGGGGTATATTGAGAATAATGAGCAGTGCTTTTTGTGTGTTGAGGTCTAGGGCCAGGATGTGTCACAATGGGTCCAGATGTTTGAGATCTACATTCCCTAGCAAAGTGTCCTAGCCTATTACACTTGTAGCATTTGATCTTTGATTTATCAAGCCCAACTTTTAACCCCCAATGCAACCCTGGGAACTTTCTACCAGTTCTTTTATAAAACTTGTTAGCCCTAACACTCAATAGGGCCAACTGGTGCAAAATATCCATTTCCTCTAAATCTGAAGGTTCAAAGTGTTGAAGATCATTCAACTCAAAGAATAGGTTATCAGAAGTTTGGCTTTCCCCACTACCAGCAAATGCATAGTTGGGTGAGTAAGAATCAGAGTTGAAATTACCCCCATAGGTTATATCAATGAAATGATCATAACCCTAATCCTTACCACTGCCAGAACCCTCTTCTTGGCCTAAAAGAGCTGTGCTACCAAAGGCATAGTCATCAGCCACTTTGCCGGATTCATCTACCATGAAGTTGTGTTAGACTCATTTCTTTAAACCCAACCGAGTTACGAGTTACAAAAGCTATAGTGTCCCACTTTTCTGGTAATGATCTAAGGAAACGACTATTCAAAGTCGAATTGGCAAATTCAGCATTAACCAGCTTAAGTTCACTTATGCGACAACTAAATCTTTCAAACTGTTGGGTTAGAGACTCTCCTTTGACATGACAAAACGTTTCATATTGTTGATTTAAGACTTCTCTGTTGTTTTCTATTACTTCCTTAGTCCTACCGAATTGCTCTTTCAAGGCATTCCATAACTCCTTTGCAATATTGCAATGTAACAGGCCAGCATAGATTTTGTTAGGCAAAGCTGAAGCAACAATGCTAAAAGCCTTAGCATCTAACTCATTTTTTTTTGGAAATCCTGCTCGGAGTAATTATCGGGACTTTTAGACACTTGAATTTTTGGGTCCTCTGTACTTGGAACCGTGGGAACATGAGGTCCAAATACAACTGACCTCCAGCAACTGGTGTTTTGCTGAGCAAGAATATGTCCCATCCGACGTTGCCAGATGTAATATTCATTTTTGACAAGAATCGGAGGCTTAAACATGGAACCAGTGTTATTGGAATCCTGTGTGTTTTGCGATATTCTGATTTTTTACAAACAGATTTTGTTTAAAAACTTTGAAACGTAAGTAAACTCTGTTTTCCAATGAAAACAAACAAAAAAATTAACAAGGAGAGCTGATCTGTTCAAATCAAATTGATTGTTAAGTCACATATGATTGATCTAGCTCTGATACCAAATGTTAGGATCTGAGTTTAATTAGTTGTGAAAGTTTGTAAGATGAAATAATGAATGAAGATAAAACATAGTGATTTGCAGCGGAATTTAGAAAACTTTTATATCACAACTAATGGAAGATTGTTTTCATCATAATGCTTTCAACAATACGTTTGCATGTGAATTACAACTCCCCCTCAACCTTTAACACAAGTGTTTGTTCGTACAGAATGTAATTGGATAAATATGGAAATGATCTTTTGAATAGATGAATAGAGCAGTACAACTGCATTGTCTATTTATAGTACAAGCAAACCGCGTTGAGCATCAAATGATGGCATCGGCATTGAAAGTGACAGATAACAAAATAACTAACGCTAAACATTGCTTAGCCTAAACACTACTATACAAGTACTGATACATTGATAAAACTCTGATTATACAAAAACACTGATGAGCAATCCAGTAATGGTCTTCAGCAGACCTTAGCATGTCTTTTGTCTTTTAGTCTTCATCAGGGCTTGTAAAACTGATCTTAGGCTTGGGCAGTGGTTTGCATGAATGCTTGTAAACTCTGTTATTTCTGGATCAACATCTGGTAGATATTTTAGCTTTCAATCATCTGTTCCTTTGAAAAGTGTTCAATCCCAACAATTTCATATTGGGGTTTATTTCATATTGGGGTTTATTAGTTTAAACAATTTCACCAATTCTTTAATTACATAATAATTATTAAAGATTTATAGAAAACGTTCCATAAAGATTTATAGCTTATGTAGCCTATAAAAATCAGTAGAATTGTTTATAAAATTTATTATGATAAAAATGTATATTTTTTATAAAATGATTGAAAAATATATAAAAGCAAGTAATCAAAATTAAATCTATAAATTTCCAAAAGTAAAGTAAAATGTCTATAAAATTCCATGGTGTTTATATAATTTGAAATAATCAATAAAATATTTTTGTATTTATTTAAGACTAACTTGTATTTTTATTTGATTTATCTAGTGATTAAAATATAAGTAATTCACCAAAATTCTAATTGATATCTAAAAATTTCCAAAATTTACACATAATATATTAATATGATATATAACAATATTCTACCCTCAATTTCATCAAAACACATGTCTAAACTTAAAAGCACCCAATTCTAGATAAGAAGAACCCTAATTTTCATCTAAAATTAAATCGAGTCTAATTGCCCTTCTATCACAGAAATGGATAGTAGTGTTTTGAAGAGTATAAAAAAAGAAAGCAAGTTAGGCTTTGGAATCACCTGAAAAGGTTGAGAATTGAAGGAGATATCATCACTTGAAGTTTGTAGCCCTAGAATGTTCTTCGATTAAATTCGTGATGTGTAGTGGATGAAATGAGTAAATTCCAGGGAGCTTTGCATGGTTTGATCAAGAGAGTTACAATATGTAAAATTGGTCGTCCAACTTCACGAATATGTGTAAAACCCAAGCAGTGTTATTGAGGTGTTAAAGATATGTTAATGGTGCTTTAATCAAGTGTTAATGTGTTCAAACAAAGATTAATTGGGCCAATTAAGTGGTATACGATTGGTTTCTCCACACACACCCGATCATTATTGAAGCACCAAAAAGAATTCAACCATCGTGAAGAGTATTCGAAAGGGCCCCGGTGGTTTGACTTAATCCGGTAGGCTAAGTGATGAAGAATGCAAACGGATGCGAGTTCGGACTCTATTAATATTAAAAATTTGGTTCGATAATTCACAAAGTAAAACCAAGTAGTGTTGAGTTCAAAGATATGTTATTGCTGTATCAAGTGTTAATGTGTTCGATAACGAAATTCCAATACGTGTTCATGCTTTCTTTATCATTTTGATTCCCATCGTATAGTATGACTCGTTTGCTTATTATAAAGTTTCCGGTGCAGGTTTATTAACTATAAAAACAAGGGAGCATTGTAATTTGACGAAGTGGTTCAGTTTAAGATGCATTTGTTGTGTGGGGATACCAGGGTTCAAAACCCGTCCACACAACTCTTTTTTCTTTATTTTAAATCAAGGTTTCAACAATTACACTTCAGCACTTGTACATTACTAGTTAGGCTAACCCAATAAAAACTTAGTAATACTAACTTAGTTAATTTGTTATATTATAAAGTTTCATTATTTACATAAACAACCCCGTTACTTATAACTTTGTTTTATTAACCAATCCAACTTCGCTAAAGCTTATTTTATGTAAATCTAACCGAGTTAACTTAACCTTTATACATCCAAAGTTTTTAATCTGTTTTCAACCGAGCACGATACGTGACGATAGTAGTTATTAAAATATTAGAAAATAAAAAATTATTGAGAAATCTTGTTTTTGTCTAATTGAAAAAGAAAAAAAAATCTGGTTTTACAATCCGGGTCGGACTTCGGAGATCGGACTTTGATGGATGTTACAAAAAATAGCCTTTTTGCATAAAATAGTTTTAAACCTATAATGAGTAATATGTTTGACATTTAAACTGATCATACAACATTATTAAACATGTTTTGACATATCCGACTCGTCATATGACTCATTCGACCATCTGGGCCCATGTTTGCGCATACGACTAGTTATTTAGCGTAAATTAGTCGTAACAGGTCAAAACACTTCGAAACACTCTCAAATCAAAATGTTAGGTTTAACCAACCCTGTAATTTGAGATCCCTTGCTCATATGGTTATAAACCACATCCTATTCACTCTTTCGTTAAATTCGTATTATGCGCATATAATAAACTTCCGACAGGAACATTTAGTTTTGGACAAAATTTGTGTTGTTTCTTTAACCGAGCATAAATTGGTCAAAACTTAACCAAACAAAGTACACCTTTACATTTTGACTAAGTTCATTGAAATAAGATTCCAACAATGCATGATACATCAACAAACACCTCTGTTTGGACCCTCAATGTCTAAAACCAAACCGAAGGTCAAAACTGTACACTTTGTACATCATGATTAAGTAAATCGAAATACGGTTTCAACGATGTATAATACACTTAAATAAAACTTTCGTTTGGACCCTCAACCATTTAAACCAAACCGAAGTGCAAAACTAAACGATCTGTAAAGATCCACGATTTTGACCATTCTCCGGGTTCCAAACAGAAATATTTTCTAAATGAAAGTTGTAAAACACACTTTAACTTAGTAGACATAGACTGGAAATTTTCATAATTTTTCGAAAACGTTTACTGTTCTTAAAAAGTAAACGAAAACAATACAAAAAGCTGACAAAATTTATGTTTTCTAAAAACTAAACAAATTACAATTTGCCAAGGGTTATATCTTAACCCATACCATCTACAAATACCATTAAAACAACTTCAAAACCTTAATAAATCATCCTTATTATTAGGATTCACTTGTAATCTTTGAGGATGCGCAACCCATTGCCAAAACATCAATGTGAGTACATAGTTCCCCTTTTTCCACTTAGTTGGGGTGATTCAGATGTGGCAACTATTTTTCTAATACAAACTCACTATGTATGGCTTATGTGAATTCTATGTTCCTTTTGTGTGAAACTTGATGGTTAGAAAATATCCAAAACCAAATACACTCAATAACTTTTGGCAAGCCGAACGGTAGTAGGTTATAGCGCTATGGTGTGACGCCACATTCCCATTTCCGGATTAGTTTTTGTTAATATTGCGGAAGTATCCTTTAGGAATGACAGAACCCGAACTGTATGTTCTAGGTAAACCATTTTGGGTTTATTCTATCGGTCAACTCAAGTTTGAATGTATAACCCAAAAACAATCATGCTTGTTTATACAAAAAAAACAAAGTTTTCAATACAAATCTATACAAGTTTTGCTTAAATAATTTATTGCCATGCGATTTATACAAAACCATTTTTGCCATGTACATGGCTACAAAACCTCTGTTACTCACCAGCTCTTGTAGTTGACCCATATTCTTTTCACATATGTTTCAAGTGCTAATCCATGATGCTATTAATGTTTTGTTTGGTGTTTGAAAAACAATGTAACTCAGTTGATTAATATAATGAAACTTTATATTAGTGCTGTGTTATGAACAATCTTGTAACGTGACTCCCCGAGTTTTTTTACGCTTTCCACGTGGTTGGGGTGTTACATATTGGTATGAGAGCACTGGTTATAGGGAATTAGGTTAATATATTGCTTTTGACCTAGATTATAACCATCCTAGGGGCCCAAACATGAGTTATCTCATGATTAGATTCTTAAGTTCTCTATATCATACAAAGCATCATCTATCCTAAGATGATTAATTTCAAATCATACAAAACCATCATCAATCTTTAGATGAATAATTTCAAATCATACGAAATAATCATCCATCCATAAAAGCTAAATATTTTTCAAAATCTCGTCAAAGTCTTAGGTTTGTATAATTTGAACATATGCAATCTGGAATGGTGGATGCCTATACTCTAAGTTTTTTATCTAAGCCTAGAGTGTTCGTACATATCCACATAATCTGACCCGTCACTCTTACCTAAGAACTCTTGGGGTAAGTGTCCACTTATAGGCTTAAGCATATCTTTCGAAAACATTATAAAAACCATTTACTTTAATTAGTCACTGTATCGTTTATTCTTTTTAAGTAATGAATAAATTAATACAATCCTTATGCCTCGTTACCATTTTAAAGTTCCTTTTTGATTTTCAGATATTCTATCTATACCCCGTGGATCTCAATCGTTTTCCCTTGTTGTTTATTCTCTCCCCTTAGGATGCCTCCTCGTCGCGATAATACCCAAAATTCTGAACTGGCGGCCATGATCACGCAACAAATGGTTGCGATACTCCCAACCCTTGTGACTCAACTCAATCAAGCCAATGCAGGCAACAATAATAAAAACAACAACGTGAATGCACCTACTCCTTGTTCGTTCAAACAGTTAAACTCTGCTAACCCCATCAGGTACTTTGGTTGAGGAGTAATTGGCTCCTACAATGGTTTGAAGCATTGGAAGCACCTTCCGCCATTGTCGGTGTCCCAATGATCGTAAAGTATAGTTTGCCTCGAGTGTCATTCAGAAGAGAGCAATCACATGCTGAAATGGGGTTATGAGAGATCGCGTAGTGTATAGTAGAAAAGTCACGAAGCATCAATTCTCGTAGAAAAGATAAGAGAAAATGCTCCTTATTCTTTTTAGGGGGTCGCGGGGTTCAGATGAAGCTATGGTATTAACTTGGGAGGAACTTAGAAGTCTTATGCTGAGGAATTTTGCCCACAAAATGAAATGAAGGCCCTTGAAACTGAATTTCATGAGCTCAGACAAGACAGTGTGGAGAATCGTGCTTATACTGATAAGTATGAAGAGTTGAGCCTTCTTTGCCCAAGTATGGTTACACCTTTAGACCGAACCATTGAGAAATATATCGAGGGTCTGCCCGAGCAGATCCAAGATTTATTTTTCTAAAACTAAACAAATTACAATTCGCAAATGGTTCTTTGAACACATTCATCTACAAACACTATTACAGTAAATTAAAAACCCTAATAAATCATCCTTCTTATTATGAATTCACATGTAATCTTTGTGGACGCGCAAACTCACTGCCAAAACATCAAAGTGAGCACATAGTCCCCCTTTACCACTTTTAACTATTTTAGGGTGATTTATATGTGTCATCTATTTTTCTAATACAAGCTCACTACGTATGGCTTATGTGAATTATATGTTCCTTTTGTGTGTAATTTGATGGTTAGAAAATATCCAAAAACAAATACATTCATTAACTTTGGCCAATCCAAACTGTAGTATGTTATAGCAATATAGGTGAGGCCCCATTCCCACTTCTAGATTGGTTTGTGTTAAGATTGAGGAAGTATCCTTTGGGAATGACAAAATCAGAACTATATGTTCTAGATTGGTTTGTGTTAAGATTGAGGAAGATCCTTTGGGAATGACAAAATCAGAACTATATGTTCTAGGTAAACCCTTTTGGGTTTATTCTCCAGTCAACTCAGGTTTGAATGTATACCCCAAAAACGATCACGCTTGTTTATACAAAACACAAAGTTTTCAATATTAAGCCATACAAGTTATGCTTAAATAATTAATTCCCACGCGATGTATACAAAACCATTTTTTACCTTGTACTTGGCTATAAAACCTATGTCACTCACCAGCTCTTTGTAGTTGATCAGTTTTCTTTTCACGTATGTTTCAGGTACTAATCCATGATGCTCTTAAAGTTTGGTTCACATAGGAGACGGACCGTGGCCTTTGTCTGCTTTAATTCGAAAATAATTACTTGTGATGTTTTTTTGGTGTTTGAAAAACAACGTAATTCATTTGATTAATATAATGAAACGTTAAAATAGTACCCATGTGTCATGAACAGTCTTTTAACGTTACTCCCCGACGTTTCCGCCACGTTCCACACGGTTGGGGTGTTACAAATCTCCCTTTAGGCTAATGTTACAAAACTCTTGTATCGTCTTTAGGACTGTCAACTTCATGCGTGCTATAATCTTCAATTTGGCAAGCTCCAGTCTCAATTTTTGAACCAACCACCTCCCCCCTGGACTGATGCTTTCCAACTTTTCTTTGATGAAGATCTTTTCTATCATTTTTCTTTTTAAATACTTTAAACTGATAAGCTCCCCTTTTTGCATGCATTATCTTTGACAATAAAGAACGAAATTTTTCCAACTCTCTTTAGCTTGAGTGATTCAGAAGATGTAGGAGGAGGAAACAGGTGCCTTGTTCCGATATCTTGCTCAATAGATGATCGGCCATCATTGCAGCAAGTGACTCGAAGGGACAAGCTCACAAACACAACTCCAAATTTTCTTTTAGGCTAATTCAAAGTACAGACAAAAGTGTATTCATCTGTAGTGTGTAATCGGATGGGTATTTTAAGTGGTTTGAGACACAAGTGATATGATTAGGAAGACTTTGAAAAAAAACAACTGTACACAATCTAAACATTTTTTAATTTTAGTTTAGTTTTTTTTTAATTTTCAAAAACTTCC
Organism: Scalesia atractyloides; assembly: GCA_947069175.1. Classification (NCBI taxonomy): domain Eukaryota; kingdom Viridiplantae; phylum Streptophyta; class Magnoliopsida; order Asterales; family Asteraceae; genus Scalesia; species Scalesia atractyloides. The sequence goes on from CAMTDV010000006.1 coordinate 47,596,725, forward strand.
AACCTTTAAGATATAGAAATGATCAGATACGAGATCATACCAACTTGAAAAGCCTAGGCGCACTTCAACTTTTTTTCAGGATACCTACGACTCAAGAATGGTTGTCGATATGTTTGTCTGTTTATATCCATGCACTATTTTTTTAACATTCGTTTGGTGATTGATTATCATGTTTTGTGATAATATGGACAAATATTGTTTTGGACCCCCTATATGCTAGGTGTGAACCTACCAATCTTTAATGAGAAATTTCATATCAAATAAATTAAACTATTATACATATGTGTCCCACTTCAGGACATACCCCCCGCGATCAAGGTTTACATAATGCTTTCTTGTAATGGGTGAGTACATTGTTTTCACTCTTAGTTGAATTACAAAGTTAGACCATTGGTGAATAGGTATGCACCATCGTACAATCAAAACGACCAATGTTTATGTCTTACTAGGGTTGGGAAAATACCAAAATATGGTATGATTATTTTGAATGACTCTTTAGGAGAACTTCTTCATTTCTTGGGTTTTTGGCATTTTAGCTCGTTTAAGATATCCTGGTTGTATCTAGGTCTACATATGTCTGGATTCAACAGAAGGACAACAACGATATCCTTGAATGAAAAACAACATAGAGACCCAAAATCTGGATTTTGTCAATCTATCAACACAAGATTTAAGACTATAAAGTCATATGCCGCAATGTGTTACCTACTTTCTACACAATCCATAATGTTTATATATCACACTTTTTGTTGTGTGTGCCTATTAATATTTAAACCCTATCAAAGGTCTCAGTTTGTGCAAACCTAAAACATAGAGGGTATCTAGAATTTTTGCATAGACTTTATCTTTAGTTCCTAAGATGCACTTTACTTGTTAGATGTCACACCCTGACCTGCAACGGATATGGTACGGGGCATGATGATTGCCCATAGCTTATGACACTATTATAAGTTTAGATATTTAATGTCACCAAATTAAATTTGTCACACATAATCATAGAAAACATTTAACATAATTCATACATTGTTCAAAAGGTATAAGCTATAAACTTAGGTCGAAATTATCAATATGGCATGTTCTACGTGTCTTTGCCTTCAACTCAATCTCCTACTTGTATACCTACATCATGCGTAAAAAGGTTTTGGGTCAACAAAATGTTGGTGAATAGATCTAGATTTTAAATAAAGTTTTGTTTTATTAATTGATTTATTTTATTCACTTAGAAATCCTTTTTTAAAATATATTTAATATGCAATTTCATGTGTTGTAGAAACATCCATAATCACCACAACCACAACAACAATCAACAAATCACCACAATCACAATATACATGCAATAGAAACAATAACACTCAAAGACTATAGCATGCATTAGTCTCAAGCCCCGAAGAGCAAGTCTAATACTGGTGGCGATACTAAGCTGCAACCCATGGCCGTGTGGAACCTAGTCAGCCAGGAGGACCCACACGAAACCTCTGTGACACAAAGTGAGTAAACACATATATACACGTGTGTGAAACTATAGATATTAGAAATAATAGAAACAATGAACGCGATACACATAGTGACACATTGACTTTGCATGTTATTTAATCAAAGAGAAAACAATAGATGACATGACACATGATACACCCTAAAAATATTTAATGACTAAAAAGGGGAGAGAAATAGATCTACTCACGGGTTGTAAAGTAATGATCCACGAGAATGCACCGCACGAAAACGGGCGGTTTATATCATCTAAATAATGGCCGCAATGTAGAATAATCAAGATATTAAATGTCACACCCCGACCACGTAAAACAACAAACCGCGGCGGAAACGTCGGGGAGTGGAGTAACAGAAGTATTGTTTCAACAACCATGGTAATTTAAAGTTTGTATTATTGATTCAAATTGTTTATATTGCCTTGAAATAAAAATAAAGGAAAATCTAATTGTCTTGTAGATTTTAAGCCACTAAAGCCCAAAGTCCGTCCTAAGTGTCGCATGAATCAACTTTAAGCATTAGCTCCTGAAACACATGCGAAAATAGGTACGTCAGCATAAAAATGCCTGTAAGATACATCGGTTTTGTTGATGAGGATTCATGACTTGAAGTGTAAATAATAGTTTTAACGAAAAGTAGTCATGAACCTTATAAAATGTTTTCTTTTATAAAATCATATGAAAATCAATATGAAAATCAAATGATTTAAAAGAAAGATGTATGGTTAAATAATTAACCGGATGAAAATGAATTGTATAAAATATGCCATTCGTAAAACAATGTCTTGTGAAAAATATATGTTATATGTACCAAATGTGTCATGTCTTTGTCTTTGTCAAAGTGGTTTAAATAACGCTACGATATGTAATATCATGAAAGCACTTATATATAGGAGGTACCAGCGGCGTATCCATCATGCTTTTATCATATTACACACATCTCGTTATTTAAATCACTTACCGAATAACCACCAAAAATGCCTTGTCTAACCAATGTCAAATGTCATATGTAAATAATGTAATGTGTCACAATGTTAAGTATAAACCATATCTTGTATAACAGATGTCTTGTACAAAACAATGTCTTGAATAAACCAAAGTTTAAATCAAAAATCATGTTTTGCAAAACCAATGCTTTATTTGATATGAACATTTATGTAGTTATGTTTATCGCATAACATTCAAGCCTTGAGACTGTCGGATAAACCATTATCAAGTCAAAGGTTTATCAAAAATGTATTCGGATTCTGTCATTCCCTACTTCCAAACAAACCTAGGAAGCGAGGAACGGGATTTGTCAAGTCCTATGGTACCATTACATACTACCAGGCGGCGTGATCAAAGTTAATGAATGTATTATGTCTCATTAAACAAACTAAATGTCATAGTCAATGTAAGCAATGTCATGAAAAATGTCTTTAAACCATGTACTAAGTATGCTAAGTCAACATACTAAGTAGAAATGTCCATAAAATCGATGTGCTAGCATGCTCAGTCAACATACATAGCAAAAATGTAATGCAAATCAATGTGCTCATATGCTAAGTCAGCATATGCCGCAAAAGATGTGTTTGAAATCAATGTGCTAGAATGCTCAGTCAACATACATAGCAAAACATAATTGAAATCATGTACTATATATGTACTAGATGAGCATAACAAGTATATGTCATGAAAGCGTGAAAACATGAAAGTATCAAGTAGGCACATGTGTTTCACCTAAAATATTTGAAAAGATATAAAAGAGGGGTCTATGTACTCACTTGAGGTTGCAAAAGTATCCTTGTTCAAGAAGAATAATAAAGCTCAAGAGTACAAGGAATCAAATGGTTCCTAAGATCGGATAATTATGTTAATAAGTCGGGACATTAATCGGCGGATTGGATAGAATGATGTCTTATAAATCAAATGAGTGTTGGAACTCATATGGTATGATTTAATAAACTTAAAATGCTGATTTGGAAGTTATCCTAAGTGCTTTTGACCCGTAATGGCCCGTTAAAGTAGTTTACGCTACTTTAACGTGTCATTTGCGTAAACGCGTGATCGGATGGTTAAACATGTCCTATGACGAGTCTTAAATTCCCAAACATGTTTAATAATGTTGTAATATCAGTTTATATGTAAAAATTTAGCCACATATGCTTAAATTGAATTTATGTGCAAAAAGGGCATTTTTTTCATTTATAAAGGGCAAATAATGACCTATCATAATACTAGCCAAACGACGTGACCATAAGGTATAACCTCAGAGGGTTATTCCTTATATAACTATGGTCACAAATATGAGTTTGGTCGAATCCTAAGATCAACCAATCGGCTCGGATTCGAAAGCCAAAGCGGTGGTCAATACCGCTCAACTTACGACCTAAACAAGCACTAAACTAAAAGTGACGAGTTAGACATGTTTAACATGTCTAACTAAGTTTGTAAAACTGATTTGGTATCAAAACAAAATGTTTTGACACCCGAAAATAGTTTCGTTGTATAATGCGTATTTTGCGCATTATTGACCGAAACTTTGACTCGTCACTACAACTAGTAAACGTGGTAATCCGTAGGCATGATGATCGCTAAGGATCATAACTATCGTGATTACGATCACGTTGCAAAGTTCATTTGAACTTTCCTTTGACCAATTATTGGTCAAAGCTGAAAGTCAAACATTGTTTGACTTTTAGCTTGAAATAGCTAAAATGAATGAAAAAGGCTAAGTTAGAACACTTACTTGTGCTCAAGGTAGCCAAGGATGAAGAAAAACACTTAGAAACTCATATGGGAGACCTCCAACAATGTGGGAGTCTCCTCTTAGAGTTATAGAGAGAAAGAGAAGGAAATGAGCAAATTGTGAAGTGAAAATGAGGGCCTATTTATACTTGTGGGTGACGCACAAGATCATTCCAAGTGTTAGGCACTTGATCTAGGATCATTACAAGTGTATAATGAGGTGTTGAAGCCAGAAGGAGTGTGGCAATTTCGTTTGCTTATTGTCCAAGAGATTAAACAAGAAGCTGCCATGAAACTGCTGAGCTAGGGGTCCTTACGGACCATAAGGGTATGGCTTACGGTCCGTAAGCCCCTTAGTTGACAGCAACTTTCAAAAGTTGGCAGAACAGGCCC